>VWZW01003883.1:427044-509128 GCA_013397115.1 Edolisoma coerulescens | reverse complement strand
CCCGCCCCGCCGCCGCCGCCCCCGCCGCTGCCCTCGCTGCCCCGGCCGCTCTCGGAGTACATCACGGAGGAGGAGGTGGAGGGCGAGTGCCTGGACCTCTGCCTGCAGCAGCTCTACAAGTAGTGAGTGCCGGGCTGAGGGGAGCGGGGCAGGGCGCGGGGCTGAGGGACCCCCGCGTGTGGGGCTGAGGGGACCCTCCCGTGTGAGGCTGAGGGACTCCCCAGTGTGAGGAAGAGGAAGCCCAAGGTGGGGCTGAGGGATTCCCCATGTGGGGCTGAGGGACTCCCCATGTGGGGCTGAGGGAGGGAAGCGAGGACAGGAGGGATCTCCGAGGCAAAAGAGTTCAGGACATCGGTGGTGCTGAGCAGCCCGGGGTCGCAGCGTCCTGCTCTGTGCGGCTGCCCCTGCCCCGAAGAATCCTGTGCTCTGTGCCCTCTGCTTCCCTCTGGCCGGGACAGGCGAAGGGAAGAGACAAGGGAGAGCCACGAGCATCCATCTGGAGAGCCGCTTGCTGGGGAGGGAGAGCGCTGGGGGAAATGTCTCACGCTCTGGTGCCAAAGCAGGAGGGGGGTTTGCCTGTGGTTGATTGTGCTGGGGCTTGAAATTGAAATGTTCCCCCTGTGAGGGTTTGTAAATGGGGAAAGCTCTGCCAAGAAGGGGAAAGAAGAAAGGGCAAAGAAAGAGAGGCGGTCCACCCCCTTCACCCTTCCAAAAAACCACAGCACATGGAGAAAACCACACCGTGTATTCACAGACCGGGGAGAAAAGAGGAGTAGAAAACCTTGGGAGAGAGCTATCCATAATCATGGGGATTTTTCTGCCGTCAGCTGGGGAAAGCCGGCTATACTCGGTACTGTACGGAGGCAGTTTCCAGATCTGTGCTTTCTAAAGGCTGGTGCATAAAGAGGAAACAGATGGGATCTATTCCCAGTGTGGAAAGTCTGTGGACTGAAACCTAAAGATCAGTTACCAGTGCCTTGTATTGTGCTCAGCTCCGGCTTTGAAGGCTCGAAATAGAAACGGTTGTTAGTGGCGATTCTTTAAGAACCTTCTTAAACTGATGCCACAGGAGGAGACAAATGAAGCTGTGAAAATCCGCACAGCACACCGGGGAGCTTTTCTGCCATTGAGCCGGTAATTGTAATGAGAGGTGTTACTCAGTCGCAGAAATAAATAAATAAAGAGAGAAAAGAACCGGGTTTTACAACTGCATGGTCTGTTTCTATCCAGTTCTCATCTGCCCTCTGCGTTTGTGGAAGATAGGGACAACACAATGATAGCTGCAGAGGACAAAGCTCTCCTATCCACACATGCTCGCCCTGCCACCTTTGGAAAGTCTCTGGAATACAGCAGCACATTCATAGGATGTGGTAGAGAGCAGAGAGGCAAGTCCCTTCTACCTATTTAGGACGTGTTTCGTTGGGTTATTTTTAAACGGGCTTGTGAAATCCAAAGTCACGTTAGTGGGAATAAAGTTTTAGACGTGGAGCAGGTTATTTGAAAGTATTATTTGAAGTAAATCTGTGAAATGATTTTGAACTGGAATTCCTCCCCTACCCCTTCTCTCTCTGCCTGTCCCCATACCCCAGATTCCCCAGTTTCTGAAGCTCATATTCATGGCTGAAATTAATGAGCAAAAAAAAACCAGAAAACAAAAAACAAAACAAAACCAAAAACATTTTGAGAGGATTCTTTTTATAGAGACAGCTCTTGCCAGGTTGAGGTTCTTTTGAGTTTTTTCAGCCTTCAGTATAAATCTTTGGATGGCCACTGAATGAAGCATCCCTTGGCTTTGTTTGTGGTGAAATCGATGCAGGCTTCCTTCTCCGGGCAAAAACCAATGTCTGCCTCAAAATCAAGGGAGCAGGGGATCATGTTGTAAGAAGATAGTTTCCTATTTAATAATATCATAAGCCAAATCTAACAACTTCTAAGGCAGAGCTAAACTGAAATAGCTTTTTCTTGAATGATGGTGGAATCTGAGGTAAGTGCAAACATGCAAAAGTATTCTTCAGGTAAGGTACTGTATTTTTAGTTCACTCTCCAGTCACCAGAGAAACTTAAAATGTGACAAGACTATAAAACAGGCAAAAGCAGGATGTTTTCACCCTTTACAGCCAAGGGTTCAACTGGTCAGATGCTTCCAGAGGTGGGAAACTTCATGCATATGAGTAAAGCTGCTCTTGTGCCAAACAGCTGTGATAGTGTTAAAAAAAAAACAACCCAAATAAAAAAGCACATGAAAACTCATGTAAAAGAGAATATTTCCTTGGTTTGTCACTAGGAGAGACTATTCTGAAGGCATGTTTTCTGCAACTATATATTAGTCAAATGACTGGTTTGCGTTCTATGTAGCATGAGGATAAAACCCATCGCTGTGAAAAATCCAACAGCTGTTTTTCAGCTATTTTAAGCACAGAGCTTTAGATCTTTTTGAGGAAAGTAAGACCATTCTCAGAAAAGAGAGCATATTGCTAATCGTGACAAAATATAATGGTTTTCTGCCACTGTGTAGATCAGTATCAAAGAGTTCTTATTTATGAGATTTTCCTGCTGTTTTCCAAAAGACTCATGTTCTCCTTTGAGGTTTCCAGTTCCTGTTATTTTTTTCTAGAGGCAACATATGCTTGGAAAATTAGATTAATGTAATCTTTATATCTGTCTAAATGCCACAAAATGGGCACTGTGTGTTTTCTTAGTGACCCTCCACAGAATGAAACCCATCAACAGGAGGTGCATTAGATGAGAAAACAGTCAAACAGGGATTGCCTTGGAACATTGGCCGATAACCACAAAATGAACTTTCAGGCTATAGCTGTACCATGTTATTCAAGAGAAAATATATAATTTACATGGTTTCTGTGTAGAAACAAACATACCAAGGCCTTAAAACGTTCAATATGAGACCCCATCACTTGTTCCTGCTGAATCAGGAGCAGACCTGATTTCTGACTCATTTTAAAGGAAGAAGTTACTAACTTGATGTAACAAAGTTACATATCATGCTCTGTTCTCTCCCTCCTGATACTTTCATTAAATCTGATGCATTTAAAAAGCTGCTTCTTGACAAGACCTCTGAAAAACAAATCAGCAAAGTTGGGCTTGCCAAGAGAGGACACAGCCAGACTCTTACAAGTTGTGTCACCAGGAAGAGCAAATTTGTTTTGCTGCTACACTTTTTTTCCCGTGCAAATGAAATATTTTTTAAAATTCAACTGTATATTCTTCTTGCTTTTCTTTTTCTCTTTTTTCCTCCCAAGCTTTGATGAGAATAGATATAGTTGGTATCATTGCTAGGTTCAGGTTTACTTACAGTGATTTTGGTGGTACAACGGTTTTGCTTTCAAATGTTCATTAAGGAATTCAAATTTCATTTGAACAAGCTTAGGAAGTACCCCTGCTTCTCCAGTGTTGAGTTTGCAGAAGATGGTAAGTAAAATAAAACTAAAATTTATTGTTACGTCATCCTAAGTCCTTAACTAAGTCCCTGATGACAACATGATTATTTTGAGGATTGCAAAAATCTTGCTTTGGCTTGGAACATGAAAAGAAAAACTTCTAAGCACTGCCCTTTTAGATTTCTTCACAGAATACTGTGCAACACTCACAGAATACTTAGATTCCAATAAAATGCAGTATTTGAAGTGAGTTTTTAAATTGATCCTTTCTCCTAAAGAGAGCAAATATTTTTTGCTTATGGATTTTCCACAGTCTTACTATAAAAAATCAAGAAAGGCAACATAGGCTCACTCTTTTAACACTGGAGTTATGTAAAATGTGGACACTAAATGAGAATGGAGGTTTTGCCCCTCACCTTGCAATTTTAAGCTAAAGAAGACCTTCTCATGGTAATTTTCCATGAGCAGAACTCCTTTTACTTATAAAGTAAGCTCTTGAAAACTGTTCTTTCTGCTGTCTCCATTTCTGGAGTGGAGAGATGGAATTCTCTCCCTTTAAAAAGCAGATACACATGTTTTAAACTTGCTCTCTTAACCACTATCATATGAAAGCTGGCACTGTTGTCACTTTAAGCTGAAATTCATATATGATGCTGGATTGGCTTTCTTAGCATCATATTAAATAGGTTGTGATATTTTACTCCTTCATAATTTGTCTTTTATAATCAATTCTATTGATTGCAATCTCAAAGCCCTTTTAAGAAATATAATTAACTACTTGCCATGTCTAATATTAATCACAGGGACAAACAAAAAAGTCATTGCATCCTTTTTAACATAGTGCTTTTTTCATCATCTTTTGTGAGGTTTTACAACAGAAATGATAATGTTGGCCTGTGCCCACAATGAATGGCAGGAGTGGATATTGGGTGCACCTGGTTGGGGCATTTTCTTGTGGTTAATGAGATTGGATAGAGAACATTCAATTTAGACTCCACATTAGGAATATTTAGACTCCATATTAGGAATATTTAGTCTAATCTAGGTTTGGATTAGATATTAGGAAGAAATTGTTCCCTGGGAGGGTGGGGGGCCCTGGCACAGGTTGCCCAGAGAAGCTGTGGCTGCTCCTGGATCCCTGGAAGTGTCCAAGGCCAGGATGTATGGGGCTTGGAGCAGCCTGGGACAGAGGAAAGTGTCCCTGCCCGTGGCAGGGGTGGCACTGGGTGGGCTTTAAGCCCCCTCCCAACCCAAACCACTCTGGGATTTCCCATCCCCAGGTTGTGGCTGTGTTCACGTCTCACAGGACCCCCTCCAAGATTAGGAATCCCTTCCAGAGGGTGGTTGTTGAGCTGGCTGGGTGTGGCTGAGGATGCTGACATCAGACCCAAGGGATTTTGGTGCTGGAAATCCTGGTATTTCTCTGTAAAGAAATCCTAAATCATCCCACAGGAGTGTGTGCAGAAGCTCAAGAGCTTCAGAATTGCTCTTAGTGCCTTGTCACTCTTGGAAAGATCCCATGTTCTGGATGCTGGTGATGTCATGGCACACACATTTAATCCCTTTTAGCCTGGAAATCATTATAATCTACAAATAGGTGGTGTTTAGAAATAAACATTTTCAAAACACAACAAATTCTCTACACATTGGGGGATTCTTCTTGTTGTTTCTAAGGCATATTCAGCTCGTGCTCCCACGCTTTTAAAAATACTGAAGGAAATCAAATATTTTGATACTCATTTTAAAAAAGATATCAGCTCAAATGAGCTATCTAAATTGCAGATTTACAGTTTGTAATGGTTAACATATAAGGTGACATTTCAAAACTTCCTACTTTATGATTAAAAGGATGCTGAGTTTTTCAAGCACGAGGGTGACTACTCTTGGAAGTTGCTTTATATAGCATTTAAAAATTCATTCTTAGTGAACAGATTATGGAAATATATTCATTCCAGTGCTTTTATTTCAATGAACGTTGCTGGTAGTACAACACATTAAAGGGAATTAATGTTGTTAGGAGCTTTTCACACCAAGATTTTTTTTGACCCAAGAGCAATTTGCACAGATTCTGCTCCTCCTAAGTGAGGCTGTTTGCTTTTGAGTACAAACTGACTGAAGAATTAGATCTGTGCTAACACATTCTTTTTTTGGACCTTACACAACCACTCTTGAAACTAAAATCTTATTGGCCATCGTGTGGAACTACTTTTGGCTCTACCTTTTGGATGTGATGAGCTTCATTCCTCTGGAGACTTTGTTTGGTAATCCTTTTTTGCATGAAACACTCTGAGTAGAACGTTTTTATCCTTAAAATCCCTCACTGTAATTGCCTTCAACAGTGGCAGAGTATTTCTCCACCTGTTCTTTGAAGGACTTAGTTGTGGTTCTTTTCATAGAAGGTTAAACTTTTAGTTTGCTTTGCATTATGTGAGCAGAAGTTTCAGTGCCTTGGCTGCTGTGTCTGTGATGTTTGCTCTCATTCATTTTTGTTGTCTGGCTAAATTGCTTACATGATCACATTAAAAGCAAAAGCAACAGGGCATGCAGTACACAGATAATGAGAATACTATTTATTAGTATATTTGATACTCTGAAATATTCTCTGGCTGTTCCACACCACTTTCTTTCTTCCCATTGGTTGGTGCCTGCTCTTTTTTGGTTTGTTTTCTCCTCACTGTCTAGGAAAGACATGTGAGAAATGGGATGAAATGGAGTTAGCAGTTTAAAACATTAGATGTTCTTTGAAGCATGCTGCAAGACTGTCTTATGCAATGCAATCACGATTATGTAATGCAAATGATTATAAAAATAAATGTATCCTGGACAATATGTGTGTGTGACATGTTAGGAACCCATGACAGTGCTAAATGGCCATTGCTACATCTTGTAGTGCAGGGCCTCCTGTTTGGCTTGGCTGAAATCTCAATTACTACCCAAATATTCCAGATTTTTGTTGTTATAACACACTAGTGATTAGATAAAATGATTGCAGACTGTGGACTTGTTTTACAGAAACATTTCTGCCGTGCCTTTGTACTTCATTAGGAAGAAACAACATTACCCGCCTTTAATAAGACATTTTATAAAGAAGTAATCATCAGAGCCATAAATTAGGAGTGCGTGGGAAATAGCTGCCCTTGGGTACTTCTATAATTAATACAGAAGTTAAACAAGTTAACCAGATTGCAGGATTACCTCAGTTTATGTTTATATTGGATGGAAAACAGCTGAGGGCGAGTGATGATTGAGTAACTGAAGCAGCATTTGAAGCTGTGGTGCTGCTCACAGCTCTGAACTCTCTGTGCACTCTGAAGCTGGATGGGTTTGGGTGGCAGAGCAGGATTAAAAAGTGGGCTGCTAAACTTTGATCATGGGAAAATGGGCTTGGATGCACACAAACCTGAAGTGGGAAAGTGTAATTACCAGAAAAGGAATATTTGATTAATTGGGTAAAATTGTGGGCAGCTCCTTAATTTTCTCAGAGGATATGATTTTGAAGCTATTTTTGCTGGCCTTTGATGATCCAGTAAAGCCTGTTAAATTGTACCTATCAATTTTTCAAGTTTATTTTCTTCTGCTCTTCATTTACAGTAAAGAATTTGAGTGCTTTCTCTCATTTGAGAATATGATTTTTTCATAGGCTCTGTACTTCCATCACGGTGTAACTAAAAATAGAAGCAGCGTGTAAAAATAGGCCCTTGGCATTTTAACTTCTTGGCACTGTCTCGAGGGCTGTTCCTTTCACCTCAGGCTACGACCTTCTTACTGAGGTTCAGAGAGCTGAAATGAACGTGGTGAGTTGTTCCTCGTTAGTGTTACAAACACAGTGCTCTGCATGTTAGATTAATTAGCTGCCAGAATCATTCTGTTCCTTTCAGTCCTAACTCAAAGTTCTGCAAGGCTGAAACCCCCATGCTCTAGTTGAGAATTCAACAAATTTTTGTTGTTTTCTTTTTCTCAACAAAAGAAATATTAAAAATGAGATGGTTGGTTTGTAATAGATCACCTGAAAATCCAGGGAAATGTTCAGTTCCTACTGGAACCTCTGGGCCCAGCTGACAACAGTGATAAATTATCTCAAATTCCAACCTGCATAAAAAGTAGAAATTTAGTAAATTATAAACTAATGGTGTAGACTTAAACACAGCATGATATGTATTTTAAACTAATGCTTTTCCAAGCTTTTCTTATAAGTGGTGTCATTCTGTTTGTCATCTCATTGTTGTGTTTGAGGCAAATATGATTGAATCCATGTGTTTATTTATAAAGGTCCCTGTCTAAAAAGTGTTTATGCTCTCAGCTCTCTTATTACCACTTTCTTCTGAAAAGCTGGGTAAAAACCTAAATGTTTGGTAATGAGAAGTCAGAAGCTCAATATTTCTGGGGATTACAGGAGCACTCCTGTTTGGGACAGAGGCACTTTGTGCTTGCAGAACATGGGGGTGTTGGGTTGTTCTTAGTTCTGCTTTCTCACAGGAGTTTGCTCCTCAGAGAGTGAGGGACCTACCTGGTGTAACATGAACTTCATCTCTCCTCTCCTTGGCACTCCAAAAAAATTCAGATTTTAAAATACACAAAGTATCAGATTTTAGTAGAAAATTAATTGATCCAAACCTGAAGTGCATTGTTGGTGAAAGTGCCCCCAGTAGAAATGAGCATTGATAAAACAGAAGTGCGAGCTTTTAACCTTTTACCTCAGTGGTACAAACTGTGTCAATCAATGGAAATAATTGTCTTCTATATAAACAGAGAGAGAGAGTTATCACCGTGTAAAAGCAGTGCAATTCCCACTGGGGTGAGAGGGGAAAAGCAGCTGCAGGTTCTGGGGATGTGTGTCCAGGCTGGAGAGGAGCTGAGCCTGCATTAAGTAACTGCTCCCCTTCCCCAGTGCATTGCTCAGCTGAGAACCGATTTGAAATGCTTTAAACTTTCCTCCTTGCTGTCAACCTCTCTCAGTTTGGCTGATTAGGAATGACCCAAATGATCGCACAGAATGCTTTAAATCTCACTAGTTACATTGTATACTAATTTTAGAGAAGCATTTTTGGCTTTTAGATACTTTTGGTTTAGCACCCCACAATTCACATTCACTTTGTTTTCCTAAGTGCTGATGCTGTCCATGACATACAATAAAGTCATCTCCAAAAACACAAGCCAAGCCACAAAGTTCTAAATCTGGCTCTTGGGATTAGAGAAAAAATAGTTTATCCTACAAAATTACTGAACATCCTAAAAATATTTCTCTCCTCTCCCAAATTTTACAAACTCTTCCTGTGTCTTGGGAGATGCAAGTAGAGAGGTTTGTCAACAGGGAGTATATAGAGTAGAATTCAATAAATCTTAAAAATACTTCTTAAATTCATTCTAGATTGTTGAAAATTTAATGCAGAAAGCAATGAGCTCTAAATATTTAGATTATCATTCTTTAAAAAAGCTGTTCTTCCATTTCTGTTAATGTAATTCTGTATTAAATAGCTTTAAGAAACCAATTCCAAGATATATGTTTTATATATTACAAAATATATGATTTACTTAATAAAAAGCTAGCTTTGCATTAAGATATTGAAAACTATTCAATTTAATTTATTGTCCTTTGTAAACTGATGAAGTTGTGCAATTCCTGTTTCCATGTTCTCTCTGTGCATCTTAACAGGAATAAAACCCTAAAATATTAAA
Source organism: Edolisoma coerulescens (assembly GCA_013397115.1). Classification (NCBI taxonomy): domain Eukaryota; kingdom Metazoa; phylum Chordata; class Aves; order Passeriformes; family Campephagidae; genus Edolisoma; species Edolisoma coerulescens. Next base: position 500,054 of record VWZW01003883.1, on the reverse strand, counting down.
TCTGGAATTTACACCTTGTGGGGAGGGTATTATTTTTTATTTTTCTGAAACATAGATAACAAAGAACATCTGTTGAGGAAGTAGAGAAAGAAAAAGGAAAGCACTTTGAGGAAGTCTGCTTTGTGTTTGTAAAGAGATGAAACCCAGCTCGTCAAGGTAGTGTGAAATAATAAAACAGAAAGAGGAAGAAAGAGTTAAATAACACCACAAACCTGACTGACCCACCCATTCATTCCTTAGAGAATCACTGTCAGTCTGTGAAAGGGGTCTGCAAAATAGAGAAACTCCTCAATGTTTTTACCATGGCCAAGTTCCTGAGCTGGAGTTGGTTACCCAGGGCTCTGTTTGTACTTTGACATCACTGCAAGGTATCGGGGCTGTGAGGTTACTTTAATTTAGAGAAGGATCTGGTACTTTCTCATGCTCTTGCTTTCATGGGGTTTGCTATTATTATCCTGCTACCAGCTCCAGATGCTTTTCAGGGAGCTGTTTTAGGCTGCACTCTAAGGTTTTTTGGAAAGACTGATAAAATAATTCAACTGTCTCCTTTCAGTGGTATACGAGGTATGACAGGGTTCTTTTTGCCTGTGGCTGTCTGGCAGATACAACAGAAAACATTCAGAGGTGTTAAACCCTGGTAGTGATCCTGGAAGCAACAATAAACCTGGGAAGTTCCAGGAAAATGCCAAGCTACACAGTGTGTGTGGAGGTTAATCCACATTTTTTGCATGTCAAGGACTTCCAAGTTATGTCAAAGGAAGTTTGGGCTAAACAAAACGGCACAGGATATGACCCTCAAAAATTGCTGCTTTTAAATCCAAGAATAAACTAACACATCCTCCAGTTTCATAAACCCTTATGTCTCAGAACTGAGTTAATTAATTTACTCTATATTTATCCTTTATTTTAAGGAAGATGATTTGTTTTACTTTTCTAGGAAAAAGGAAGGATAAATACATGAAGCCGTGCAGGAGGCTGGAAAAATTTATAGAGGGGAAAAAAAGAAAAGAGCAAGTCACTTTTGGTTTATAAGTAAACATTCAAAAATTCTCCTCCACTTAAGAAAATCCTTTTCATTCTTGATCTTTTCTCCCCACCCTCTGCCTGTTCCATGATAAAGTTTTCATGTCTTTCTGTAGTCATAAATTAAATGATAATTGTATTGTGCTGCTGCTACAAATACAAATCCATTTGGGAGTCTTGTTTGGACAAGTGCTTTCCTTGTGCCTCTAGAAAAGTCCCATATAAAAATGGCATTAAAAAATGCCTTAAAAATTCCTACAACAAGAATGTGCAAAAGAAAAGGTGAATTAGAAAGTGCTGCCAAACCAAGTAATCATTGTGTCGCAACTTAGCTCAAAATGATACAACTGATGTAAATTTAAAATAATTGAGAAGAAACTCTGGCGTTGGGTTTGCTTCTGAAAAATGTGCTTTGAAACATTTTAGACTTTTAGTCTGCAATCAAAGAGCTTGGAAACTTTCCTTAAAAAAGAACAATCTGAAATTTCAATGGGGTTGTTTTCCAGCAGACATAGCAGTCACCAATTAACACTTCAAGAAGAAAGGGGCAGAATGAGAAAATGCAATAGACACAGTGTCAATTGAAAATAAATTTAAAAATAAAATTGTGAGAGTAATTAGACCTGAAACATTGGATCAGCTCAGACAATTAAAAGGAATTGCCAGGATGATCACTTCAGTTACCTGCCAGCTCCCCACCTAACAGGCTGTGTTTAAACCTCCCAGTAAAACACTGATTGCACCTAATCACCCAATCAGTTCCAGTTAAAGGCTGGACGGCTGAAATCGATACAAACTACAGCACTTCTCCCTCTGCAAGGTGAGAAATTGGATATTCTGTTTGATTCCGTGGGGAAAGCTGCACCTTTTCCCAACCAAAGTCCCTTATTTATTCTGTGATGTAGCTGTAGTGCAACAGCTGAAATATCATAACCATGGATTTACGGAATTGTCATCTTTCTCAAGTTTCACCGTTTTCCTTTGCCAGAGTTAAGTGTTTCTTCCATGACAAAGGAAGTCTGACAAGGTAAACAGATAGTCCAAATTGTCTTGTTCATCCAGTGTTTCTGTGGTCTAAGCAGCTATAGATGCATTTATGTTTCCAGGCGTGGCTTGAAAAGATAAATCTATCGTTCTCTACCAGTTCCTATTGTTGTTTTATACACAGGAAATAAGAATTTCTCACATTTTAGAAATCTCATAACAAACAGAAGCACATTGACTTGGCAAGTCACTCCTGAATGCAGTGCTGATGAACTTACACCAATTCAGATGGGATTGGTAATGAGTAGACTTGTTATTTCTGATATCTAAGAGGAATTGGAAATTATTAGATTTGTTCTTCCTCCTTTGTAAGGGATCTGGTTCTCTGCTTGTTGCTGGCAGAACTGAAGTGTGGAGTGATGCGTTGACTTAATACCAAAATAAGACATTTGCAGTATTAAGTATATTTATATAGTATATACACTATATAGTATAGTATATTAAGTATATTTGTAACTCCCCCAATTCCATGTTCCAGCCCACATGCTTGGATATCCTGTAAAAAAAAACATTCCACAAGCATTATTCTGCTCCACAGATTCATCTGTTCTTTTCCACCTCCTGGATCCAAAGATAGTTTACACATCCCTGTTGGGTGAACACAGTCAATTGTATGAGGATGATGCCTCTCTCTATATTTGCTTGCAAAGGTTCATTATTCATTTGTTGTAACCATAATCTGAGGAAAACCAAAATATGTGCATGATAAGGCAGTATTTTTAAAACAGATACAAGGCTGATTAATTTTACTGTCATTTTTACTGTTGCTTTCTGTGTGTAGTTATAAAACCATTGTAGTACTATCTGTGAAAAGAGGAGACTACTACTGTGAGTATGAGTAGCAAATACAAGCTGCCAGTCTCACTTAGAGCAAGGGGAAGTGACATGATAAGGAAATTTTTTACTGAAGTGTCTAAAATTGTTGCCCTCATCATAACACTGGTGGGAACAACAAACCGGGAAAGTTCACGAAAAATGGCAGCGTAAACAAAGCACTTTGGGAAGTGTTGCCCTTGCTATCAGGCTTGAAAATGTCGTTCTGATTATTTTATCTCTGCAGAATATTGGCCATGGTGTTCAATAATAAGAAAAAAAGCACACAAATGCACAGCCCTGTCCATAACAGCTTCTATCTGCAGCCAACAAACTTGCCCATGAGCCACCAGTAAGATAAAATGTGTTTTCTGAGTTAAAAATAACCTGACTGGAAGCTTATTAAAAATACAGAATTGTTTAAATGATGTGTTGGTGTGTGTATGTGCAAGGTCTTGTGGTGGGTTTTTTGTTCTGAATTAAGAATGCAGGAGAATTGTGACATTTTCCTCTCCATTCTGTCTCAGAGAACGCCATAGGAACTGAAATAAGCTGTCCATGTTCTAAGGTGATTTAAAGTGAGGGAGTGAAGAGTCAGAGATGATGGCTTGGTCAGGATTTAGGCCTTAACACCTGCAAGGAACAGACCTCTCCCAATAAAGTGTATGAGGCACCTTATGGAATGTCCATTTATGTAAAAACCAGTGATTATATGTGGACTCTAAACCCATTTACTGTGCTCTTCAACTTCAGCAGATTTGCTCCTGTGATAACTCTGAGCTGTCATTTCCCTGTTTCTGAAAAATACCTAAATCTGAAGAATCCAATCTGCTTGGCACATAATCCTAAATAGCCACATTGGATATGGATTCTGCCTATCAGTTCTCTCCCTGTTTGTCTGGATAAGCTTCATTCAAGCCCTATTGATCACAATTAAGGGTTGAAATTAGAAATTGACTTTCATTAGCTCAAGGCAAATTCATCTCAAGGCACTGGAGGAGGTGGTACTCACTTTCTGTTAGTGAAGTTGACAATCAGGTTCAGCTGGAATCCAAAAGTGCAGTGGGAAGGCTGTATCCCAATACCTTAATGTGACAGCTACCAAGGGAATTACTTTCAGAAGCAGAAGAAGGGAAACTGGAAACACTGAGGGGGTGGATGCAGACAGATATGACAGGATTCTAAGAACCTGGGATTCCTGACAGCGTAGGCCTTCAGAGCCCACCCACTGAGCTTTGGCAGGTAATAATCTAGGAAATTATAATACACTTATTTTAAGAGAATCTGTTGAGATGTTTGATCCGAGATCTTCATTACACATGCAGCAAGGCTTTTGCTGCTGGAGCTCTGTTATTTTCCCAATTACATTGAAGGCAAGAAGAGATTTCAGAATGGATTTCGTAATGGTGTAGCATCCAGCGAAGTGAGCACAAGTCTGACCACATTCTGCAGAACCTATCGTCGTGATATTCCTGTAGGAGAAAAATGTTCAGTCAACTTAGATGTGCTGCTCCTGAATGGAGCTGGCTGGGATCCTCGTGCTCTGTGTGTGGGTAATGATATTGCAAAAACCTGGCACGGGGAGGAATCACTGCAACTAAAGAGCTGAGATTTAACCCCCCCAACTGCAGTGTTTCTCCAGAAACTCCTCATTTCAACAGAGCAACCCTGTGCAAATGATGGGAATGAAATGTTTACAAACAGTGGAATTTGTGTTGTACTACTCAGCTCATTCCTCTGACACAAAGCCCCCGGACAGCTTTGTCTTACAGCTCACCAGATTAAGCACGGAGCTGGATCTCTGTGTGCTCTTACAAAAGCCTCCCATCTTCCCCCCCTGCCAGCCCCCTGAATATATTTCGAATCTGGAATATAAAGCAGTGTGTATGTAATTGGGGAAAGAAATGGAATATATTTACTGGTGACAGGGGAGTTCAGGCTCTGGTGGGACAAATGGCAGCGCCTTTAATGAGCTTCACGGTGCAAGATTTAGTGGCATCATGGAGGAATTCCTGTCAGACTGGGGCTCTGATAGGACTTATCAAAGAGTACATGCTACTTATCTATCTTAGGCAGGGAACTCTAACTCCCTTTAACTGTCAGCACATCTATAATCCTTCCAAGTCTGGAATTGTTGATAGAGTGCCAAATATCTTGGGTTATGGATTGCCAGAAAGAGGGAGATCTGTGTTTGTAATCTCAAACAAAGCAAATGTAGCTATTTAATGAAATTCTGCTGAGCTTTTAATGTGGCATAATATAAGCATGGTTTGTTGTGGGCTTTTTCAGTATTGTTGTGGAGATAAGACAGAGGGATTGGGATATAGAGATTTGGGGATTATAGCTACCCATCTACAGATGCATAGCACAGGCAAACCCAGCCATTCATCTTGTTATTTTGCATGATGGAAGTCTTAATACACACACTGGAATGTTCTGGTCAATGAGTACCTTTGTGGCATTATGAACATGGTGTTAAAGGACATTGGAGATGAGACAGTGTTGTAGCATTCAGCAATGAAAAAATAACATCAAATAGGACAAAACAGCCTCATGCTGAATGGTGTAATCAGCAAGGAGGCTATTTTAATTCTAACTCTCCATGAATCAACATCTGTCTGCTTGCTGGTTTATCTTTAAAGGCATACACACGCAGACATGTGCGTGCACAGGCTCTGGAAAGAAATATATGTTAATTTAGGGCTGATTAAGGCTGTGGTTTCACTCTTGAAACCCAAGTCCTGTGCTAAATCTCAGCACAATTTCTGCCAGCTGCAGTACCAGGGGATAGCTCAGCGTTCCTGCTCCCCTTCCCCAGACAGTGCTCATCTAAAATTTCACACCACTGGCACTTCTGCCGGTGATTTACGTGGTGGTGACAGTGGCACACGAAGAACCACAACAATGTCACCAATTCCTGACATCTCAGTTCCTTGCCAAGTGAGTAGAAGCTCATCACTTTCAGCTCTCTTGATGCAGCTCCCATTAACTCTGGAGATTCTCATTGTGAGGGGCAGTGCACCTCCTGCCCTTACCCTGCTGGAAGGTATGGCTGTTGACAAGAAGGATTAAAGCAGATGAGTAATTCCTGTTCCCTGATAAAAACAGAAAAACAAAACAAAAGGGTTATCAAGCATTGGCACAGGCTGCCCAGGGAAGTGGCTGAGTCACTGTCCCTGGAGGGATTTAAAAGCCATGTGGATGTGACACTTGGGGACATGGGTTCGTGGTGGCCTTGGCAGTGCTGGGGAACAGTTGGACTCAATCTTTAATGTCTTTTCCAACCTAAATGATTCTATTACTTTTTTTTTCCTTCATCCTTAACAAAGCCTTTGGGCGAACAGCTCCTACAAGCCTACATTTTTCTTCATTTCCTTTTCAACTCAAGGGTAATAGCAGTTAAATCTAGTAAAATAAATGTTGATTGATGGAGTTTATTCATCATGCCAGGCTAATGAGGCATCATAAACATATTTGTGAATGTGTAAAATCCATTGGGGGCAATGGCTTCGGTTGGATAAAGGATACAAAGTCTTCTTGTTTCACTTGTCTTGGAGGGAGGAACCAGCTGAGCGTGTCACTCCTGATTCAGATTTTTTCAACCTTCACTGGTGCAAATAGGTTCTTTTTCAAAATTCTCCAGAGGAGAAACATGACAAAGCAAGCCTGTCTGGTATTTGAGTTTATCCCCAGAGATGCAATCAAACAGCAGAATCAGATCCTGAATTTCAAGAAGGAAAATACATGAACATTTCCATTTTTCTTCTGCTGACATATTTTGTTTACAGAGTTGGGGCTGACAGGACTTTTGTGGCTCATCAGTGTCCTTGTTTCATTAACCCATGTTTGCTACAGAACTCGTTTCTGTTCTATAGGAAAAGAAAAGAGTTGCTATATATACATATCATAGTGTATACTGATAGTAAACCAGAGATCTTGACCTAAAAAAATCTGAAAATCTGCAGTTAGTGGCTAGAAAATGTCTGCCTGTGTTAAGAAATGTTTGTCATAATACAGGAAATTACAAAGGCAATTAGTAGGCTGGAATTCCTTTCACATGGGCTGCTCGTTTGCATCTTAATGAGATACTTTCTCATTAGTCCAAGAAATGCAGGTCAAAGAACCCTGGCAAAATCTGGTAATTTTGCTTCTCTGTACCTCTGTTCATCTCAGGAAATTTGGTTTGAGTGAGTGAATATGGACTGTCTGGTAATTATCAATATTATTTGTGCAGAGAGGAGCAAATTAACCTTTCCTTGCAAAAATACCTCACCACAGTGTCTGTGCCTTAAATCAGTGAAAGGTTTGTTATTTGTGTTGATATCTCACTGTGTTTTGCAAAGTTCAAGGGAATAATATTTCAATATCATATTCCTTTGGGGATGGTGATTGTGCTAGTTAAAATATCCTGCAAATTGAAATGTTACTTTTAAGGTCATTATTCTTCATGCATAAGAATGGAAAGAGCATGATGCATTTGTAATGGAACAGAGTATTGCTGTGGAAAATGTCAGGGTAAATTGTTCCTCTCGTGTATACAGAAGTTCTGATGTCAAAGGTAAATGTTCTGCTATTAAATGGAATTTCTTTAGCTCTAGAAAATGTTCTCAGACTCAGCCATTGTCTTCTGAGGATCGGCTTGTCTGATTTGGGACTCAGCTCTCAGAGCCTGACACTCACATTTATCACGAGCAGCAAAGCCAGAGCAAGTGGCAACATCCTGACTTGCTAGAGGAAATTTTCTTCCTGTCCTTCTTCCATTCAGGTTTTTAATGACCCTTCTGTCCTGGGAAAAGTGTGCAGGTGTCCTCCTGGCCCAGGCATAGAACAAACAACTCCATGCAATAAACAGAAGGTGAGGGCTCTTATCCTGGATTTTAAGGTAGTTCAGGTGATCATTTTCCATTAGCAAAAACTGGAACTACATCTGAGTGGTTTGGCCCTGATTTTCCTGGGATGTGACCATGGAACTGAGACATTTACACTGAATTGTGCTAAGCTCTGTGCTGACTGCCCTAGTTTGGTTTTGCCACCACAAATGGGCTGCATCCCATAACATTCCTGACTGGAAAAGGCCCATGGCATTCCCACCCACGTTCCTGAGAGCTGGAGCCTGAACATGAATTATTGCACTGGGTGAAACACAGATGAAACCTGCAATTCACATGATGGGGTGAGCACAGGAGGGAAACTGCATTTTTAAGCTCCGAAAATGTTCTCAAGACTTAGGTAAATCTTTGTCAGTCTGTCAAGTTTAAACATTAGCTCCTCGATCCCAAAACTTGTTTCTGCCAAATTCCAATTAACGTTTTTTGAGGGGAAAGGTTGAATTTTTGGTTTGCCTTATGAAGGCGTCCAAGAGTACACAGCATATCCAGTATATTTACTTTTTAAACAAGATAAACTCTTAGTTCTTCCTCCAAGAGCAGATGTTCTATTCCTTTCATGGCTTTTTATTGCCTTCTGTGTACTTTTTCTTGTTTATCTGTGCTGGGAGGGGGAGTTGCAAGGAGAGAAGCTGGACTGAGATCCCAATCAGAGACAATATTCACGCAGGGTTTATAAAGCAGGATAACAACATCCCTGTTTCCAGTAACTACCACCACACTTTTGGCTTTATTTTCCTTTAGTGAAGAGTAAACTGCCTTTTTAATAGACCTATTCATTATAACTCAGAAGAATGCTTCTCCCAAGAGGCAATACTCTGTTCAGAGCCCACTGTTTTGTATGTGAATTTAGGATGGATGTTTCTTCCCCTCATGCATCCCTTTACATTAATCTACAGCGTGTTTTTCCTGCCACTTTGTCACCCTCACCCAACAGCATGACATTGTTGCCACTAAGTTTATTCTACCCTGAGTAAATATTATATTAAGATATGTCACTTAAGAGAAGGTGTGTATAGCACTGTTTAACTTTTAAATGCTTAACAGATCAAAATAATGAAAATAAATTGCTCCCGAGTTAAGTATAGGAGGAGGCCCATGAATTTTAAACAACTGGCCTCAATTATCCTTCCTCCCGTGGTGCTTCCATTCAGATAAGCCTGCAGCAAAGCACTTGGCCTAAAGATGTTCATATGCTGTGGTCTCTCCATGGAAACAGTCTTAAACCAGAGAAAACAATTCCATTTTTAAAAAGGCTGAATCTCCTTTCCAGTTGGCTCCTAAAATAACTTTGAGCTCAGCCTCACACGTGCTAACTGCAAGTTAACTCGGCAAAGGCTGAGGGATGTTGTTAGAACCATTTTAAGGAGAAAGTTGGGGGCACTGCTGTGACAATCACTTCAGCTGCCAGTGTGGCCTTAAAGAGTGAACTGTTCCTTCACCACTGCATTTTAATGTGGTGGCCCTTTTGGAAAGCTGGGGATTATGAGCTTTCCTAAACTCATAATATGGAATCCTGCCACCAGTTAACCATTTGCATTCTTTTTCCAGAGGCAGAAGTTATAGTTCAGGTTCTTCCTTTGAGCTCTTTCAGCAGCTGAAGGTGAATGACCTTGTCTGTACTTCCCTGTTCTCTCCAGAAAAACCCAAATTTTCTCCAACACATAGGAAAGGGAAAGAATCACCATTTTGGCTTAGTCATAATTAGCCTGAATATTAAGCCCAACAGAGAGTTTCAGTATCTATTAAAATTAAATATGTATTATAAATTCCCTTGGAACTGAATACTGATTCATTTTGCATCATTTTCCCCTCCATAGCTCTTGCACAGTAAATTTGCCTTAAGAGAAGGTTGCATTTAAGAAAACAACCCAAATTATTCTGACCATATGTCAGGGATACCCAGCAAAATGTATTTTACAGAAATGACAGCTTGATCCAAAAGACATAAAAAAGTCATTCTTGTTTTGGTGATTCTGGGCAGTGAGTGCTGTTGTGAGCAACCTGGCTATTTTAGCAATACACTGGTGGCACACAAAGCCCCCACTGTTCCCAGGGCTGGGAACTGGGACAAAAAGATAAGTCAAGACTTTCCTGACTGGATGCCAAATCCTTTGTGAACTGTTTGAAATGCCCAGATTATGTTGATTCCTTATCACCAGGAGAAACAGCAAATGCTGTACAACTGCTTCGCTCACGTTGCCAGGACATGACATCCTTTGGGTAAATTATGTCTCCTTTTGGAATCCAAATTATTTTTATCCTAATTTTCAAGGTTCTATTTTATTTTAGTCAATTTGTTTCCTCTTTGTTGATGGCCTGTGCTGTGCCAGCTTCCTGCAGGCTGATGTTCCCTTGTGCAGCCATCAGTCTGTTCACCTTTCAGACCCTCTGTGCCCATTATATCCTCTCTGATCTCAGATGATTCTGTTTTCCTCTCATCCTTTAGCTTTCTTCAAGATTAATGTTCCCATCAGCCTTCCACTGCTGACTCATTCCTGATCTCCTCGCTGACCTGCTCCCACAAACTGTAATATGTCAACCTATGAAAATAATTTACTTGAGAGAGAGAATGACCAGGAAAATATATGGATAATTAGATAATCTCATCATTTTTCTTGCTGTTCTGTGTCTGTCAGGTGTCCTCCCCAGAAAGCTAAAAGCTACACCCTATTTTTACCTGTATTATTGCACATATCCAGCCATGGGCCTGCAGAACTGAGGTTCATTTGCTCTTTTTTTGGAGATTATTATCCTTTATTCACAAGCTGCACAGCTCCTTTCCTTCCTGACAATTCTGGGCATTTTTCAAGTGTTTCTCATCCAAGAGTTTTCAAACTCATCATTCATCTCCATGACTATCCCTACTCACATGGATTAAATTTTGTCTTGAGTTATTTCTCAGCATGGGGAAAAATGGGATTCTGGGATTGATTGGTTTACCAAAGAAAACCTGTATTAAAGCTGAGCATAAGCCTGACTTTCCTTAACTTCCTATCCTGGCTGCTATAATTTCTTCCTATGCCAAGCTAAGACCTAGCAAATAAAATTCCAAAGGGTTTCTTGGGTTTGGTTACACAAATTTTAGCATCACTTTTGTCCTGGGGGAATATTGTCTCTCTAGTTACTCTGAGATACTTGGAATCTCTCAGGAAAATTAAATCATGTTGCTTCCTGTTTTTCTTCCTTGACTTCTTTTGTGTTTCTATAACCTGAGAGGGCTGGATAAATCTGGGAATGATTGTCAGCCTGAAGGACTTGTTGGACCTGGAATCAGAGAGTTTGTGGTGAAGAGTGAGCACTTCATGCTTTGGTTCCATTGTCCAGGTGTCCTGGGGACCAAATTGGGGTGCAGTGATGCCAACCTGCCTTCAGAGGTTTGGTGATGGCAAAGGGACTGCAGGAGGAGGAAAATAATTTATCTTCATTGAGGCTTTTTCAGCGGCCAGCAAGAGAAAATACCCTCACTAGCAGGGTGATAACAGGAGGTGGAAGCCAGGATGTTCCATTTTGGATAGTTTCTGGAGCTGCTGCTGCAGCCATCTGCAAAGAGAGATTTCAAGTCCGCGGCAGGAGAGTGAGCAGGAGATGAGGAGCCAGAGAGACAGAGTGGGAATTGAGGCCCCCAAATGTCCTGCAGTGTCTCTACTCCTGAATACCCTGGCCTGTGAGTAGAGGAGGAGGTCAGAGGAAACCTCTACAGCTGGAGCTGCCCTTTGAATTGATATTTCACTTCCCAGGCCAGTGCTTTCCACATGCCCTAAAATTTAAAACAAATTGGAGATATTTCAGAACTGTGAGTATACACAGCCTAATCTGTTTAATTGCTGTCTGACAATATGAAATCAGTTCTGAATGTATACCATTCAGTAAAATAATAATTACCATAGCAACACACACTACATCTGAAACATAGCTCTTCCCTACAAAAACCCAGAAACAGAAAGCCTGAACTCTTCACACAGCTCTGAGAGCAATTAGTGAGGTTTCTTCTCTCCTTTCAAATCACTGTATTTGAAAGAGGCTGACGGATGTCGAAAGGTAAATAACAATCAAATGTTGTTTTTCTACTCCATCCTTAATTAGGAATAAAACAGTGCATTGTATCTTTTATGGCAGAGATTGAACTAATTCTGTGCCCCAAAGAAATAAGTGCAGTAGGGACAGGATGGCAGCAGGGACACCATCCTGGTGCTTCTCAAGTCCTGCTCCCACTTGACCCAAAGGAAAATACATTTTCTGGGACCGTTTTCCCAGGTTCTTTGTTGCAATTATTCTGCTCCTGGCTCAGAACTGGCAGTGAAGGTGCCCACCAGCATGTTCAATGGGAATGTTCACTGCACATTAGAATTTGAAACTGTATTTCTGGAGATACAGTGGCTCAAATAGAGAGGTGACAGTATTTTACTGGGGCACTTTCATGCTCTTAAATATAGAAAGCCTTGGCTTTGGTGTGCTGTAAAGGGTATTGGAAAACAGGGTGGCTTTCTGTGAGTATCCTCACAAAATGAGGTTAAATGCTTCAGTTTGAAAAATCACATGAATTTTCCTTCACCTGTTTGTTTTCTTTCCCCACAAAAAAAGTCCCATTAGATCCTGCTAACATCCATGTTTCTATTTCTGAGTTTTAGTAAAAGAATATTAAGGAGTTTGACAGGAATTTGGAGCTGAATGTGTGTGTAAGAGCATGGAATCAACAAACCAAAGTTAACCCCAGTAATTTAGTGCAGCTCAGTCTTTTTCTATAACTACAATGATAACACCTCTGTGAATATTGCTCAGTTTTTATTTATTTCTGTACAAATGTATGTGCATGAAGAGTTCAGTGATTTTCCTTAACTGGTACCATTACTGTCAGCACAGTTCAGATCCCTGAGTTCAGAGTTCCCAGCCACAAAATGACTTAAAAATTTGGTCTAAGAAGGAATAAATCCCCAGTCTGAGGTGTGTGATTTGTTCCCTTCTGTGGTTTAAAATGACAGAAGGGAGGATGAAGAGACTTTGCCCTGCAGGGAGTAAAAAGCTCCTGAGCTGGGTGAGTGATGGATGGCTGCAGTAAAAATGGTTTTCTTTCCAGAATGAATTTAGAAGTCACTGGGTCCATAATGTGAACTCTGTGGTCTGCTGCCCTTGGGGGTTTTTTTTTTTTTTTTTTGGTGTTTTGTTTTGGTGAGGAAGAGAAACTGTTTTCAAAGATTAGCTAATTTAGAGAAGTGCTTATTGGATGTGTGCAGTTGATTCCCTGCCCAATACTCCATCAGCAGCAGCAATTGTTCAATAGGTGCAGGCAGGATGTTTGGTGCTAAAACCACTGAGGATTCACTGACAATCTACCCCCTGAATATTTAGAATTGATGACAAACCCTCTCTTGTCTTGTTGTTGATTTATGTGTGCAGGTGATCATTGCTACAAGTAAAAAAAAATCCATTTTTTTTCTTTCTCAAGCAGTGGAAAGGTGTTTTCAGTGCAGGCACCTCTGTCCTTCTGAACTGACAAGTTCCAGGATACTTGAGCAGTGCAGATTATCCATGAGAGCATTATGCCATTAGCAGGAATGATTTGTGCCATTTCATTAAGAATTAGCTAATGACAGAATGAGAATTTTAAAGCCAAAAGTTGATTATGTCTGTGCACTTAATTACCATTATTTTTTGATGCAACTTAGGACTGTGTCAGGAAATATATTTAAATTAACTTTTCATGTGCAAAGCACTATGGACTAACAGATAATGGAGATTTTTGCATACTGTTCTGCATATTCAGAGTAGCTTCATATAAAACAACCAATTTTTCATAAGTCATTTATGTTCAGAGAACAGAATTATTTCTTTGGCTACCTGCTCAAAATGTATGAAATGCAAATACAAATGTGGGAGAGGAGCAGAGAACTATTTTTCTCCATATAAATACAGAATCCTGTCCTTTTCCACCACTCTATTGATCACTTAAAACAGAATGTCTGAAGTTTTCCGTGTTTTCAGCAAACTGCTTCTTTGTGGGTGTGAAAACAACACTTTGATAACTCCATCTGGTTTTTTATTCCTTGTCCTGTTTATTATTTTGTTACGGTGGATTTCAAATTTTATATCTGTGTTTCTCTGGGGAAGAATTTGTAGTTTTCAGTTGCTTGGATGCACAGCATCAACAAAATCCTTTGGAAGGACTTTTTCCGGGAAGCAAGGACATGTTTATATTTGCAGTTGAAATTGCTTCTTTTTCCACTTTTCTGTTTCCTAGCCTGTGCTTTCTGTGTTTCCATAACAACAGAAAAACTCTTTCTATAGTGCCTTAGTATTTTTTCAACAAAATACTCGTTTTGTTTCCCCTCTTTTCTCCCCCTTTTTTTTTTTTTTGATTCATCTCAAAATGAGCATAAATTGGAACCAACAGTGGGAAGAATTTCTTTTAGTAAGGAATTCATAGGTCAGGATTGCTGCTGACTTCCTGTGATCAAATATGGTTTTTTCCAGGGAACGTGTCTGCAATCTTCACATTTTCCACATTTATTCTCCCCCTATTATTCCATAGAAATATATCATAGCAACCCAACCTTCAGCCAGAGAGATCTGGGAAGAGATTCCAACACCTCTGGGAGCTCTGACAGGAGGGGATGGCTCAGGACAGACCCAGGAGGTTTAGGAACACTCTGGGCTCATTAAGTGGGATCCTTCCCAGTCAGAGTGGCCAGACCTTGGAATCAGTGCTGGCCTTCATTGGATGCACCTTTTGGCAATGCTTTCTGATTAAAAAGGCTTAATTTTATTATTTTTAACCACTCTTGTCAGTTTGAAAGCATTAATTGAATTTTGCCTGTGTGTTTATATCTCCAGAGAGATTATTTGTGACGTGAAGGATGGAACACTGAGAAATTTCATGGCTTTCCACTGATTCCTTTTTCCCCCCAAGCTATCCTCTATTGTTATTTCTGCTTTAAATTTCTTTAAACCCTAGATTTCTTAAAGAGCATTAAATTTATGTAGCAACTTTTGATTTCAGCTTGAGGATCACATAGTAACTGGGAACAGAGAGCAATGTCATCTTGAAGTCACTAGGTTAGAATTTTTTTCTTTGGTTTTGATATTTAATAATTCATCTGGAAAAACAGTAGTAAAGAGATTTAGTAATGCTGTGGTGTTACTTTGATCCCGTTGTTTAAAGGTAACTTTTCAGAATATCAGCACATGGGGGATCAGTGTCACTCGTGTTTTGAATGCTGATGGTCTGGAAATGAGGAAAATTCAAGTGTTTTCTATCATGTTGAGGCCTAATTCAAGGTCAGTCACTGCTGGCAGCAATCCTCTCTCTGCAATTCAAACCCTCACAGGGAAGAATTCCTTCCCAAATCCATTCGAAACCTCTCTCTTCCTTTTCTAACATTTTTCCTAATGTTTGCACATAAGGTTTTGACTTCTAAAACATTCATAAAATGACCGAAATATTAAACCAAAGGTATTTGTAGTGCCTGAAAGAGTTTTGTATTTGTGGGTACAAATTCTAATACCTGAGCAGATGGTAGCACCTGCAGGGTTACAGATGTTTGGATCCCTTGGTGCACAACCCAAGTCCTGCTGTGTTTCTAAAGATTGATTGCTGAGAGTTTACTTCCAAAACCCATCGTAACAGCCACAGTAAATATAAATAGTAGGCAGGAAAGGCCACATTTTTGGGAAGGTTATCCAAGAAGATGTGTGTGGAGGCTACTACAAAGAAAAACCAGTTCATTTTCTCTGTGTTTTGCTCTCATTTTGTGTGTTAAAGCTGCAAACAACACTGTTGAAAGTGTGAGTGTGTTGAAGTAATTTGCTTTACAAGGTGTGTTAAGAGGTTTTGCTGCATATAGATCTTCTTTCACGTGCTGTTAAAATGTTTCTTTCAGTTCCTCAAAATTCAGTGTGGTTGTTGTCAAAGACTTCTCCACCAGGCTTTGGCTCTGATCACTATTCCTTACTCCACTTCATTTTCCACTTTCACTAGGTTCGTTAAGTATCTCGAGATGAGGATTTAAAAGATGGGTTGGAGGTCACATCATCCTCGCCAATTTGTAATTATGTCCCTATTATCTCTAAAATCAAGACTGATCTTATTAAGTAAGGAGATTTCCCTCCCACTCCCTTGGGCATGCTAACCTGATTAACACAAGGTCATTCTCCAATTCTTTAAGTTGCTTGAACTACTTGTTTTTTTGCCATATCCTAACAAATAAGTCGCTTTCCACTCCGTGCCCACCCTGTCACATCCTTACACTTTGCTGGGTCTGTTGGCCTCATATCTTGAAGATCAACAGAGCAATCAATTAAAGAGTGGCCCTTCAGATGACTCTTCACATGGATCATGAATCCTGGGACAGAATTTCTCTGCTTTGTCCTGGCTGCATTCCAAGGCAGTTTTATTCTCTGTGTTATTTTCCTTTTTTCCCTTACTAACAACAGCAAAGCATCCAGGTGCTCCTCAGCCTGGCAGAGTCCAGATTTAAATTTCAATTGCTTCATATCCCTGCTCTTAATCTTTTTTTAGGGTTTGGTTGGTTCTTTCAGAGAATTGTTGAAAAACTACTGCCTTGGGCCTTTTAGTCTCTACTTTCTGTACTGCTTCCTGCATTGTGGATAAACCTGCATGGAAATCACTCCTAAGCTCAGCACTGTGTCCAATTCTCCAGCACACAATTTAAACACAGACTCCAGTAGGCCTGAACAAAAGGTCACACTTCAAAGCCTGGAATTCCTGTCCAAGGGACGAACAGCAGCACCAAGCATGTTCTTTGATATTTACTGGGTAATTGAATACTTCTCCTCTCTTCAGGAAGCTCTCCAATAAATTCAGCTTAGAAAGTGTCAACAAAACTATTGTCTGCCACTGGGCTGTAAATCTCCTTGACATCCAAGTCATACTCGGTACTTTTGCAGCAGGAACTCGTACATCTTGATGTGGTGAGCAATCAGCTGGAAGCAAATTATTAAGAAAAATTTTCAGACTGGTTTTGCCTTTTGTGTTGCAAACTGTTGCCTTTAAACTGTAGGCGTCTGTCTGAACACGAAGTGTCCTGGGGTGAAGCACTGGCAATTTACCTGTCTCTGCATGAAATTGGTAATTATTGATCAGCACATGCAATAGGAACAGTTCTGTGCTGGTTTAGAAGTCGTGTAGGTGTTGAATGCATTTACAGTAATTATGTATTTACAGCTCAAGTCAGAAAGAAAAAAGATACAGGACCCTGCTCACAAAATGTCGTGTCCTCCTCTCTTTTGTTTGAAAAATAAAGCAAATATTCTCCTAATCCCTGTGCCCCAGGCATAGGTGCAGCTCCTGCCTCTGTGTAATGCATATATTGTGTATTTCCAACATCCCAGCGGAGTCTCTGTGCTATTTCTGTTTGTGGTTTCAGTTCATCAGTAACAGGTCTTTTTGGAAACAGCAGGAGGGAATTTTTCAGGAATCCATGTAGCCTTTTGTGCCTCCTTGTACTCTGAAAGGCTCTGCACCACTGGAGGCTGCTGTGCCTGGGGGTGCAGGGATGCAGCTTCCAGCAGGTTCTCCCCACACATGGGAGCAGTGCTTTGTAATCAGCATTAGGATACAGCTCCTTCTTCCCTAATCCTCAAACAATTCACTCCAGGGATTCCTGCTAATGATCCTATATTCTAAATTTTGTGCAATAATAATAAATACATCCTGCACAGCATAAGGTGGAGTGTTAAACTAAAATGGCCTTCTCTCAATGCCAGTTTGGGTGTTGCCTGGTTGTCTGAGCCCCAAATTTCTCTTTCCATTCTTACAGATATCTATAATTTGGGGGCAAGATTACACAAAGCCTAATCCTGCAAGGTGCTGAGAGAGCTCCGTTATTTATGGAGAAATCTGCATGTTCATCACTGGTTTGATTTGCTGCTTTTATTGTATGAGAAAGTTTTGCAGAGAAGGATGAGAAAGGTTGGCTGTTACATTTTCAATGGGTTTGGGCAGCACAGAACATCTCGTTCTACAGGAAATTGCAAGTCAGACTCTTGGTCTTCTGTACTGGTAAATTTTAGACAAATTTCAAGTACAAAGGTGGCATCTCCTGAGATCAAAGATCTCATTTCTAAAGACTTGTTGTGCCCTTGTTGTTCCAGTGCTAAATCTGGGAGGAGAAGGTGCCTGTGCATGGGGGGGAGTGTGAGACTCTCACTGCTTTTAGTCAAATTGTTGCTTAATTTACAGTTTTGCCATGTAATCCATGTTTTATATCAGATTATTCAGCTACTGAGCCTGCTGGGCTCTGACATTTGTCATTATATTAAAAGCTTGTTCAAAGGCAGCAAATAAAACACTTTTTCTTTCACTAAGTGAAATTCAGACAGACAAATCCAGCTGTTGCCTGTAAAAATAGCTACAGATGTCCTCAACAGGAAAAAGGTTTTCATGCGTTGTTATAGCAACAGAAATTCAGGAGAACTTTAAGATTAGATATTGGCTATTTTTTCAAAATTCCCATTAAAAATACCCATCGCAAATAATTTGCTTTTTAAAGAACCACTCAGATTTAATAGGAAGAAATAATGCAGCATAAAATGAATTCCAATTTCCAGGTTATATCTACCACTTTTGGATGATGTGAAACATGATCTGTTTTTAATAAGTGGTCCAGTGGCAGCTTGAAATATTCTTCATGTTACCTGCATGGCATTTTTTAGATCTCTTCATGTGGAACATCTGTTAATCCTACTCTCACTAATTGTTAACACGCACACACAAAATAGTGTAACCACATTTTTCACAGAAATAGTTGTGTTGTGGCTGAAAGTCTGGAAATACAATGAGGAATTTATGCAGATATTTGGTTTTTCAAGTCTGGTAATCTGACTTGAAAGCATAAATATTTCTCCTCTGATTAATGGACTTTTTTTTAGCAAGTGTCAAATCAGCTCATTCTTTGCTTTGCAGCTGCTTTTGCCTTGAGTCCAATTTATATTCTGGGTGTTCCTTTCCCTAAGTTTAGGGATTGACATGTGTGGCAGCAAGAATAATATTTCATTAGAAACCTTATCAGTCTGAGTGCTGCTTATTTGTAGCACAGTTTGGTCGTGGTTTCAACCTCTGTGTTTGGAAGTTGCTCTTGTTACCTGTCCTAATTCCATAATAATAACCTAAACAATATTTGAATAGAAATCAACATCCCAAACAGTGGAACTAACCTGGGTGGCAAGTCATTATTCTTTTCATGCCTTTAATGCTTCACTTCTCTTGCCTTTCTTTCCTCTCCTTTTGACTGACAATTTCAATATTGAAATTGTAAATTCCTTAGGTCAGGGAGCATTTTCTGCTGGGCTCAGTAGCCACCACTTGAAATTCCAGTGGAATGCAAGAAAAGACAGCCCAGATCCCAAAACTTCCAACACATATCCATGTATTCCTGGACTTTTGGGGGGGACTGGGCTTTTCCATCACCAACATCCATTGCTCCTGCTTTGCCCTTGTTGCTCCTTTACCCTGTTCAGATTTGGAAAGTGCTGTGGCACTTGGTGTGCTCCTCATTAGCGTGGAGGTGACAGGGATGGTGTCCTCGGAAGCGCTGAGTGACAAAGATGACATCACTGGGATTCTTGTCACTGCCACCTGCCAAACCCACGGACAGAGCTGCAGAAGGGGCACATGCAGAAGTAAAGAGGGCGAGGAGGCAGCACAAGAACCAAGTGCTGCTCTGTTCTGTTCATACCCAGCCTGATTTCTTTGTGGTGACCTTATTTACAGAGCTACCTCAGGAATTTGTGAGAATGGTAACAAAAAAATATGGCAAATTCCTACAGGGAATTCCAATTAGATATCCACGTGCTGTGCCATTTGAAATGTCTTTGCTCTCGTGTCCAAACAAACAATGATCAACTACCTAATACCTGGAAAATGAATGTATGAGACCTAACTGGAGACCATTAAGCACATTTTAGTGCCACTTCAGTGTCCCATCGCAGCAGCAAGTTTGTGGATTTTCACTGTTTGTTTCTTTTCTTCATTCGGATTTGTTTCCATAAAAGGCTTAATCTTGGAAATTTTTTATTACTAATGAAGGTAATGTTACTCCTTAGGTCATCACCTGAGAGAGCTTAGGTCAGCCTTGTACACTGTAGGAACATTAAATTGAATCATCTGAGCA
This sequence comes from Edolisoma coerulescens, assembly GCA_013397115.1. Taxonomy (NCBI): domain Eukaryota; kingdom Metazoa; phylum Chordata; class Aves; order Passeriformes; family Campephagidae; genus Edolisoma; species Edolisoma coerulescens. Next base: position 480,160 of record VWZW01003883.1, on the reverse strand, counting down.
AAAATAGATCATCAGAGAGCAGCAGATGAATCCATTACTGGGAAATCTGCTGCTCTTTCCAGTCTGGAGAGGAAAGTAACTATCTCAGCCGAGGGGATATTACAAAGCTGGGAGAGGAGAGAGGTGAGGCCATGGGAGAGAAAGGAACACCAGCAACCGATGTGAGAAGAACTGGATATATCCCTTTTTTAATAAACTTCTGTATTTAAAGGAAGGTAATGCATCCGTTCTCCTGATAAAACCAAGCCTCGTGAACCTCTGAGATCATCTGCCATAAGCAGCAAATTATGGCAAATAAAATCTGTGTGGTCCTGGTTTTCTGACAGTTCTGTGGTGCTGTAGCTGTGTGATGTTTGATTTTATGCAGAAAAGGAAGTGGAAAATGAAGTATGAGAATCCAGGGTTGTGGTAATGCCACGTTGTCTTTGCGGATTGTGAGAGCTCCTATTCCTGTGTGTGGATGCCTTCATGAATCAGCAAAAGACAACTTTCTTCCAAGAACAGAAATTCCTTCCAGTTCTTCCATTTGAGATATTTGTGTGTTTGAGGTTATCTGTGATCAGGGTCATAAAGCAATCCTGGCTGAATTAGGAAAGTGTTCCCTATGCCTCCGAGTCCAGAGAAGAGCTGGCTTTGCAATCAGGCTCCTTTCAGGTAATAGCTTTTTATCTCTGCAGTTTGATTCACTTTCTGTGTCATGAGGACATAGAGATGAAGGTAAAAACCTTTTGGAAATCAGTGAAAAACTCGTATTCACTTCTTGCCTTGCATCCTTGTGTAATTACCTTTTAAAGCCTTTAGCTTAAAATAATAGAATTAATTCTTTTCTATACGTACAGCAAGTGGTTAAAAATAACAACCAGTTTTCAAATTAGTATTGACCATACAGTTAAACAAATAGATGAGTTCTAGGCCTGTTGAACTATTAGAAAACAAACAGTTAATGAAAAGGGGGAGCATTAAGGAAGGGGATATAAAAAACACACAGTTCCTTGACTACTTAGCCTTATAAATAGCACAGAAATCATGTTACACGGAGTTGCATACGAAATAGAGCAAAAATATGCAAATGCTTGCCTTGAAAAGACCCAAGTATGAAAATAGCTTTCCTTTTCTTCTGTTCCCTCCTATCCAGAATGGTTTTTCTCCAGAATGTTTACTCTCTTCTACGTTGCGCATCAAGGCTTTCATGAACAGCATGGATTTTTCTATTTAGATCTGGTTCACACGAGGATAGTCCATCAGAGACATCCTCCCTGGCATGTAATTAAAACAGTGTCCTACCTGAGAAAGGATCCAATCCTAGCTGAAGGATGGGACTGATTCTATGGAATCACTCTGCACCTTGGGAAGGATGTTGCCAGATCCAGTTCACTGTCATATTCTCAGTCAATGGCCTTTTGCGTTGCTTTTCTCAATCCCTGCCTTTATTAGAAATTAATAGTCCATTTTACAATACTGGTAAATATTCCCATTAAAAAAAAATCAATAACCAAGCATTAAAATCTACTTCCAGTTAAATATTGAAGGCAGTTTCAGTTAATGCTGTCGTGTTCATTCAGTGGGACCTTGCCCAGTGCTTAGTAAACAAATCTAAACAAATGGATGTGGGAGCTTTCAGAGTGAAACTCTCCTGGATTGCCTGCCAGGCTTTCCATTATTCATAATCAAGGTATTTTTTTTAATAAGTTGACCTGTTTAATGATAAAAAATGCCTTTGAGTATAATTAAATTGAATTCTGTGCTTAAAGTGACCCTCTGATTCATGGGCATTTGCAGCAGAAAGAACAAAAATAAAATGAAATCCTCATTGAAAGGTGCAGTAATTAAGTCTCTCAGTTCTGGTTCTCAGCAGCTGGGATGAGAGCAGGGCATCAGCAAAGCATATTCCAGTGTAAAGCACCCAAAGATCTGCTTGTGTGGGAGATGCTACCCTAAAACAATGATTTAAAAAAAATTTTTTAAAGGACAGAGAAGTCTTAAAAGAATTGAAATCATTACAGAATGATTCTTTACAAAGAGATGTAGAAGAGCTGGTTCTTCAGTCCTGCAGCCATAAATGAGCAGCCCTGACTGACAACAACCCCAAAATGTTACATCCAACGTAGATGCCTCGTGGATTTTGCCTTGACTGAGGGTTGGCTTCTCTTTCCTTGGGAGTTCAGTGGAAATGTGAGACTCTGGGCCTCAGAAAAAGATGCCTTTTCCCAGGCAGTCAATACTTTATTGGGTGCCTGTTTTGAATTATTAAGCAGCTAATCGGATTCCAAAGGCATGTCTTTCTATTGCTTTGGATTAAGGGCCTGATTACAATTCCTAATTAGTCACCTCAATTCCCATTGATTTCCCAGAGAGTGAGGCCACACCATTCTCTTTGTGATCCAGCTGCACATTCCGTAGGTAGAAGACACGGGAATGTAGGGCAGGTGCTGGAGGGGGCACACACACCACACTGCACAATGTGACTGCAGGTTACGTTATGAGGTTAATTAATTAAGGACTATGCTCTGGAGATCCGGTGTCTCTTGAATTACCCTCCTTCCTTTAAGGAAAAGAGCTAAGGGAAATTTCACACGTTTTTAATAGAATAGAAAAACCATAGAAAATAGGGCTGAAAAGCAGCTCAGGAGGTCATTGAGTCCATGTTTCTACCTCAAGGTAGAACTCACTAAATCTAAACCCCATCCTGGGAGCTCCTTTTCTGACCTCGCCTCAAATCCTGGCTGTGGAGATCCCACAACCTCCTTCTGCAAGGCTATTCCAGTTCTCAGTGATGGGAGCTACAGGTGGAAAGTTTTCCTAGTGCCCAGTCTGAATCCCTCCTGTTAATTTTGTAAATCATGTTTATCCCTTCGTCATCAGCACAGGAAACAATATCGAGTCTTCCTCGGCCTCATTGTTCCGTGTGGGAATTCTGGTGTTTCCTCATTCACCATTTATTCATGGACAACATTTTCTAAACTTTTGATCCTTCCCACTGCTCTCTGATTTGCATTTTTAAAGTTGAAAATCTTTATTGCAGCTGAAGTAATTTAGTTGGAGAACAAAATATCAGAAAATAGACATTATCCCTGAATCCTGTAGGATGTATGGGAGGGCTGCAGCTTGAGGAGTGAGTAACCACAGGCTGTGCAAGGCCTCTCCTCCCCAGCACATGTGGGATAATCCGTGATCCTTGGGCTGGAATTCACTGGAGGGGCTCTGCTGGCGTCATCGGAACGGGACCAGGGGCCCAGAAGTGAACTGGGGCGTGCAGTCACTCTTCAGCCATCTGGTGGTTTTTATTGCAGCCTCCAAAGCCTTCATACATTCATCTTACACATTTCTTTTCAAATCTGGATGTGGAGGTTTTTTTTCTGGTTCCCCCAAAGGGAAATTAAATTGTACAGCAAAAAGATAGGAGTGGCTGGAAGAACGCACCTTGCCCAGGAGTCGTCTGGCTGTGAGAATTGGGGTGCACTTTTGGGTCTTGTTCTGCCACTCTCTCTCAGTCCCTTTGGCAAACTCTTCACCAGGCATTGCTGGGTGTGCTCCTTGCTATTTCCATCCTGGATCTCTTAGAAATTTCTCATGGAATGTTGGGATTTTTGTGCCAAAAAAGCAAATGGATGATTCTTTTAAATCTCTTCTGCATTTGCCAAGCTGAGAACCTCGGTATCTTCTGGTGAGTGGCTTATGCTTCACCTGGGTCTTTAACAGATGAATTCCTTACAGAAGAATTATTAGAATTTGAATTTACTGGCCATTATGAGGAAAAAATCCTGAATTATTACCTATTCCACTGTGTGATGATGCACTATATCAAGTTGAGTCTAGCAGAACTCTTAAATGAATTCCACTATCCATTTTGAAAATTGTGTGTAGTTTTGCAGTAAATTATATTAACTGCTGAGTGTTGCTGTGGTATGTGCACTGTTCCTTTCAAAAAGGTAAAAATCAAGTTATCAGGAATGGCATGGAGTCATATTTAAAATTTGTGTGGCAATGATAAAATGCACTTAAAAGCAAGGTAAAATAATAACTTAGAGATGGCATATTGTGCATGAACAACCTGTAAATATTGTGCTAATGTTGTAAAGGGGAGGGCAATGAGTGAATTTAAGGACGTACTCTGAAGTTAATTATGAATTTTGCCTGAGACTCAGCGCTGTGTCTGTCTGCAGCCTGGAGTAATTTCTAGTGGAAGACTCAATCCCAAGCATGCAGTGCCATGGACTTACTCTAACAGCATTTTCCTGTCTCAAATTTATGTAAATCCAAGTGTCTCCCTGAGTACTCCCACTTACTAAGGGTTTCATCAGGAAACAACCTCGTATTAAATACATGGAGTGAGAAATCTGGGGGTTTACTTTCTTCCTTTTTTTTTTTTTTAATTGGTTGCTGCTTTAGATTTTTAAAAATATGGTATTTCAACAGGCATTTTATTCCAATAGGGAGACTTTGAAGGAAATAGAAATAGACTGATTATTGGAACAACCTGGAGTACAGCCAGGGGTTTTATTCCTCTAATTTCCTCTATTTCCTGACCATTTCACATTCCTTGTCTTTTTCTGCACCATCACTTCACAGCAATCCCTTTTGGAGGAAAGAGGTCTGGCTGAAAAGATGTGCAAGGAAAATGCTGGGAGGTCTTCTCTGTTAATTGTCATCCTTGGGCAGCACAAGGCAGAGCTGGTTTGAATCGTGTGGGCAAGGGCTGGGATGTGGGAGGGTGAAAAGATCCATGGAAAAGACAGAAAAGAGAAATGTCCAATTCCTGCTGCCATCTTGCTCCTTTATCAAAGGTGGATCCAGGATGCAGAATGCTTTGCAGCCCTGACTAAATGTTATTCACTGTTTCTTGCTCTTATCAGTCTTCTGCACTATTTTCCTTCAATGTATTCCAGAGTGGCTGCAATGGAAGAGAAATCCTTTCTAACTTGGAAGTAAAATATATCAGTGTGTCAATCTCCCTCATGAATGGGATGCCCGAGACACTCACACTATAAGAAAGAGGTCTTTAATTATTGTAGCAGCAAGTAGGCAAATTAATCTCAATCATTCCATTAATTTTTTCCTTTCTTTCTTTTTCTTTCTGTCTCGGTCAGGTTTTGCAGATATCAGAACCTGAGCAGTTACTCAGACGTGTCTTATTGTACTTTATTGTTCTTTTCCCTGCAAATTTTTCATGTCCTCTGTTCTTTTCCTTGCTAATTTTTCTTGTTCCTTGCGTCAGAGAAGAGCTTTGATCAGTGAGGTGTTAAAATCAGTAATACTCACTTTTGTTTTCGACTGAGATCACATTAAACTGAACATATGTACTAAAAGAACCACATATATTCATTTTTTAGCCTAAATAAAACTTGCTATCAAAATGGACATTTTCTTTCTAACAAGATCAGAACTGTACTTAAGAAATGGCTAGAAATGCTAATTATTTCTTTCCAGTTTTTCCAGTTTCCTTGCTAGGAAGATTGGGGCAATACATTTTGCAGGAGGAAGAATCCTAAAGGAATATCCCTTTGTTCCTTTAAGCCATTCCTGCAGGAAAGTACCTGAGATACAAAGTTCTCCATCAAACATGGAAACCTCTTTCCCTCATGCCCAGGAATACGATTGATCTCTGTGAAGATTAATGACATTCTCATTGTTCTTTTAAAAAAAAAAGGGAAGATGTGAGAAATGCAACAATAAACAAATAAATAAACCAAGTGGTCCCTTCAAGGCTACATGAGACCTTAAAAAAAACCAGGAAATTTACCCTTCTGTGCTGTCTAAATGGAGCTCACCTTTCCCTGATGTGATGGTGACTCAGAGCTGAAGGCTCAGGAGCAACTGTGCAATTGTTCTTGACAAGTTCTCCTAAATATTAAGAATTAATATCCAGCTGGAAACAGGGAGCCTGGGAAGTTTCCCTAATTGGATTTCTCAGCCCTCCTGCCACAAGCTGTCCCTGTGGGTGAGAGAGCTTGGTCTGTCTGGGCTCTGAATGGCAGAGTGAGGTCAGTTCCACTCTGCTGGGCAGCAGTTTTTATTTTCTTTGGTGGTTTCTTATGTCTCTATTTTATTGTCGTGAGCATTTTCCTTTGCTGCCATCTCAGCCAGGTGAAAGTAAATCAGAGCTCAGGCTCCAGCCTTGCTGAGCTTTATTTGGGAATGAAGTGATTTTCTCCCTGTCTTTGGTACTTCTAAAAATCTACAAATCAAATGGATGGTTTCAGCAAAAATGTGGGATGGCTGATGATGACATAACCAGCCCTGATCAAAAAACCACATTAAATATCAGAAAACACAAAGTTTTGGTAAAAGTGAGGGTTTTGCCATCGATCCATTGTTGTTTTTTAACATCTCCAAGTCAAGAAGTGCTGTGGAATCATGAACTGAAACAGGACAGAAACAGATGAGGATTCACTGAACAAAATACAAAAATATTTGATGAGGTAGTGGTAACTCTGTAAATACCTTGTCCTTCCTCAGCACCTTCCATCCAAGGATTAAAGCATCATTTTCAGGTATTAATAAATGAAATTTCATTATATTCTTCCAAAGTTTTAAGGCAATAAACCTCTTTGACTCCTAGATGGATGGATGTGCAGGGATTAAATGATTTGCTGGCAGAGGTGTCATTTGTCAGCCCCAGAACTGGAGCAGTGCTCAGGCTCCTATCACGTTACATCTTCCAATTTACCACTGCTGGGTTATTATAACCCAAATCTTGCTTTAACAGTAACTTCTCCTGTGTTATCTCAGAGCTCAGCTGGTGTTCCTAATCTTTATTTTTTCCTTGCTTTATTATTTTCAATCTAACCCGTTGCAGTTGTGTCTCTCATGTCGCCTCCATGCCTCATTAAAAAGCTCACTCAGGCGGGTGCACCACCTGTATTTTGATTTGAAAACTCTCTGCCCTTGAGGAATCTTGGTGCTGCCTGACTGTACCTCTGATAGATCAAATTGTGTGCTATTAGCAGTGTTTTACAGATAAACCCAGCAAAAATAATTCATTGTCATTTCCAGTGTGGATTTTGAATACTGATTTTTTTTTGTTACATTTGGTGCTTTGTTGACAGTTAAAAATTCTTGCACTTTTATGGCTCTTCTCTAAACTCTTTCACAGAAATCTCTGTTCCAACTAAGAAAACCTGCTTATATTTGATCTTTCCTTGATTGCCTTCTCCTGAATTTTTTCTTTTGTGCTTTTATAATTACTATTCTAATTTACTGCTGCCCTTAATCCAGAACTGTGCCTTGCAGAGGCCCACTTGGTTCTTTATTTTTTCAATCATTGTTAGATGATTTTATCTACCAATATCATTACCATTGTGTGTTTTGGAGACAGAATTGATTAAATTTATTTTCAAAACATTACTTGGCCCAGAGTTTTAATAATTTCTGGGTTAGCTACATGGTTTTGTGTGACCTTCGATGTTCTACCTGCTCTAGGAATCTTCCCTCTTTCTTTTCCCAAGGAATCTGTGGTGATTGCTCATGTTTAAACACGTATATGTGTGTATATATATATATAAAAATGTATTTCAGCTGCAGATGTTGAGTATTTTCCTTCAAGGCAGTGTCTCAGTATGGTGCTAAAGAATGGTGAGAGAAGGATGATGGAGATTGAGGATGAGATATCAAGGCAGACAGTTCTCATTTTTATCCCGTCACAAGTGTAGAAAATCAAGGTGATATTCACATTATTCTGGTTAAATTTCAGCCTCAATTTCTGTGTAGAGTCCTGCTGTTCTTTCCAGCATGGTCCATTTCTTGCTGTTTGTTCAAAACAGTTGTGTAATGTTGCTATCCATGGTTAGCAATTTGCTGCTTTTCATCCAAGGTATCTTGGATGTCAGTGCTGGTAGAAGTAATCATTTATTTTTAGATTCTAAATCCTTTGGGAACGCACAAAGCACTGTAGACATAGAAGATAATCATTTGTCTCCAAAGGTTCCTTATTTTTTATTAATGTTTTGATTTGGTATTCTCTCTGTCTGGTATCCCTGCCTCCCTGAATATGTATTACCGGGGTAATTGATAGTGTGGCTCCTGAGGAACTCTCTTAACTGCTGATTAGAGCTGTGACACTGCTCCATTGGAAGCAGCTTTGAGCCTACTCATCACAGGGCTGAGGCAGTCCTCACCAGTGCATTATTTACAATCCAGGTTCAGGCAGCTTCAAACAAGCCCTCCTTGTGTTTGAGGAAGATTTCTTCTGATCTGAGTCAATTTCTGCCTCATCCTGAATCAACTTCCAGATAATGTCACCTGTTTGCATTTGTGTATCTTCCACAGAGATCAGCCCTTAACTTTTGCGCATGGTTCCACGTTCTCTGTGGGTTTGGCTCTGCAGGGGATGGACCCAAGGCCTGGCATTGAGCAATGTCACAGATTTTCCTCCCTTTTCCACTCTCGATGGACTCGTGTTGTCTACAGGCTGTTGTGTGCTGCCTCCTTGCTCGGGGTTTTATGTAACAGATCCTTTCTTATATTTAGATCTTGTCCCTCTTCTGAAGAGACCACAGGTTTGATAATAAGCTTAGGGGAAAAGTTGGCAATCTTCCTTGCAGAGGGGGAGAGGGAAAGCAGAGCTGCTGGGTAATTCTTACATGAGCTGCACTGGACTGGGGCAGAGCTGTCACCTCTGAAGTGGGTAATTTGAACGTGTTCATCTCATAGAAAATCAAATGCAACAAATAAGACTTAAAGACAAGACTGATTATTCCACGTAAACAAAGTCCCAAATTTTGGTGAATAGGCAGGATTTGTGTGGGAGAATTCGTGTAGTGTTGGGAAATCCGTGAGAGAACCAATACCCATAATCTGGTGAGATTTGTAATGTCACAGCTAGAAAAGGTGACAGCTCTTTTTTTCCAGTTGACCTTACAACAGTGATTGGAATATGTGCACAGATTTGTCTTTAAATGGGGCTGGGAATAATTTTAAGACACGTCTCCCAAATTTTAAACAATTCCCTGTACCTTCCAGGACAGGAGGGAGGCCACAGCACTGCAGAGTTGTTCGAAATCCCCAGCTTGTTGGGAATCAGTTCCTACAGCCTTTGTGAGCAAAAGAAGAGCTGAATTTAGCTGTGTACTGCAGGCAGGCCCTGTGTTCCACGGGCTCAGGACCTGCCTGGCCCCATGGAAAGCCACATTCCTCAGCTTTGGACCTCATGGAACCTTCCCCACCTCGGTAACCTCAGAGCACAGATCCTCAATAAACCTCGGACCTGGGAGAGGAGGGAGGCTGAGCCAAGGAACGGGGAGCAGGGAAGCACAGAGATCCTGTCACTTGAGCCTGCCCCTCCCTGGGATGCTGTGGCTCATTCCTGCAGTCTGACACGTCATGGAGCCACTTCCAGAGGCCTTAATAACCTGACGTGGCCTCCAAGTGTTATTCCCCCTCTATTTCAGTGTTATTCCTCCTGCATTTCGTTACCATTTGGTAGGAGAAAGTCTGGTTGGATTTTTACCTCTCTAGATTTTCTTCTTTTTTTTCTTGTTTTTTAATTCTTTTTACTCCTTAGAAACGCTACAATTTGCAGCATTTCCTGCTGTAAATAGATCCATATAGGAAGTGGAAGGTGAGCTATAAAAGGAAAACTGTTTGGTTGAAGCTTATGCTGCTACAACTACTCCCCCAGTTCTTCTCCCTGCAGCATCTGAGTGTAAATCTCTCCTTGGCATTTGTGGGCACAATTCTCCTTGTGAATCGATTGTACAGTGATTTCCCCACTAGTGCAGTTCCCTGTGATGTCAGCACAAGGTGGGAAAGTCAGATATTCCCACAAATTCCCAGCCAGACACAGCCCAGCAGAAGCACATTATCCCAGCAGCCCACCAGGACAGATATTGGAATGCATCTTTTAAGCTACAAAGAGCATTAAACTCAACATCTGTGTGTAACATAATTTGTCAAGTTCATGTCAAGATAATTTCTGTCCCTGTTGGTTTTTGTGTGTTCAATGTTTCATGACGTGGCCTCTTAAAAAGGAGTGACAGGGGCTGGGATTGCCATGCTCCAGCCTGGAACATGAAGTTGGATTTGCCACTGTAAAATGGAGGTGATACCTTTGCATTTTTCCAGCTGAAGGGAAGAGGGATTTATAGGCAAAGGGAGAAGAGAAACATTTGAGTTCAACGCTATGAGGTGCTTTTAAATAATTTACTGGAAGGTTTAGAGCCATGCTAAATAATATGTAAATAAATAAGTTCTGCTTATTTATAATAATTTAGGATTAATCCTAAGTAGCCATTTAACCTGTCCAATGAAACCAAGCTTTGTGCCAGTGCTATATTTGGGAGAGTCTCTCACCTGCTGCTCATGATTATTGAAGATGGATGGCTGGAGGTTTGGCTGCTGCCTCTTTAGGAAATCTTTTAAACCAGGATTGAAAACAGAATATTTTACAGCCTGGTGAAAAACATCTAAAGGCTGCCATTGTGTCTTTCAGGCCAGAACAACCCAAAGCCCTAATATATTTTATCTGCTGTTCTGTTCCTCAACACTATAAATAATTCAGATCTGTTGGCTTAACTACTACTGGCAACTGTTATTTATTAAGAATGACTGAAATAACTATGTGGCTCAGTAGAACAGAACGCATTAGGGACTTTAATGTGAAACAGAATAGCTAAAACATTTTGATTATCCTTTAAAGAAAAAGCCTAAACCCCTAAACCTGCCATTATCCTTTGCAATTCTGCAAAGGACAAGTGACAGTGGGAATTAGGATGGGATATTTCTGAGTAACTAAAGGGTTTTTCCTTTAAAAGAGCACTCACCCCAGTCATAGAGCCCCTTTTATCCCTCCAGCATCTTGTTCCGTGGGCTTCAATATCAGTAATTGTGAACTTGAGGTTACAATAAAATCTTTAATGTGCCCCACTGTGTAATCTTTGAATCTGCTTCTAGTTACATGTCTGCCTGTAAAATTATTTTTAAAGGTACTGCATTGTTTTTTCATGTTTGCTTTAATTTGTGTCTCTTGCATGTCATGCACAAGAGCAGCAGGATTTCCTGGGAATCAGTGCACGAGAATTGCTCTTCTCTTGCTCCATCCCCACTTTAGGCTTAATTAACAATATCTGGCACTTCATCATCGGCTTTGAAATTGCTTTCCAGAGGTCAATAGCATTGTCCCTATTTTGCAGACACAAAATCCCGTGCTGGGAAGGGCTGACATCAGGCAGGGCATTGGTAGAGCACAAACACAGCGTGTTCCTGCACGGAATTACATCCCGAGATGTATCACTGCAGAACACCAGAATGCTTTTACAAGTCAACTGATTATAAATGGGGCATTTGGAATAAATTTTTTCTCACCAAAAAGAGTTGACATCCAGGACTTGGATGAGTAATTATCTAATCTTACATCTGGCATAAACACCCAAGCCATTTGTGTGATGAAGTGCATTGCACAGGAGGGAGAAGGCAGCGGGGGAACATTCGCTGCTGACTCAGTGGCCATAAATCTTCCGGGGTGTGTTTTGCCTTATATTTGATATTTGTTCAATGGGTTGAAAGAAGTTAAGTGATCAAATGTCATTTGGAAATCCTGGCCTGCAGCACTTATTTTTTCTCAGTTACATGAAGACAAATGTTACAACAGGAGCACGGAGATCTGTGGGGTATTACTGAGAGCTGGGCACTTGAACAGGCACCATCTTCACCCCTTTCTAAAAAGCCATTTTACATTTGTTTGCCTTAATGATGATCTGCAGGAGAGAGCAGGGTATGTGTTGCTGTGGAGCATTTTATTTCATTTATTTGAAATTAAGTCATTAGCTATAACAGCAAAATGCATTTTTCTTTTTGACAGAGGACTTGGGCATGTTAATCTGATCTCTAATAAAACAGAGGCTCTGCATTCTTATTTAACTTGTATTTCTGGACACATCAGATCTGTATGGAATATCCCTTCTACTTAAGGGAAGTATCAATGGAAGTTTATTTATAACAGAGAGAAAAAATTAGGGCATGAATCAGTGCTGAGTAAAGGATGTGCCTGAACTCTTCTGCAAGTTTGCTGCAACATGAACTTTTCTAGAGACTGTGTCATTAATATTTTATAACAAGGAGAGAAATCATCAAAAACTCCAGCTAGGACATAAAATATCTGAAATAATAAGAATATATATAAGTACCTCCAGAGTGAGCTTGGACACTCTCATTGATTTTAGACAGCATCTCCTTCTGGCTTGACAAAATGCAGAACTCATAAATTAAATCTGATGTATACAGTGTACGCTTTTATGCTGATGTTGGCACACTTTCAGATGTAAAATTAAATTACTTTTTCCAATAAGGCAGCATAGATTGAAGCATGGATTCCTTTCTTTGCTAATAGAACCAGGAGAAAGATATTGAATTATGCTGACTTTTGAACTGACTGAGTGCCAAAGAGAGAAAAATCAATGACATTTTTAATGTCTTGTGGAGCTTTTAAACAGGCCTTGCTCTGGCAGGGAAACGCAGTGTGAGGTAACTGCTGTTGACATTGGGTTTCCAGTGAAGAAATTTACTTCTCCAGGGAAGCAGCACCTGGCATTGATGTGGCTTTGTCCCCATTCCGTTCCCAGCCGCGCCAAGTGGGCACTGAGCGGATTTTGGAGGACTCTGGGCATGCTCACACCCTGAGCAGAGAACGTGCTGTGTAAACAGGCAGGATAATCCTCGTAAAACAACAACAAAATCCAGAAGGATCTTTCCTCTCAGTATAAACCCCTGACAGTCACATGAGTGGGTAATACCAATAAATTACCTTTATTCTGATGAATTAATGATAGGGTAAACACAGATTTATTTTCACTGGGTGTTTGCAAAGCTGAATACTAAGGATCTAAGCTGCACAATCAATGCCCATCAAATAAGTGGTTTGTCGGGTGATTTTATATCCTAAAATAATATTTTTATAATTTTGTAAAGAGCATTTCATAGCAGCAATTAAAATTTTATTAGAAAACTATCCCAATCCCTCAGAATCTTGCTCCTCAGAAAATATTCTGATTTAGATGGGGGAGAGTCTATACAGATGGCTTGTGGTCCATTTTTCTCTGCATTCCTTCGAAGTCCAGGTTTCCCTTTCTTTTAATAACAGATGGATATAATCTGGCTGTGAAGTGCTGGGATATGATTTTAAACAGCAAACTTTGTATCTTCAGCTCTGCTGTAATGAAGAAAATCATCCCACAGTCACTTCTGGGCATTCAATTTCTTGCAGTTCTTTGGCTTCCAGCTCCTGGCAGATCCGTGCTGGGTTTTCAGGGGTTGTTGGGTTACAGGAGGTGATTTCTGTCATTTTAAAAGCAGCCACGGCATCAGCCCCAGAGATTGGAATATGAGTAACCTCAGAACTGCCACGCTGTGAGGATGAGTGAGAGAAATAATAAAATTTGGTTTCAAAGATAATACCCAGGCAATTTATCCAGCCAGGAGCTCGGGAAAGGCTGGTTTGTGTGGTTTGGGTTCTTCACAGTTCACCCCTGCGGTGTCAATGGTGGTTTATTGACAGTCATTAAATCACAAATGCTTATGAGTGGTTTGTGGGCAGCAAGCATTTGTATTTTAGACACACGCTGCCCCTCATGACATTGTACCTCGTCAAAGAGACAAAGGTGACCTTTTTATTTTGTCTTGCTCACATTTTGGTGGCTTTATGTGCTGTCATGTGCACTTCACCCTCTGGAGAGGGGAACACGGACTTGCTACGCAGCAGAAAATGCATCAGAGGTCTGAGCCTAATTCATGTGTTGAGAACAGTGTGTTAAAAGCCAAGGGTTTCTCCTGGTGAAGCATCTTAATCCAGCTGTGGCAGAGGTTTTCTGATGAGCAGTGCACCTCTGGTTTGGTTATTTTTTAACATCCAGTTAAGACAGACTTAACTACAGGAACACATCTATATAAAATTGGTCTAGAGAATGTCAGTGAGCAGAATGCAGGAGGTTGAATATTTGGTAAATGCAGTGTCTGCACAGACACGGGCGTAATAAATGTATCTGAAACTGTGTCTTTTTGCAATGCTTGTGTATTATATTTCTGTTGCTTACAACTGTCAGCACAAGGACAGGATCGCTGGGGATGTGAGCAGGCAGCTGTCTCTGGGAAGCCTATAGATAGCAGCTTCCTTGGGTAGCACGCTTGCAGCTCCTTCAAACAGATTTATCAAGCATCTTTACTGTCTCACCACTGCCAGCTCAAATGACTTCTCAAGGAGCTTTGGTTATGCAAGCTTCTAAAAGGTGCATTGTTTTCTCTGTTTGTTTCTTTTTTTGTGTATATGTGTGTGTGTGCCAGGTTTTTTTTTAGTAACTCACTGCAGCAGATAAAATCTAGTGCAGGGTTTCACCATGTGTTAGGGGAAAAAAAATAATACTCCATTTGTCCACCGTGACCAGGCTTTAAATAAGCATCAAAACTTCCAGCAGCTGTGCAAAGCAGCAGAACAGCTCAGGTCAGAGAGATGCTCTGGGAGTGAGGAGAGGAGAACCTGCAGGGATGGGAGCTGGAAATAGCATCTGCTTGGCAGAACCAGAGGATACATCCATAATCATTGTGGAGTCTTGGAATGCTTCACAGAATATTCCCCTCTGAGTCCTGGGTGACCTGGAGGAGTTTGGAGACAAACAGGAGCCCCTCAGCTGCCTCCAAGTCCCTCTGGATGGCCACGGAAACAGGAGGTGGAGGAAGGGAGGGCTGGGGAAACAGCCAAAGGAGCTTCCCAAAGAATTTCTCTGCTCATTACTGCTGCACTTCCCAGCATGGGAACTTTCAATAATAAAGACTTTAAAGGCTTCTTCAAAGAGCATCCAGGCTGTATCCGAAGCTCCATCTGGAAGAAGTCTCATGAGACTTTGGAATGTTTTGTAAATACAGGCAGGGGACAAATGAGGTTTTTCTTAAATTGAATCTGGCAAAAGTTGCTTTCTAACAAGAGCCTGCAACAGGCCACATGAGCAGGAGTGTTTCCCAAACTGCATCCCTGGTGGAATGTCTTTTGGAAAGAGTGCAGTTAACTTGTCATCCCTACAAAGTCTTTTACTAACACAGTAAATTATAGACCTTTGGGGAGTGTGCTGTACTTGGTTCTTTTCAGGTCATGTTCTTGGTCTTGGATTGCTGTGTGAAACCAAATATGCTGCTTTATCCTGTTTGCCTGTGGATTTGTTTTGTGTTCAGCAGATTGAATAGCATTTCTATTTAAATCATTCCTCATTCTAACTAAAACAATTGCTGTTCTGTGGTGTCAGGGGATTCCTGAGGTAACAGGAACACTGTACATTTTGTGATTTACTGCCCATTTTGCCCCTTGAAAGCCCCAGTTCGTTTCGGTCCATTTTCCCTGCTTTGTTTGGGTTAGCGATGCCTCATCAGCTACCCCAGACCACGACAGGCTTTGGGGTTTTCAGCACTGGTGGCCCTCGTTGTGGATTTTAGGCAGGGGCTGCAGCATCATTTTCCCATCAGCAGTGCTAATGCTCCAGAACTACAAGTTTTAAGAACTTGAGGTCTCTCTTTGCTGGTTTTCCCCTTTCCTGCAGCTGTTGATGACACTGTGAGTTCTCCAGAGCTGTTGTTTGCCTGTGTGTTCCACTTAGCACCTCTGGCAGTGTACGAGAAAAGAGTGAGAAAAAACCTAGGAAAGCTATCAAAAGTATGAAAGCATAAATCTTCTATAGATTGAAAATATCTCCCACTCTTATCTTGGTATTTTTCCCTTCAGCTGGGCTCTTATCAAGAAATTCCAGAATACTTCACAAACACAGATTTAGGCCTTCTACAGCCTTCCTCCTCCTCCTCCTCCTCTCCCCGAGGAAATGACCTTCTCATCCCTTGTTTGCAGATGAGGAATGAAGGTCTGAGTGGTGAAGTGACTCGTCCAAGGTCAGCTGCTGAGTTAGTGGCACAGCTATGAATAGACAAAGGCATTTTAGCTCTCAGCTCTCTGCTAAACAAGACCGTGCCCTCCCAGTTTCCATTTGTCAAACTCCATGACCATTAACATTTGAGCATCTAGAATGTGGCAGAAGAATTTCTTTTCAGCAGCCAGCAGGTAATCCCAGGGTGGAAGCTCCTCCCTGTTCCTGTGGATCCTGGTGATACTTTTTGGGTTTTGTGAGGAGAGGGGAGAACTGCCCTCCTTGGATTGGTATTTTGTGGGATGCTGTAGCTGCTCACCTGAGTGCTCACTTTGGTGATGGAAACAGAGATCCCAGAGCTGACTCCTCATTTGTCTTGGTGTAGCAGTAATGAAGTGTCCTCAGAGCAGTTTGCCTTCAACAGCTATTTTAAACCTCCAGTGCAATCTGCTGTTCCTTGAAGGGAAAAAGTAATTCAACTAAAAGTGCTCTGAGGAGCCAAGTGAGAGAAGTAAATGTTGAGTGGTGCTAATCAGGAAGAGGAAGTCATCTGTCTGCGTGTGGTCACTTCCCTGCTCACATGGCACAGCCCTGGAACAGCCGCCTAAGAAGCTTTGTGATCAACAAATGTCAAGGGCAATTAATTCTTCGGCCAGCAGCTGTTATTATTAGGACAAAGAGTGGCCAGACATAGAAGGAAAGCCTTCAGCTGATTTATTTTCTCTACCTTTCCCCTCGAAATTGATCAGTCGCTCAAACCCCCATGGTGAACTCCCATGCAATAAGAATTTAAAGTTTGCCATCTCTTTTTTTTTTTTTTTTCGGCAGGAGAGTTTGTATTAGATTTAGAGCACAGAGGAACAGCTCAGGGAAGGCGTTTGGAAAGTCCTCCCCACTTTAATGCTATCAGGATGGAGAGGAGTTGTGTGTTAAGCTGGTAACATAATAATAATATGTGGGCTGAGTTAAACCCACCTCAGACTGGTTTTCTCAAACTTAATTGATGGAAGCAGAGCACTTTTAGGTTTGATTTAATACCTTCCCAGAGTTATTCCAGGATTGCTGCAATGCAACTGTGGGTGTTCTAAACACACCTACGCTGCCAGAGAATCAGGAAGGATGTACTTAAAGTCCTCTAATTTATCTAATAACATCTTTAGCAGCTTTTTGTGTAGGTTTAGCATTGTAATGGAAATGCACTCTTTGGCTGGATAAAGAGCTGCTGTGTGGAACTGCTGGCTCTGGCTGTGAGGACACGTGAATAGCACTTGGAGCTGAGAGGGGAAATACTCTGACCTGCTCCACCCCCTGTGAATGCTCCTTTCAGTTGTGTCATCGGTCACTGCAGTTAAAATAATATCTCAAATTTCAGATACGAGTGTTCATGGCTCTGGGTATCCACAGACATCGCTGTCCCCCCGCCCAGGCAGAGCAGGAGTTCCTCATGATAGGGATATTTTTTTCCTCTGCTGTTCAGATCCCGAGTCTCTATTTTAGCCACCGTTGTTGCCCCAGTTCTTAACCAGGTTCCCTCTTTGCCCATCGCTGGATGTTCCTGAGGGGTTGTTTAGAAGTGACACAAAACAAGTTTGGTTTTTCTGAAGAGTTTCAGCACTGAGCTGCTCAGGGGAAGCCTTGGACTGGAAACCAGCTCAGATTCCTGCGGGTGCCCTGCTGGTAACTGCTGGCATAATTATTCCATCCCGGGCATTGCAATTCCTCCCTTTTTGGGGGGGAATCTCATGTACCATGAGCAGAACCAGCATCACTGCGTGAAAAACCTGCTCTTTTTGAGCTAAAGAAAGACAGAAACGACAAGACAGAAAATCAGCTCCTCCACGTGCCAGAAGCGAGGGATGTCCCGGTGTGTTTTCCTCTGGCTGATCGCTCCTGCACCGGGAATTGCCGCATGTAAAGAGGATCAGAGCTCCGAGCTGTGCTGGGAAGAGCCGGCCCTAAGGCAGCTGATTCCTGCCGGCAGCGCAGCTTCCCGGAGATGCTGCGGGAGCCGAATGAGAATTCCAGGGAAAACCTCAGGATGGGGCCGTAACGAGGTGCGAGCGGCTCTCTGTGCGACTTCTAGGGCCAGAGCTTGTCTCATGTTGGACAAAGCTATTTCTTGCTAATCTTATCCTTCAATCATGTATCGAAACGTTAAATAGAAGGAAGAGGTGAAGGAGGTGTTTGTGTTCATTGCCTGCTCCCTGGATTTCTGACGTGGAATTCTGTGGTTGATGGAGAGTTTCTGGACTGAAATCAGCTTTGTGTCTCTCTGTGACAGCAGAATGTCTCGGGAAAGCCATTGTTACCCCAAAAATATCTGTGGAAACTGGAAGTTTCAGGCTGTGTCAGCAGGAGGCAGCTGGGGAAGTTCAGGCTGACCAATGGGAAATGCCAAGTCATACATAAATTAAGAGGTATTAAATTCCTCTTGAATGAGAGAATGTATATTAAAATGGCCTTGGCTTGCTATAGATTAATTAACCTTGGGGGATACCAGGTTTAATTAAACTAGAGTGAGTTGAAGCCACTTCACTCTGGATAGAAATCATTCCTGAGGGAGCTTTTTAACCTTATGCACATCAGCTCCCTATGGGTTAAACTTAACTTCCAGTGTCCCTTGGAGAGGCTTTGGACACTTGGAAATCTGATGAATTCTGGAATCCTGACTCCAATTCTTAGGAGAAACTGGACTTAACTTGAGTTAAAAGTGTATCATACATATGTAAAAAATGTACAGTCATCTGACAGACTCTGGAGGGTTCAAGTCTAGATTTGAAAAGAATTTAAATAGAGGTTATGAACTGAAACATTAAAACTTAAGAAACAGGGAACACAGGAGTGAAAGAGGGCAACTAAAATCCATCAGAGAGTTTGAGGTCTTGCTGCAGGGTTGTGGTGCTGTGTGGCGAAGAACCTTGCTGAAAAATACCTTTATGTTACCTCGCTGAATCACACTAAAACATCTTTTTGTGGGTTTCTCTTTTTCTTTTCCAGTAATTGCCCTTCATTCCTGGCCTCTGCTTTAGCCAGAGCAACTTCAGATGAAGTCCTGCAGAGCGACCTCTCGGCGCATTTCCTGCCCAAGCACGTGGACAACGCCGACGGCATCATCCGTAAGTGCCACCTAAAGGAACTTGGGCTGGATTCCTGGTACAGGAACATCCCATATTGATGTAAAAAGGTTAATGGAGAGCTCTCCACCACTCCTGATAGAGCTGGAGGTCTAATTTCTCAGTCAAAGCTTTCTCAGCTTTGGAATCACTCTTTGAAGTGCAGCTTCGTGGCTGTATCTGATGGCCCTGAATCACTCTCTCTCAGCACTTTATACAATGTGGTGCTGCTGGCAAGTGCCAGTTGTCCTCCCTCATCCTTGGAGCAAAGTCAAATATATGTGGGAAGAGATAATTTAATTCTGAATTATTTCAGTCAGTGTGGTTTTTACTATGGCTTGTAAGTTTTTTATATGGTTTTAGCAAAAGGTAGTGTAAAGAGATTTCGTGATTAAAAGGAAGAAAATTCCTTTTCCTCATTTATCTGTGTTGGCTGACAGGATTTTTGCAGCATCCAGCTCAAGGTGATTCACCCTAAATCATTTCAGGACTCTGCTGGCCTAAATAACCTTGAAAATTGGCTGGGTTGTTCATTACAGCAAAGACCAATGTTTCTCACATGTAATGACAGGAATTCTGTCATTTGATCTTGAAAATACACTCTCCAAACCACTTTGTCCATTCTCTCCTTTTTTGATTTAAAAAACCCCTGTAAATTATTCTGGGGATAAGGAGGATCTATAAATCTGGCTCTTCAAAAAGGAAGATTCTGCTGTATTCCCCAGAGGCCCTTGGAAACCTGAGAAACAGAAAAACATACTCTGGGTTCCCTTTCTGTAGGTGTTGCTGCCTCCTCCTGCTGAGCAGGTAAATGGAATAGATTTGTCATTGTTCTGGCTGAGCTGCCTTCATTAATTTCAAATTGAGATCTCTGAAACTTGCATAAATATTTGACAGTCTCCAAGGAAATGTTGACTAAGCCTCCACACAGAATATCTACAGAATTCAACAAAAAAAGGGAAAAAAGAAAGGAAAAAACCCACCATAAAACCCTCACACCTACCCAGAAATTGCCATTTAAATTTATCTAAGTGTGTAAGACACAGATGCAAACATAGATTGAGATGGGAACAGGCTGGAGCAGGCACTAAGAATAGGGCTCCAGATGCAGTTTGTTGAGGTGAATTGTCATAATGAGGGTACTTGGAAATAAAATATCCCTTTGCTGATGCAATGTGAAGTGTTAAATTGTGAGGGTTTCGGGGGAGAGGAAGAGAGAGAACATCTTCTGGCCTGTAGTAAAGCAACAGCTTCATACAAACCCTGCAATTTCAAATAATCTAAATGATAATTTTCCAAAACAGAACATCGGCTCAAGTGTCATAGAATGACAGAGGCACAGAATGGTTTGGGACATTAAAGCTCATCCAGTGCCACCCCTGCCACGGGCAGGGGCACCTCCCACTATCCCAGGCTGCTCCAAGCCCCATCCAGCCTGGCCTTGGGCACTTCCAGGGATCCAGGGGCAGCCACAGCTGCTCTGGGCACCCCGTGCTCCATCAGTGTTTCATCAGCCACGGGTGCAAGGTTTGGCCTCGAAAACCAAAACAAAACTGGGGGCAGCAGCAGCTCTGTCCTGGAGAAGCTTCCCAGGGAGTCCCTTGAGAAACCTGGGGTGGGTGCTGAGAGGAGAGCTGCCCTCAGTGGTACCATACAGGGAGACTTGAATCCTTTGGAAGAGAGCAGAGGAAAGTGTGGCAGGTGGTGAAAATGGGATTTCTGCATTTTGAAGTTTGATGCTCAGAGTTCACTGTGCCCTGATGCTGTTTGAGCTGCTGCAGAATGTGAAACCAAGCTGAATTTAGCTGCCTGGCTTTAATATTCAGTTCTATGTCAGGTTTTTTTATGAACTCGGAAAGATTTTTACTCTGTGTAATACAAGGAGACATTTACCTGATTTGCCTCAACTTTGAATTTGCTGGAAGATAAAAAAAAAGCTATTTCAAATTTCCTTAGTGGCACATTTCACTCTGAGAATGGCAACGTGACAAATCATGTCTTGTACTTAGGAGTGGTAAAAGCAGTTCTTGGTGTGCTGGTGGAAAGGAAATGAGAAGCTCCATGACAGAAGAATGCAAATCTTAGAAGAACTGGTTGGAGTCTACAAATATAGGATTGCAAGAATAGGGGTCTGTTATATTTGGGGTGACCATGTGTCTCTGAACATCTGAGTCACAGGCCATGACTCTTCTCTTCCAGCTGCCCTGGAGAGGAGCAAAAGATTTTCCATGAGAACTGAATGAAGTTGGGTATCTTTTTTGAAAGGTCAGGTTAAGGACATTTAGGTTTGGGGTTTTTTTTGTGGAGGAAGAGAATCACGTGGAAGTTTGCCATTGTTAAGGAATCACCAAAGAGGCTGGACCGTGTGACCTGGTGGTGGTATCAGATATCCAGGAGATGTCACAAAGCAAATCATAATGTCCCATTACCCAGTTGTTCCAGGTTCTAGGAGATGGATCCTAGAGATCTCCAAAGAGTTCCTAGATTAAGGAAAACCTTGGTCGTTGGTTCTGACCCTTGTTGTCACACTGCCCATGTTTTCAACACAGCTCATAAAATATGGCACTACAAAGCAGGATCTGATTCCTGGTATTCTTTCTATGCTGGTTCTGCCCTGTCATCTTTGGGAACAGCAATGCCTGAGCTGGATTTCCCACTCACTGTGGTGCAGCTCAGCATTACTTCCAACCTTGGGGATTTGGGAGCAGCAGGAGGGAAATGAAATTCTCCGTGACACAACTGCAGTGACAGCTGAGTCAGCTCCGGCTCAGCACGGCAACATTAACAATTGATGAGTAATTTCCAGCTGTGAGGGGGTGGTTTTTATTGTGGTTATTTTATTATTCTCCTGTTTTAACCTCACGAGCAGTTACTGATGATGCTGACACCACGCAGGGTCCCCTGGGAAGGGTGTTAGGATCTCAGCAGGGCCGCTGGGTTCACTGCCATCCCCCTGCAGAGGTGCCACAGCCACGTGGCTCTGACATGTGCCCACTTCCCTTCACCTCTGCCCACTGGGGAGAAATGGGAGGGCAAAATCTGTGGGCTTTCCTCTGGGAAATAGACCTTGGACACCTCAGGTTGGATGTGTTCCCTCTTTAAATGCATTACCCAAAGAGATTTCTGGTGGCCCCAGGGAGAGCAGTGCAGGTGGGGTGAGGAACCCTCACACTGTGGCAGTGGTGGGATGACCCAGTGGTTTGATTTCCACCCCTTGGTTTTAAAGCTGTGTGATCATGGAGCCAAGACTCCTTTTGGTTATTTATCCAGTGTATTTCCAGCTTCATGCCTCTTGATTGAACCAACTCATAACCAACAGAGCTGGGACAGTATCTTGCTCCTATGGGGCTTGGCCCCCTGGTCACTGTAGACCTAGGAGAGAAATCAGTAAATGCTGCTTTTAGGCTCTTCACAGAATTCCTGTGAACCAAGAGATGCTGTAACTCTCCCTTCTCCTCCCTGCCTGTGAGCCCCTCCTCCTCCAGGAGTGATTGGCACTCCTGGATTGCTGCTGTTTAGCTTTGAAGATCCCTGGCTTTGGTGAGCGATCATGAAACAAAGAGATCTGGATGTGTTCAGCTCTGATGCTGACTTCCTGTTTTCCTCTCCCGAATTTCAGAACAAATGTCAAGTGCCTGAGTTTTCACGTTTTAAAATGACAATTTCTCAGGAGTGACAGTTCAGCATTTTCTTAAATTTGAGGCCTTTATGGTTTTCTCATTTGCTCATGCAGATTTCTCTGACACACCATTGTCAGGAATATGGGAATAATAGGAAAGCTGGAAATAGCTAAGAAAGCACCTGTGCACTGCTGAAAGTGCACAAAACATCTTAAAATGACTCTACTAATTCCTGCAGATTATTTCCACTGTCTTGCCTCAGCTCTGCAGTGAAATGGTGTTTAGAATAGAGAATTTGGTCCAAATCCATGCGTCATTGTTATGGAGGGTGGGTTTTGTAGGTGACACCCTGTGCCATGACAAAGTCCCTGTCAGGGCCATGTGAGGGATCCAATGCTTTTCGTGCCTTTCATTTTCTCTGCTGCTGCAAATGAGTTCCCCAAAGGCCCAGGGAAATGTTTAAGTTAAAAAGACAAACAAACAATGAGCTGCTTACTGATGAATGCTGATTATGGTGAGTTTGGCTTCCTCTTTTCATGCATCAGAGCCCAGAATTTCCCTGCTGACATCAACTGCTTGGCTAAAATGGTTTTGTTTCATCTTTATAATGTATGCAAGGGAGAAAACTCTGACTTAATAACACTCTCAAGGCTTTCATTTGTGGTTTGTGCCTTCTCCAGAGATCGAGACGGTGAAGTTGGCCCGTTTAGTTTACAGCAAACTGCACGAGATCTGCAGCAGCTGGGTGAAAGATTTCCCTCTGCAGCCCAAGCCCCACCGCTACTACGAGACCTCCATCCACGCCATCAAGAACATGCGCAGGAAGATGGAGGACAAGCACGTCTGCATCCCTGACTTCAACATGCTCTTCAACCTCGAGGTAAGCACACAGCACGTGGGAGACACAGATTCTATGATCAGTGGTTTCCATCCTGGGAAAGCAGGCAGTTTGCCACTGAGGAAGTGAAAGGTGATGGGCCTGAGAAGGGTTGGCAGTTGGTGTTGATCAGGTCACCTCACAGCTCATCTCTGAAGCCACTTGGCAGCTGGGGGTGGGTCTGCTCTGCTTTTCAACTCTTCCTCCTGGCAGGAAGAAGCCAAAAGCAAAAATAAGGAGAGAAAGTAAAAAACCCACCAAAACAAACCCAAAACTTACTGGACTGTGGGGTGCAGCTCACACACAGTTCTAGAAATGTGAGTAGTTTGGTGGAGCTGGGGCCTGTCTTCCCTTCCATTAATCTCTTGATGTGGCCATTGGTCAGACACTCATTCTTGCTCTCCCTTGAGATATAAGACTGGACACTGAGGAATGGAAAGTAAAAGAAAGTGGCAAGAATTTTACCTTAAGGATCAAATTGCTGCATAATTGCTTCTTTATTACACCCTGTCACTTTAATAACCACCTTCTGCTCCATCCACATTCTTACCTTTAAATGATATTAATGCAAACAGAGGCAGATGTTTCCTTTGCCTGTCAATTGTCAGCTTTCTTATTCCAATTTGTGTTGGAGCCCATTACCTAAAAATTACAATGTGCAAATATTCCAGTCACTGAGCTGGCTGTCAAGGTTGAATTGGCTCTGTCAGTGGGTTGGTGCTGTGTGTGTGAATAGGCACAGGAATTTCTGTCTCCTGGTACCGTGTTGTTTCTCTGAACAGAGAAGGGGAAGCTGAGAAAACTGCTTTGAAGATGAGTGATTTTGCTGTATTTGATTTGTGAATGTAATCACAATTTTCTGATGAGAGAGCACATGCAGTTTTTTTAAAACAGAGGCATCTAAGATGATATGTTTTAGATTTAAGAAAAAAAGAAGAGTGAAAGCAGAGGCTGGCTGGCTTCACATTTTAACTGTACTGGCATTTTATCCCTGGTGGATTCCAATCATTATGTAGACTTCATCCAAACTGTATTGGATGTTCTTCTCTCTCTGTGGTTTTGCAGTCACAAAATCTCCTGCACAATTTGATGAGAATGGCACTTCCTATTTGAGTTTTGTGACTGAGCTGTAACAAATGGGACCTAAGGAGCTCTGAGAGCACTACACAGGGGATTCTGGCAGGGCATCTCTTGCACTTTGCAGGTAGAATTCAACAGCAAGGTGGGAATTTCCCATTGATGCAAGTGCTGGTGGTCAGGGTAGTTTGCTTTTCCAGTGGGCACTCTGTCTCTAGCTGCAATTTAATGAGGACACCACAAATCCCAAGTTCAAAGGTTTAAGATAATCCAACGAGCTGCTTTCATTGCTTTCCCCTGAGGTTTTTTCCTCCCTGTGTTTCCACTGGCAGGACCAAGAAGAACAAGCTTATTTTGCGGTGTTTGATGGCCATGGAGGGGTGGATGCTGCCATCTATGCCTCCATCCACCTGCACGTGAACATGGTCCACCAGGAGATGTTCCAGCACGACCCAGCCGAGGCTCTGTGCCGAGCCTTCCGCGTGACCGACGAGCGCTTTGTGCAGAAGGCAGCCAGGGAGGTGAGGGGCTCCAAAAGCATTAACCCATAAATTCTGCCTGTGTCAGAGGGGTGCTCCAAGCACAAGAGAGTCAGCACAGAGCTGTCCGTGCACTGGGCCCCACTGGTGGCTTTCTGTCCATAGCTTCACATGCCATGAAAATGTCAGCTCCTGCTTCTCACAGCATCCAGCTCCTCTAAAGGATGCTGCTGCCCTTCTCACGCTCACCTGCTGACCAGGCTCAGTCCTTGGGTGAGCCTGTCAGTGGCAGGAGGCAGACAGAGCAGTCCCAGCAGTGCCCAGCTCCTGGCAGGTGGGTCCCATGCCAGGGATGTCACGGGGCAAATTCGTGTTCAGCCAGGTTGGCTCAGAGGGGCTGTTAGTGAGCAGTCGTAGCCGTAGGGAAAGCACTGCCTGTTCCTCCCTGGGAATAGACTCTGTGCTGCAGTTTCAACATGTTCTGTCCCTGAGTTAAGTAAGAAAATGCTTTGAAATGGAAATGTATTTTTTCCAGAGCCTGCGCTGTGGAACCACCGGGGTGGTGACTTTCATCCGAGGGAATATGCTGCATGTGGCTTGGCTTGGGGACTCCCAGGTCATGCTCGTGAGGAGAGGCCAAGCTGTGGAACTGATGAAACCCCACAAACCAGATCGAGAGGTGAGAAGGGCCTGTCTGAACACCCCTGGGCAGTGACACCACAGGTACCAGCTTTGGGGGAGTGCTGCCGTGCCAGCAGCTCTTGGAGCAGCAGTGCATGTTCCACTTACCCTGGTTTGTTTGGCTCTGTGTGCAAACCCTTTGTCTCACGGGGCCTGCTGTGTCTGTGAAAAATCGGGTGTTTATGGGAGAGTTGAGTGTGTGATGCAGCTCTGACTGCTCTGCCCAAACCTCTCTTGTGTTGCTGTTCAGGATGAGAAGAAGCGCATCGAGGCCCTGGGTGGCTGCGTGGTCTGGTTTGGAGCCTGGAGGGTGAACGGGAGCCTCTCTGTCTCCAGAGCTATTGGTGAGTGGGCTTCCATTCCTTTTTGAGACTTGCATTGCTTTTTAACTATAAAATTTTAATTTTCTAGTCATCGAAATTTGAAATACAGCTGAAGATAGACCTATGAGCAATAACCTCTATTTTTCCCCCTACAGTCCGAGGGAATAATTTCCACATAATTGCTTTAACTCGGGGTAAGAGTCAGTGGCTCCACACTGAGTTAATAAAGGGCTGATGGAAGCTGTGGCTGCAAACCCACAGTTGTGTTTCTCTGCCGTTTTTCCACAGGAGATGCTGAGCACAAGCCATACATCTGTGGGGACGCAGACTCTGCCTCCACGGTGCTGGATGGCTCTGAAGACTACCTCATTCTGGCCTGCGACGGCTTCTATGACACAGTCAACCCCGATGAGGCAGTCAAAGTGGTGGCTGACCATCTGAAGGAGAATAATGGTGACAGCAGCATGGTAGCACATAAATTGGTGGCATCTGCTCGGGATGCCGGCTCCAGCGACAACATCACCGTCATTGTGGTGTTTCTCAGGGACATGAACGCGGCGGTCGCGGTCAGCGAGGAGTCAGACTGGACAGAGAACTCTTTCCAAGGTGGGCAAGAAGACAACGGGGAAGACAAGGAGAACCATGGAGACTGCAAACGGCCGTGGCCCCAGCACCAGTGCTCAGCACCTGCAGATTTAGGCTATGAAGGACGAGTGGATTCCTTCACCGACAGAACTAGCTTAAGCATAGGGTCCAGCGTTAACCCCTTGGATGATCAAGGCTATTTAGACCTGACAAAAACAGAAACTAGTACACCTCAGAGTGCCAAATGTCTGCCACCAGTCCAAGTGTTTAGTCCTGGCATACCAAAGAGTGCGGATTCGATCGGCAGCTCCCCGGTGAAGAGCGAGTCCCCGGAGCTCAGCGCGTCCTCGGGCTGCGGACAGAGCGATCCCGGGGAGGACGACGCCCCTCTGAGCTCGGGTGCTGCAGGGCAGGGCATCTACAGGGTCAGGGGTTTATCCCCCATCTTCTTTGGGCTGGAAGATGAACTGTTCAAATCCTTGGGAAAACGAGCTGCGTTCCCTCACCTCCGGCTCTGCAACGGGAAGAGGCGGCGAGGAGCCAGGCTCAAACCAAAGTTTCACACGCCGCTCTCGGCTCATGAGCCTTCCCAGGGAGAAGGATCCAGCCTGGCCTTCCCTGCCCGGGGCCGCAGGAGCAGGAGGGCGTTGGCCCGACCCTCCCCGTGGCGGAGGCTGCCCAGCCCCGGCTCCTACAGCGAGTGTTGGATGCGAAGACAAAGTCATTGTATACCAGACCCACACCCTCATCAATGCTGTAAAATGTAACCACCCCCTCGTGTTTCCCCTGTCAGACTCCCAAAGTAGACATTCCCAAAATAAAACTGGCATCATCAGAAAGCGAAAAAAAAAAAAAAAAAGAGGTGGGCATTTCCGAACTGTACTCCAGTCCCCTGCCAAGCTCAACCCCTGTGTAAATAGATCTAGGAATTAACCAATGTAGTTGTTTCAATCTCTAATAAAGTTTGGTGGTGGTGCCACCCCGAGCAATGCCGCAGCCGCCCGACCACCCGCACACACGAGTGTCCAGCCACATCCAGCAGGGAGAGCCCAGCAGCCGCTGCACGTGGACAGACAACGCCAGGGCACGGTCCTTAAACACGCAGAAGGTTGCACCTGCCTGAGAAATGTCTGTGGAGCAATACTCAAAGAACGATCTGGGTTAGAACTGCCAAATTTTTTTAGAGCGGGGGGGGAAGTTTCCATAGAGTCGAGGTGTGGGGTTTTTTGGGATTTTTTTGTTTTTCTTTTTGTGTTCTGCTTTCTGTTTATTCCAGGCGAGCGTTAAGATGAATTAGAAAATTACATCCACTTTTGCAGGTAGACGACTAAAAGCCATACAGGGTTTACCAGGTACCTTAGGAATGGACACACTAAGCTCCTGCTGCTCTGGTCTCAGACTCCCATCGAGGTACAGACTCATAATTTACCTTTTTTTTTTTTTCATGTAATATAAAATGCAGAGTATGAAGAAGACTTTTCTTGCAGTTTTAAAAAAAAAATTATTTCCTATGGCTGGAGGTGCAGTGTAGGGAATTTCGTATCTTTCTGGTGCTTTCAGTGGCATTTTTCTCGTTTCTCAGTTTAGGAAATTGTTCTCAATGAGTTGAACATGATTGTGCTTAATGCTTTGAGCCAACCTCTTCCCACCTTAACTTCATCTCAGGTCTTAAAAGAACCCAACCCGTGGAGGTGTCCAGTCCCACCCTCTGTCCCTGCGCCCGTCCCAGCGGAGATCAGGAGCTGTTGGATGAGCTGTGTGGTTCTGGTGAGGATTCCCAGGTGGCAAAGGCAGCATTTCACATCCAGTGGCAGCAGGAAGGACGCAGCACCGCGGCTGCCATGGGGTGTGTTCAGGGTGTGTTCAGGGTGTGTAGGGATGGATGAGGAGCAGCCCAAAGAGGATGGAAATGCCGAGGATGCAGCAGAGCAGGGGCTGCGCTGGGGCTTCAGCGGAGAGGGTGGAATTCCGTGCCCGGGCAGGGCTCTGCTCCGGCTCCCCCGGCTCCAGGAGGGCCAGGGAGGAACTCAGCTGCCCTTCTTTGCGTAAGCAGCGGCCACCAGCCCCTCCCCGCTCCCGAGGTGAGGTCACACCCTTAGGGGAGCCGCTAATTGGGACGTAAATAAGCGGCCGATTCCCATCAGCTCCACTAAGTCCAGACCCTGTCACTACCCTTTGTTACAGCGATGCATTGGGAAGAGTATGGATAAAGTAAGTCTTCATAGGCACTTAGTGAACAATTCATATCATTTTAGCAGTAACAATAGCAGTATTAGTGTTTAGCTAGAATTTGCAAAGTATTTTAATATTAAGCAGTCAAGAAAATTACTCAACACGACGAGATGGCGAGGCTTGAATTCTGCCAATTTCCGCTGCTTCTCTCTTTGATGCACTATTTTAAAAGCAATCTGATGAACAGCAAAAGGCTTTGTGAGCAACCAGGAGTTGGAGTGTGGCTTTAGATTCCTTTGATCTTTTTCAGACTTTGTTTTAATCTTACGGGATCATTGGCTCTTATCTGCCATCTTATTCTGCCTTAGCTGTTGTCAACGTTCTCTTTAGCTGCAGCTTCTGTTCCAAGTCAGATTTACCGAGGAAATTTGAGAAACCATGACATGGTAAAATATGCAACTCTGGGGCATCTCTGCGGTGCCTTTGTTTTAAATTATTCACAGTAATAATGACTCATTGGAAGTCCATCTTTAGCTGACTGTCGTGTTCCGGAGAGAAAGGTGGTGTAAGTGCAATTCTTGATGTGAGTAAATTAGAATGCAAACCCGTCACGGATGATAAAACTTCTTCCCAGTCTGCAGGAGCAGTTGAAGAGCACTGGACTGCATGTGTGCTGTTTTGGGAAGGATCTAGCTTTTTAGGTGTGGATTCATAAATGGTAATTCTGCGACTCATCCCATTTATCTTGCTAGGAGAAAAAAAAAAAAATCCACCATCGTAGTTGCAGTGTGGTCAGGTAAAACCATTGTATAGATAGAGCAAGTGTTCATTTCTTCACTAACTGCATATTTATAGAATAGATAGGAACCATTTGTAAGGTAAGTCCTTTAAAGTTCTATAATATTAAAAGTAGTGGTTATTGGTCTGATTATGCTGCTCTTGATTCTACACACTAGACAAAAAGCAGTGCTTGTGAAATGCAGTGTTTTCTCTTAATGCCACTGGTGATAGGAAGTAGTTCCTTCAGTTCAAACTCCTGTGCCCTTATCTGCTGCTTGCTGACGTAAGCAATAATCCCTCTCTAACGGTATCTAAGTGTTCTGTATCTCGTACCTTGATCGTCTATCTGGTGACAGTGTAAAATATTAGGCTAATAGAGAAGTATCTCATTGTATTTATTAACTGTTGATACTGAGATTCAGTCTGTGACCTGTGTTTTGTATTTTTATCGTGTATCTTAGTGGTGGTGAAAATTTGTACAACGAATCTTTCCAATAAAGAGCTGAAGTATCCCTTTTCCGCCTTCACACAACCCCGCGTCCCTCTCGGTCGACGTGGTGACCGTGGTTGCAGAACCAGGAGGTAGCAGTGACAACATGACTTTATTTTTGTTCTGTTTCAGTTTTGGTGGTTTTGAGGAAGGGGCTCGAGGCCATTTTGCCTGGAGCTGCTCAAAACTTGCTCGTAAGCTCTTCACTGTGAGCACCGCGGGGCTCCCGCGCCGGGAGGGGCCGCCGTGCTTTTGCAGCTCTGAGGAATGTGTGCGGTGCAGAGAGCAGAACAGCACCAGAGCAGGGAGCTCGTACCCCATTCCATTTGCACTAGAGGTGGGTGGAGACGCACGTGTGGAACTTTTCTTTACCTAGAAGTGCCATCCATTGTCCTTGCGAGTGAGAACGGTTCCGTAGCCGAGTTGTTGAGTTGGGTGGCGCCGCGGCGCCGAAGGACAATGTCCGAGCAGACTTTACCTTACACCACGTTTCTGGTGGTGCAGCATCCTAGAAACTCCGCCTGTTTTTGGAGCACTGTGTGTCAGTCGTCCCCTGGGCAGATGAGGCACAACGAGCTGCGTGCACAGACATGGCTGCTGTAGTTCAGGTCCACTCTCTCCTCACCAAATCCTCCCGACCCCAAGATCCTGCGGGAATAAAGCAAAATGAGAAAGATTGGTCTAAATTAGGGGCTGTTTTAGCACAATTTCGTCACTCGGCGCTTAGTCACATAAACAAAGCCATCCAAGGGGATACTGCAGCTTTGTTCATGTCTGTAATTTAGGGCAATCTTTCTTTAATTCACATCCTCTTTGCGACAGGAACAAAACTTTCTACCCTCGTATCACGTGCAATAATAAGGAAGCATTAACACGACCTCTGACTCCAATGTCCGTGCCCCTCTCCAGCCCTGGCGCCCCGGCCATGGCACTGCCCTTGCCAGCATTAAAGCTAAAGAAAAACAACCCCCACCTGTCAGGGTCTCGTACAACCCTTGTCGTGTCCGGTTTTTCCTCTCCTTCCCTCTGGAAGACACCTCGGGACGAGAACGGGGGAGGTGGCTGAGCTCACCCCGAGTGCTGCTGCTCGTGGCCAGCCAGGCGCGGTCTCAGCTCCTGGGTGCTCCTGCTGACCTTTCTGTAGTACCTTGTCCATGAAACATGTTCTTTATCAAGCGAATAAATTCAAGCTAAATCATGTACCAGTGTTGGGACTTTTCCATTTGCAATCTTGTTCTACAGTTCACCCGCGAGTTTAGTTCTAACCATGTATTAGTCATCCATATTTTATTTATGAAAGCTGTTTATACAGGAAAAACTGTTGAAGTTTTACCAATATCTTAATAAAACAGTAATTTAAACCACACTCCAGGTAATCTGGTTATTTAAGAGCTAACAAAGGCAGCGAGCAGCTGTGCCTTTACTGTGGTGAAAGGGGGTTTCCTTTGTGGGATATGGAACTGGAATTACTCTGTTGAGCTCTGGCTTCCACGTGGTTGCCCAGGGCCCATTGTGGCCCAGCTCTGCTGTTTTGCAGCCCAAAAGGGGTGGGGCTGTTATGGCACAGCCCAAGGAGATCCATGTCTTCCAAGCCTCGTTGCTGCCCTGTTCTGTACAAACCAGCTCTAGATAAGTTGTCCATAAGGTGAGCAAATCAACAGCTCCTCTCGTGCCCCTCCACCAGCTGGACCCAGCCCCCAGAGCAGCCCCTGTGCCTCAGCAATTTCCTTCAGCTCGGGCCCCTCATGGAGAGCAAAGCAGCTGCGAGTGCTGAAGAGGCAGAGCTCCCTGCTTGCACTAATTGAGCTGTGTGCAGTAATCACCACACAGCCCCAAACACTCACGAGGCACCTCCAGGCTGTGGGGCCTGGCCCTGGCCCCCTCCAGGCTCAGCACTGGAACAGGCTCTGCTCCCTCTGCAGCTGAGAAACACAAACCAACTTTGGGGAAAAACTCTGCATCCTTCTCGATTCCTGTTCGAATGAAGGAAATTTAAATGTTTGGTCTGGCTTCTACAAACAGAATCCCAGAGGGGTTTAAGTGCTTTTCACTGAATAATTAAGGAAAAAAGTGACAGGTGGATGGCAGGAAAAAGTCCCTCCATGAGCAGCCAGGCATTGCAGCAAGTGGAGCTGACCCTGACAGCCTCCACCCTTTTACTTATCCACACACAAACACCTACAACTCAAGATTTCAACATTCATTTTATTAACAAAGTGCAAACAGTTTTAAACTAGGAGTTGTAGAGCACATTCACACGGACACAGGGCACAGGCAGCCACACGAGGACAACACTGGGCTCATGCTTTGTCACTAACCAGGCATCAGCTCCCAGAGGAGCTTCACGAGGACTTTAGCAGCTCAAAATGCAACGAACAAAGAGTTTGGCAACGGCTGTGGTTGGTCCACATCACCAACTGAGGAAAACAACTGGAGTGGTGGCTGCTTTCCCCCAGCATTCCCAAGGACAGTCACACACTCGATGCCATCCCAGCAGCACAGCAGGACACTCATCCCCCGGGATGGGGCTCAGCACCTTCCCCACCACTCCTCAGAGCAGCTGAGGCTGGTGGAGCACGAGTGCCACCCTTCAGTGCCAGGCCTGCAAAGGTCGTTGTGCCCCAGGACAGGGTTAAGACAATGGCAGAAGAACCACGGAGAGGGCACAGAGCCACGGACAGCGGCCTCGGGCTCAGCTCCAGGGAATGCACACACCTCTCTCTCCCCAGGGATGCAGCCTTGGCTCTTCAGGCCTCAAGCCCGTGCTCTACCTGCTCCAAACAAAGTCAGTTTGCACTGAAAACTCTCCTGCTGGAGCAGTTTTAAGGCTTCAAACACAATCTTATGAGTTAAAATTTTATGCCAGCTACTTCAACCCAGGCAGTTTTGTACTGATTATGGAAGTGTTCAGAGCTCAGCCCTCCCTCCCTCCTCCCAGACTGCCCCAGAGCCGGAGGGAGCTCAGGATGCTGACACAGGAGGAGCAGTGGCTCCGTGGCTGCAGCTCCTGGAGCAGCACAGGGAAGGTGCAGCCCCAGGGTTGGCCAAGGAGAACCTTCCCAGTTACCTGGTGCTGTCCTCTGCAGGGACAAAGCTGAGATCGTCAGAAGTGGCTTGATCCCCATCTGGTAACACCGAGGAGTGCTCTGAGGGTGAAACAACACCAGCAAAACCCAGTCACCCTCACCAGCCAGGGAACGCTCCCTCCCCTCACTCAGGCCAAAACCCCACCCCCGTGGCCTCACGGCTTTGATCCATTGGAGTGGAAGTGAAAGCTTAACCAGAGGACTTTCTGAAGCTCCACTGAACTGCTGGAAGCACATTCCTGCCAATTAAGATGCAAATCCATGTCTAAGGCAGTGGTTACCTCCCTGGAATTAGCCTACTTACAGTGCCAATCCTGGCACACAGGGAGTTCCAATTGGGAACTGGAGCCATGGGTTTTCCAACCCTTCCCAGGAGACTCACCTAAACTGACTTCTCAAGGCTAGCAAGAGTTTCCCTCTCCTGTTTTGAGCTGTTTTAATTGGGATCCCGAGAGAAGAGTTCCAAATCGTACTGGCAGTTTCTTGAGCTTTAACACCTCCACAGCCCCCCCCCCAGGGATCTGTATCCGAGGAGCTCTGGGAAGACTGGGAATGTTTGGGAAGAGGGGCTCTATCAGCTCTACCTTCACTGGAGGGCTGCACAGAGAAGGCCTGGTTGAACACCTCCGAGGGAGAGGTGGCATCTTCCTGCTCCTCATTTTCCGTGTCACATTCGATGTCACTGTCACTGCTCATGCCTGGCAGGAGGTGAAGGACGTGCTTCTGACACACCCCAGCTGCAAGAGAAACCAGAGACACCCAGGGCAAAATGGTGGCAGCAGGATCTGCACAGCTCAAACGTCTGACTGTGCCCCATGAAAGAGTTCCTGCCAGCTCTTGGGATTTAATATCAGGAGAACTGAGGGAAGGAGCACTTTCCAAGCACTCAGGGGTCTGGCAGAGCACTGGGTACCAGCCCTGAACACAGCTGGATTTGTCCTGTGTGCCACCAGCTGAGCTGCTCAGCCCACTCTGCAACTGGGACAGAAAATAAAAGTTGCTGTTCTAGGAGCTAAAAGGCAGCAC
Source organism: Edolisoma coerulescens (assembly GCA_013397115.1). Taxonomy (NCBI): domain Eukaryota; kingdom Metazoa; phylum Chordata; class Aves; order Passeriformes; family Campephagidae; genus Edolisoma; species Edolisoma coerulescens. The sequence continues at coordinate 446,021 of VWZW01003883.1, read as the reverse complement.
AACCCGTGGGGCAGATGGACCTACCAGAGCCTTCAAGCAGCAATAGTGTATTTGAGTCTCACACAACAAATCTCCCCTCCAGAGCAGAACCAGAGCTGTTGGTGACTCCAGGTGGTGACCTTGGGTGGGCACTGGGCAGCTGGAACGCTCCGTGGATAACACAGGGTCTGCTTGGCTCTACTTCTTAAAAGCTGATACTCATGGCTAAGAAAAAGCAAAGTGAGGGGCCAACTCTACTGTAGTTTTTCCTCTGAAGGGAAAAAAACCGTAAAATTTGCTTCCTGGGGTTTTTAACAATGAAGTATTTCAGTTTCTAAAGCGTTTTCCTATTGGGCTCCCTGCTCTGAGAGCAGAGCTGCGGGAGCACATCACGATCACGCTGCAGTGACTAAGAGCAGAAATTCAGTTTTGTCACTGAGAGACCTTCTGTAAATGCCAACTCCCACACAATATTGCACACTGCAGCTCGAGATGGATGCTGGCACCTTAATATAGGCTTTGCGCTACAATCCAGTCATTGAAATTCAAATTAGTGCAGGGGTGGAAGGCAGGAGAGTTTTAGCAAGATAAGAAAAACTCTATGTGGACTTTCAGAAGGAAAAAAAAAAAAAAAGCAGTGTTATTTTTTTCCAGCACGGAAAGGATGCAGGAAGGGAGGGGGAAAACTTTCCTTCAAGTCTCTAAGGAAACTGGATTATGCACCACAACACAGGGCACAAATGAAGTGCTGGAGAGGCTCTGGTGTGGCTGTGGAGAAAGTTACCACGGAGGGTTGTCCCTGAAGGCAGCAGAATTACAAGCCAAGGTCACTGGCTGCTATTTTAATTAGATAAGAAATTCTTCTCAAGGCCACTCCACGGAGCAGCAAAGCAGAGACCTGGAGCTGTCTCAAGGTACAAAAAGCAGCTGCTTGTCCAGAGAGCGATGGCCCCACGTGACAGCCCCGATCCTGCCCGGACAGCAGCCACACAGAGATCTTCTCTCCTCACTCAGATTTATTCTCCAGCTGCCACGTTACAGCAAAGCTCAGCAGCCATGGAAGCAGCTTTTGGGGGTGGTTTTCTCCCGTTCCTTCCCGCTCCAGAGGCGGAGCAGCAGCGCCCGGAGCGCGGCCACGCTGCACCTGCCCCCCACCACACCCGATTTACCTTCCTCTGGTCCTGCAGAGGCACCTTCAGAGCCCATCCCCTGCAGCTCCCCGGGCTCAGAGCTGCTCTCCAGGCTGCCAGACTGGGCTCCTTCCGTCCGACACCCCTTGGAGTTTGAGCTTGGGGAAGAATTTAGGAGAAATGCAAAAGCCCACGTTAGAAATTCAGCCTTAATTCAGTTGTGGAAACAAAGCCTTTTAGTGCCACGTTGAGTTTTACTCCTTGTTTAAGTCTTCTGCACACCCACTTAAACTTCCAGCTTTTTTGGACATTTTAGTATTTCTACATCAATCAAAAAACCTTGAAAAGTTTGAGTATTTTCCCCCAAAAAGTGACTCTACTTATTTAGAAAAAATAACCTGAAAACTCCATTGCCCTTTGCTTAGTTGGCCAACAGAGAATTATCATGAAACAGCTGAAAAATCAAGTTAGAGCGAAAAACATCATCTTAAATGAGGAAATCAAAAGTGATTAAATTTCAGTTAGAGGGTATTTTGCATGGAACAGTGGGAAAACAGGCCTGGACTGCCTTTCAATTCCAAGTGCCAGACTCCAGCCAGAGCTGATCAAAATACGAGAAAAATGGGAAAAAAAGAAAAAGAAAAAAGACAACTTGTAACCTAGTTATAAACCCAAAAATTGCTGTCCAGAGGGAACAGCAGCAACCAAGTAAACTTCAAAGTAATTTCTCTTTCATGCTACAAGCACCTGCTTTTAGGAGATTGTGGCGTTTTTGTAGACCAAGGGAAGGTGGGGGAGGAGATAAGAGGAAAAATGAAGAAACCCTTACCCCAGAGCACCAACTTTTCTGTTCTTCTCTGCAGCAGCCAAGCCATTCAAGCCAGAAGCTCCCACCTCGGAATCTGAGCCCTCACAGGGTCTCTCCTCCTGCTTCGGCAGCGCCTCAGCAGCCCCGGGGCCGGCCAGGGCCCGAGCGTGGGGCCGAGCACTCAGCTTGGAGCTCCCCAGGCCTCCTGAGCAGAGAGAGCACAAACGTGATCCATGTGATCCTCCCCTCCTTCCCTGAACACTGGAGAGGGGCAAAATATCATTTTCTGTGTCAGAGGTTTCCTTGTGCTTGCACTACATGAAGGGCGTTGTGCAACTCTGGAGCAGCACTGCCATAAAATTCTTACTGGAGTTTCCCTGAGTTCCCTCTAAGCCAAATCACAATTTAAACCTGGCTCAGTGCTGTTTGGTCCTGGATTTTCACTGTCAGGTTCACTCCTGAGGTATTTGCTGAGACACCAGAATATAATACATATATTTATGTTCTGGTTAAGTGAACGTGAGGTGCTGCTTTCCAGCTCAGCTATCAAAGGTACAAACTGTGTGGGAGAAAGGATCCAGGCACGTTTAAGGGAAACTCCAGTTGCCAAATAAAAGATTCATTGAAAAGCTTTTGTACAAGAGGTGCCAGTTGCATCCCAAGCAGGTGGCAATGCCCCACGTACCCTCAGCAGGGTGGCTGTCCCCCTTCAGGTGCAGGCTCCTGTCCCCGCTGTCCATGGCTCTCCTCAGGGACAGGCTCCCGGCTGCTCCCGAGCGAAGGGGCTTGGCTGAGGTGCTTTTCTTACTGGCAGCTGCAAAAAAAGGGTAAAGATGTGACAAGTGTTCACTCAAAGCACTGCTGGACCCTGGCCTTGTGCTTGTTTTAAGTGATGCTCCACATGATTCTCATTGTTCATTAACTCCCAGTCCTGCACAAAATCCTTCCACACCTTCCTGTCACAGGCCTGGGCTGCACAAGCCGTGTTCACCTGCCTTGCACTGAAACATCCTTCAGAAAGCTTCCTTCAGCCAGCATGAGATTATAAAGGATAGACAAACCCAAATCCTGGCTTACTTGTATTTTAGATTTCAGCAAGTCTGGAGTGTTTTCATTTGTTCCTTGCAACAGCCTCAAGTTCCCAGATGGGCCTGATGCAGAGCAATCAACAGGGAATGACCAGCTCAGACCAGTCTGATACTGGGTTAAGCCTCAGAACATTGTCACTGCATCAGGTTTGGCAGTGGCTGTGGGGTAAAGTGTTGGTGTTTGAAAGGGAAGGGCTGAAATCAGTTTCAGCAACTCAAGGGCAGGGCAGGTTTACATTCCTGACCTTCCAGCTGAACCCAAGTTTGAGGAACTGCCTGGGGACATGAACCACCTGTAAGGATGATGAAATCCCCCCTTCTCCATGCACTTACAATTCCTTATGTAACAACTGTTGACTGAAGACTTGGTCAGGAGCTCCATCCCTATCTCCTGCAGTTTGCTGCAGCTGTCAGTGCCACAGGCAGCCAGGGCCCCCTGCTCGATGGAGAAGAAGCTGGGCTGGCCCTCCCCTGAGCCAGCATTGCTGCTCCTCACTTCAGACAGCTGGTTCTTCACATCAGACATTTTGCTCCGAACTTCGGCCATCTGGGTTTTGAGTCTTTTCAGCATCTTCAGGTCGGGGGGCACCCTCCACATGGCCTGGTGCCTCCGCTGGTCTCGGTCCTTCAGGGAATAGGACGAGGCTTTGCCAAAGGAAAAGGCAGGGAACACAGCAGGTAAGGAAAACCGTGCTTAAATAAACAGGGACAGCTAAGAACGGTACCTTTTGTCCTGCTATAAAAGTGAGGGACACACTCTGTCCTGGCACAGCACCACACTGAGGCTGCAGGCACTGCAAAGCTGCAGGGACAGCAGGGTTTGTTCCCAGTCATGGAAGAAGGTTCCCAATCCTGCTCCCTGGGAGAAGCCAGGCTCCCAGCACTGCTACAGGAATTCTGGTGACACCTGAGCTGCCACCTTGCCAGCCAGGCTGCCAGTTCATCTCATATTTTCATAGAACTTGTTAACTGTGTGTAGAAGATTCTCAGACTACCAACATCTTGTAACACAGGGAACTCAAATCTGCAACTAGGGAAGGAATTCCCTTAAGTATCTCACAGCAGAAGATCAGGTTGAGCAGCTAATACCTGAATAAGCCTCTGTGTTGCTCGGCTGGAATTAGATCAGCCTGGATCTATCTGAAGTGTTGTAAATTCTGTGTTTCACTGCAAATTCAGCTGTTCCAAACCGTACAGTCAAGCAGCTCTTAGAAACCTTCACCTCAGGAGGTGAGGTCTGGCAAACTCCAAGTGGAACAGCAGCTTTGTCTTTACTGACCAGCTTCAATAAGCTCTGGGAACAATCGTCAAATCCCAAGGGAAGCTCCACATAACAGGTGATTTTGGCTGTGTGTTCAGTAGCTAAAGATTCACACAACTCAGCACAACAGGAGAGCTTCACCCTGCTCGAGTGGCACAGCACAAAGTGCAGTGCCCTCTCCTGAGCTCCTTCTGTCCAGGGCTTTTTCCAAAAGCAAAACAGAACTGGGACTCACAGTTCATGTGCTGCTCCCTTTTCTTATGTACTTCTGGAAGTGATTTGCACTTTTGGAAATATGGATTACCTTCACTGATAATTCACGACTGTTTATGTAACTCCATTTAAAAAGCTAATGACAAAGGAACAAAGAGTTGGAGCCAGCTTTTAAATTCAGTACCACCAATGGCATTGTGGCAGCAAACCCAAGCATCACTTGGAGCAAAGGGACATTTATTTGTCCTCTGTTCTAGAAAGTCACCAAATGGTTGGGAGCCAGCAGCTCAAAAAAGTGTCAGTCATGACAAAATTCACTCAAACCTCAGTAATACATTTAATTCCTCCCTACCAGAGGAACGAGCAACCTCCAGGAAGAGCCAGGGGTGCCAGGACTGCCAGCTCTGCTGCTGCTGCACATGGAGTTAATTGGTGTTTGCAGGTCAAGGGTCCCAACTGAACCACAAATATTCCTCAATTATTTAAATACCATCACTATTTTTGGCTCCTGACATTTTGATCCATTTTCCTTTTTTTTTTTTCCCTTTTCCAGCCTTACAACCACTCACATTTTTCTAGTTCTAATGGCCTCTAAATTCCAGGATTTATTTTGTTGGTTGGCACCATGCTCCAAGTACTCCCAGCCACTCCAGCTGTGCGCAGGGAGAGGTGGAGCTGCTGCCTCAGCACAGAATTGTGTTGTGTGTTGGCTTTGAGTGCCAACCCCTTCCAAAAACGGGGTTTTTCAGTCATCCCACAGCATTTCCAGGCTGGAATGAAACCATCAGACACGTGGTGTAGTTACCTCTGTTCTGCAGAAGAGAGGCAGGAGGACGTGGCTGAAGGCCCCAGAGGTTTTCCATGCCATTTCTGTCTTTTAGGTCCAACAAGTGGATTAAAATTAAGGGATCTATGTCCAGCAAACTGCTGCTGGCTGTGGAGCCCAGGGCACTGGCTCCCCGCCGGGAGGGTCTCCCACTGGCACTGCTGTAGCTGTGGCTGGTACCTGAGCAGGAGAGACACAAAGGTGGGAGGTGTGGGACACAGGGATGCATTATTCCCTGGGAAAAATAAAAAGACAATTATACAAGCAGATTAGGAATGAAAGCATCCCATGAAACTTAAGGAGACATTGGTATTTCATGGATTTCTGGATGCTGAAAGCAATCAGATATGCTTCTAATTAGAGAGTAAGATAAAAACAACTGGAAAGGGGGAAGTGCTTCACTTCTTTTGTTGTATAAAAATCTCTTAATAAACAGATTTGTTAACAGACGAATACAAAGATCAGACTTACTCTAAAGGAGTAAGGAGACAAACATGTCCCTCCCTGAACTTCAGAACTTCAAACCGGGAATTCCATCTTTCAAGCACCAACAGACTTGTACAGCAGCACAAATACCACTTCCAGAGAATGCCACTTCTGGTATCTTTGTCCTAAATATACTTGGATTCCACAATATATCTCTATATCCCATATAGATATATTTCTTTCAGAATCTTATGGCTAATTTGGGCTGTGATCATCTCTAGGCTGCAAAAAATCCCAGAACACCTTTCTGTGTTGCATTAAAAATGTATTTCTGCTCGACTTGTGAGGATTCTTTACTTCATTCCCTCCACATTCTTTGGGTTTTGCAGTGCACCAAGCCCCAAGTGAACGCCTCACCCACTCAGAGGTCACACAGACATCAGTAAAAATTCCTCATCAGTCTCCTATTGATCGGAACACAAGGAATTTCAGAAGCACAAAGCCACCCTCCAAACTTTGACATCATTTTTAAACCAGCACCTTCAGATGATTCCCCCCCCCTTTTTTTTTTTTATTGAACCAATGAAGTGTTTCTGCTACACTGCAATAATCAGTACAAACCACATGATGCAGCAGTTCCCAAAATAGAACTGCCTGCAGAACACGCAGCTTGGTGTTGCTTCCTAGAGGAGCAGGGGAAGGAATCCAGCAGTGTTTTGCTTTTATGGGAATTCTGGAGTCGTTTTTCATACCTGATGCTCCAGGAGTAGCAGCAGCTGCTGCATCCTCCATGAGATCTCCATCTTCCAGCTCCATAGTACTGCTGTATTCCACATCATTCTCTCCAGACCTTCGGGGATGAGCAGGGTGGGAAGGGGAGAACACAACTGTTAGCTTTCCTCTGCTCTTGTTAAACGTTATGGCACAAAAAACAACATAAAGTGCTGTAAATTGTATTTCCTGCATTCCAAGCTACCCAAACTGAACAAATGAAGTGTAGTAATTAAATGACTGACTCGTTAACCAAGAGGCCAAAAGTGCCATATGTACCTAGACTGCAAAACCTGCTCCTGCAAACTCCTGTATTTGTAAGTGTTGCAGCACGTTCTCACGTTTTAATTAAGGGCCCAGGATTTGACAGCAGCTCTGCTCAGCCTTGAATTCCCTAATTTAAATACCTGTCCTTATCATCACTCTCCTACTACTACAACACTTCCCAATACCAGACCTCTGTTGTGTTACAGTGCTGAGACAGATTTCTTATTAGTGTTTTGGGAAAGAACCTTCACAGATTATCACTTGTCAAAGACAGAATGCAGCACTAACATAAATAAAGAGATCAGAAAGACAGTAATTAGGCTGACCAAAAATTCACTGTTCAGCACTAACTCTACAAGTTCATGTTGTTCCCAGTATAGGAACCACCTCTCAAATCACACTGGAATCCCACACACCCCAGCAAATTACTCAGTTTCCACTGGAATTAGGATGATTACCCTGGGTACAAGGTACAGGATGATCTGAAAGGCATTTGAAGTTACTTACATAGTTTCTTCATCAATATCATTTTCTTCAGTGTTACTGGTTGCTGTTGAACTTGCTGAAGAGCTGCTGCCATCAAGGTGGTTCACCTCATCTTCTCCAGCAAGATCTATATCCAGGTCACCATCTGAGAGCTCGTGCTGCAGGAAAAACAGGAGGTTTTTGATAAAGAAACATTCAGTAGCACCTTGATGGATCCCCAAAAGCTATGAACAGACACTCTCTGTCCCCAGTGTCACTGTCACACAGCAGTGAGGAGGCTCTCAAAGCACATCACAGGCTGGGAACAAACACAAGTCAGATTTTTCAGCTGCAACTTGGAGACTTTTTTGTGGCGGGATCTTTTAGCTCTGTTCTGGAACACCTCTCTGGAGTCGCCTCTCACTCACAGCTCTCAAGTGTGTCATTTCCATAGCAAGGATAATAAACCTCATTTACAATTCAAAAGTTCCCCTGTTTCTATTGCTGCCTTATCACAGAAAGCTACACACAGAGGCAGAAAACAGAGAATTCCTACATTGAAGTCTTCCTGCTGGATCTTCTCTTCCTCCTCTTCCTTGCTCTCCCGTGCTAACCCTGGAGCAGTGAAATTCTCCAGCAGTGCTTCAATGCTTTGTCCAGGTTTCTTTGCTCTTGTCTCTGAGCCCTCATCATTCTGGGGACTGAGGTGAGTGTCTGGAGGGGAAACCCCTCGGGATTTCTGAGTCCGGGACAGTTCAATCGCCAGCCTCTAAAAGATCACAAAAAGAACAGAGAAGACAACAATGGAGCAGCATCACCAAATCAAGCACCTTTGTTGACTTGCAGATACACTCTAACAGGTGATTTTACATTCACAAACATCCCACTTACTTCTTTTAGGTTATTTATTTGCTGGATGTAACTCGTCTGAGCTGCTTCCAGCTGAGCAATGTACCAGTGCTGATCCCGGCACTTTTGGAAGAAGGTTGGTGAGCGCACTTGGAACCTTCAAAGGAACATCCAGAAGGGGTTTTTTGGAGGAGTTTGTTTGGTTTGGGATTTGTTTTTAAATGTCCCTCCCTCCATCCAAAAAGTCCTACAGAAAAACCTTAAAACCTAAAATCTAGTGGTGAAATAAACCTAACAGACAACAGGTCCTTTTGGACTCAGTGTCCTGAACACCCTGACTGGCCACAGCGAGTTCTGTAGGAGAGACTCAGACTTTCTTTACTCCCAAAGATCTCCAATGCTCACTACAACTGCTTCTAAAGAGGGAGAGAAAGCACCTTTTTCCTTTAATTCTGCTAGCTACAGGTCTCTAACCCTTATTAGTGCCAGGAACAGCTACTCCTCAAAGAAAGACACACTTAAAATTTCCACAATTCCCTTTGGCACATTTCCTTCTTTCAGCGAAATCCATTTAGAACAAAACACGTCACTAATATTTTAAATTCAGCTGGTTAATTATTCCCTATTTGAGCAGTAGATTTGTGATGATGCTTTGAAAGGAGAGCAGGGAAGCCCCACCTGAGGATCACGGTGTCGTTCTGCCGGTTCAAGTAGCCCTCGTTGGCCAGCAGGTCCAGGCGGAAGAATCGGTTGTAACCCCAACATTCCCCAACTTCAAAATCAGAGGCAAACTCCCGAATGATGTTTTTGGTGGGATCATTGGTGGATTGATGGACCATTTCTACACGGTATTCATACCTGCCCAGGGGAAAGGCACAGGGATTAGGACTAAAAGATGTCAGAATTGCTGAATGGGTCAGGTTTAAGAGCTGCACTTCCCTGCCCAGCTGAACGGGTGAGTCAGGCTTAAAATTTTACTGAATGCTTAAATAAACAGTGAAAAAGAAAAGAAAGTAGGAATGGGGAGTAGAGTGAACTCCAGGACTGAACTACCACACAGATACTCTTATCAGTTGTTTTGGCAGCTTCTTTTTTATCTCAAGAGAGCCACTGAGTAACAACTTTAAAATATTATCTCTGTGCCTGATTCAAAGCTCAACGGACAACAGAAGTCTCACCATTCTTTTCCAAAGGGCTCTGCATTCTCTACAAACACGGATAGAAAAGCCCCACCATCTGCTCTTACTGCAGGTTTGCTTACTTGGATGTCTCTGGCAATCCAGCAGACAGCTCCAGGAACACTGACAGGTAATAGCCCCGAACTACTCCATTTCCATCCTTGAAATAAAATTGAGAAGTTGATTAAAAATAGAAAGGAAAAACCAGAAAAATAAAAAAAAAACCAAAACACTTTGATACGGAAGACTTAGAAAAGTTTAGAAAACAGCTTCAATCAACAGTGGATTTGCAGCAGGAATCTATTTTGGATGTTACAGTTGTGATTTTTAGTCTTCAGTGACCTCCTGCTGTAACATGAATCAACAAGAAGCACATACACAGTGCAGTATTGGTATCTCAGATATAAATCTCAAGACAAAGCTTTAATTACTCTATTAACACTTCAGGTATTTGATTAAGTGGAGGTCTGAATAGACAAACACTTAATGCATCAGAAAAATATTATTTCAGGTTAAACATTAGTTCTGAAATATTTTACATACAGTCACATTTCAAAGCTGCTTAATTTTTGAGAAAAGAGCAATTTGTTCAGAAAAAAATCCCATGCAACATGAAAAGTTAGGGCAGTTAACTACGAAACAATATTAGAGTCACCAGAAGTCAAGAAAAAATACAGCAAAACCTCCATCACACTCACCTGAATCAAGGATGAAGAATGGCTCAACTTGAATCCTCCAGCTTGAAGAAACATTTCAACTTACCATTGAAAAAATAAATTTTAATGCCTTCTGACAGTGCAGCTCATGGAGCTAATCCTGAATTTACAGTACTCTGGAAACTTCCACACAGTTCCACCTCTGCACTGCAATAATACAATTCTGGGCATCCATGGGCTTCACTTATGGAGTCAATTCTCCAAGGATGCCACAAAAAACACTAAGACAGAGCTGGTGCTCCACCACCAAACTCCTCCACAAAGCTGCAGGAGCAGCACTGACCAGAGCAGGGAATGTGGAAAGATCCCACCTTGAGGGTCAACATTCTAACATGGACAAAGCTTCAGAAACTGGAATGTTTGGCCCACTGAAGGGACATAGCAAAATACACATTTTAATGTCCAGTTTGAGAATTGAATGCAGAGTCAACAACAAATGCCTGGTCCTCCTCCCACCTTCCCCAGTAAGTATTACTCAAACATAGAGTAAGTTACTCTATACCTCAGTTCCGTAAGGAACATCTGCAAAAACCACTGAGATATTAAAATATCTAATAAAGTTCCTATGCCATATTAGTAGGACCCATCTTTAATTGCTTTTAAATTAACCAACTATACTGAGCATGTTCTCACTGGGGATCGGGAGGCAGAGAGGGAATTCTCCAGTGGTTGGTGATCAACTTTTAAAATGTTCTTTTCCTACAGCTTTTCATATACAGCATGAGACACACTGATGATTCCTCACTGGAAAGCCTGGGAATGAACTGGGATGGGATAACAACTCCAGTTGAAGACATAACTCACCGGGTAAACTTTTAATCTCCAGCACAGTCCTGACACCTGCAGGGGAGGGCTGTACACAGGATCCGCCCGCTGGCGCAAGGTGCTGGTGAGAGAGGAGGGAAAATATTTGGCACTGGCACAAAGCAAACCCCTCATGGAACCATGAGCTGCACAGGCAATTGTCTTTATCATGGAAAGTAGTTGTTCACCTGGTAAAGAAGAGTTTTTTAACGGAATTCCCATAGTTTAGTCCACATCTCTCAGTTTTCTGTGGAGATCATTCTGTGTTTTAAATAACGTTTCTCACATACGGAAGGAACAGAAGGATGTTCCCAATATTCACAGTAATTTAAGATACATTCTTACCTGAAGTTTTCCAAGACAAATGTAGTTGAGTCATAGGCTGGAACCAATTCACTGTAGGGGAAAAGAATAAATATATCACACTTAAATAATATGGCATTAAAAATCCCAACTTTTGCAATTTGTTTAAGCATTTAAGATGATTTAGGTCACCAGAGACACTGAAATTCACCAAGACTACACTGGGTTATTGCAGTATAATTCCATTTATAAGCCTCCTTAGGAGGAGATACTTTAGTGCCACTGGAAAATGAACACTCAGATTTAAACCAAGACACAGCCAAACCAATTTTTGCTGAGGAATTCTTGAGACTTCTCTGACTTTCTTTTTTTTGGAGACATTTTTTCAGCACAGGCTCCCTCAGAACCCAGCACCAGCAGCACTCTCCTGATGAAGAATTGTGCTATGAAGTGATTTTGGCTGTGTATTCTGAATTAAGGTGACCTGCAGAGGCATCTCATGAGAGCCTGGCAATTATATACCGAATGACCCAATAATAAGAGAAAAAAGGACAAATCAGTAAACTAAGTGTAAAAGAGAAAAAAAAAAATTGTGAGCTGGAACCCACTGTCCTGACTCCCCAGCAGGGACTACAGACATAAAATAAGCCCTGAGGGGACAGAAAAGCCTACTTGCAGCACAGGTTACTACAAGGAGTAAGCTAAGAGGAAATTCTCCTCTAAGATATTTTAAACATGTTTTTAAACATTGAACAAACAGAAGAGAAATGCAACACTCACCTTGTGAAGTCTGGGGGGACAGGAGTGGTGACAAATGAGGCCATGGGCTTCCGATGGACCTGCTGGAACATCATCAGGATCTCTGAACTTTTGGATATCAGCTCACTCTTGCTGCAGGACCGTAACTAGACAGGGAAAAAAGAAGGAAAAAAAGTCCTTAGGTCAGTAGAAATCAAAGCTTTTGTCCACTTTTGTTTTTAAACAACTAAACTGCATGTTTGTCACAGCTTCAGAAAGTTTACCCACAACACAATGTAAAAATGGAGCTTGGAGGTTTTGGGTTATTTTGTTTTCTGGAATTTGACAATGAAAGTTACAACAACTATTGTGTACTTCCCTTAGATTAAACTAATTTTTTTAGAACTGGGTAGTTTTGTATGATGTTGCCATTAATCCCTGTATTAGTTTTTCAAGCAACACAACACCTTTGAGTATTTCTAGAAGACACGCTTGTTTTTAAGAAGAAATTGTGCAACCTAAGGCCATTTCAATGAAGAGGTGTCCTCCAGAAATCTCCATCAATTAATAGTTTTAAATTAAAAAAAGTAAGAAAGGCCAGCTGAGGAGGGATCTATGCAACACAACACTTCATTTCTTTTCATAATCACCTGATGTTCTACTTCTTGAAGCAGGGTTTCCAGAAGTTCAGTTTCTTGAGTAAGTGATGTCTTTTGACCTGTTTAAAGAAAAGATGTTAAAAAACCCCAAAAACATATACTCACTGTTTTTTAAGAAACTGTACTTTCCTTTTTTTTTTCAGTTGGAAGCTGCCCCAGAACATACTAAGGTAAAGGATTTCTAAATATACCAAGGTTGATTGAGAAAGCATTTGAAAAGCAAGTCTACATTCTTAATTAGAGCTGTAGTGAAGAATTCATTTGAGGTTAAGTCAGTAACTAAACACTCTGTGTCCCAGAAATGGCAGGTTTGTTGTTTCGGGGTGCTTTTTTGGACAAAAAGAAAAGCAGGTTTGACTCTTATCCAGACAAGCCTGTCTCATATTAAAATTATACTAAAAGGAGCATTTATCACAAAGATGTAATTTTCAAACTTTTCTAATTAGAAAGATGCACTGCTTGACCAACATAAATGATGAAGTAAAAGCACTTTAGTTGAAAGGAGCTGAACATCTTCCAGCTAGATGGGCATGTTTTCCAAGATATTATACAGGAGTTTTTAACATAATATAATCAGGTTATGTCAAATTTAAAACTTATCCCAGTAACTACATCATTAACCAAAAGCTTTGCTGCAGGTGGAAGTTTCCTGCCAGCAGTGAACTTGCTCAACGCCAGACAGCGTGGAAGGAGTCATGCTCCCAGGGAAACAGTTTCTCAGTGGATTTACACACTGTTAATAAATTTCTCCTCCTCCTCCTCGCAGAGGCCAACACTCACCCATCAAAGTGATGAGCTTGTTCTTGAGCTGGGTGTCCAGGCGGGCGATCATCATCTCCACGGCGTTGCGGATCTCGCGCACGCGCTCGTCCTTGGCGCTGCGCACGGCCTCCACGTTCCGCTCCTGAACGGGGTGGGGAAAGCACGGACAAAAACCTTCACACATCTGCATCTTCCACTCATTCACACCTCGACTCCTCTCTCTCAGATCCCAGAGATGCTTAAGTCTCCCTAAATCCTAAAAATAGGAGTGCTGTTCCTGGAGCAGCCAGGGTTTCACCAGATCCCTCGGCGTGTCCAAAGGTTAACTGGGAAGCTGAGCAACGTTGTCTGATCACACAGGGATTTGTCACATGGAGATTCTTTAGTATCAGACCTGTAAATGCAGCTGCCAGTTTCTCTTCTGCAACTTGAGCAGCACAGAAAAATTATCTCTGTGGTAATGAGAATGATGTGATAAAAACAGAAGAGCTCTTTGTGGTAACAATAACGGATAAAACCCATCAAACCCTCAGCATTTTATAAACACCGGTGGCCCATGTGGTGATAAAGTCACATCTGAGCTGGAGCAGAGCAAAACTATCAGTGCATATGGCAAACAACCACCTGAACAACAGGCAAAAATCATACAGAAACTCACTCAAAAAGTTCCTGATTTTATCTGCACAGACTACACATCATAAATGTAACAGAACACAAAAGTAATCCTTCCTGGGAAACAAGAAACTGCATCAAACTGCTGGAATTCCCACTGAAACTGCCCAAGCTGAATGTGACAATATTTGGATTTTTGACACGTTCACCCCACAGGGAGGAAAAAGGAGGTACACAAACAAATCTCCAACTGGTGAGCTGCTCATCCTGCAGGCTCAAATACATTTACAGATTATTATCCTAGATAAAGGAAAAGAAGCTGCTAGAATAAAGCATTTTTATACTTATTTAGCATGACAAAGTGCACTTTAAGTGTTGACAAAAATATATCATTCAAAGAACTGTGCAACTCCAGCTTTTAAACAGCACCCACCAAAAGAAAAATTCTGTTATCTAACTCTAAACCAGAATTGAGAATATTTTGATCTTTCCACATTGTATAAGAAGAGTCAAATGAAAAAGCTAAAAGATCTCTCTATGGGATAATCTCATCACCTTCTAACAGGTGCTACTTCCACTTCCCACTTTACAGTTATCCTTTGCCACTGGAATACTAGAGGAAAACTTCCTTACCACTTCCTGCACCAAACTGATCAATTCCATGAGTCTTCTCCGAAGCTTTGCCACTTCTTCATTCACTTTTGTGACATGTTGCTCGTAGATTTCCGCCAGTGGTTTAAAAGTGTGTCCTCCATGCTGTTCAAAGAGAAAAAGGGGAGGGAGGAGGAGGAGGTGGTGGTGAATAATAAAGCACCTCTTTTCCACTTTATTCCACTCCTATTAAATTCCTGAAAGAGAAGGGAAGGAAGCCTACGAGTGGATCACTCATTCTGGAAAGGTTCCAAGGCAGATTGTATGTAGGAAGTCAGTCTTTCGCTTCCCTTTGTAAGAAGTCATGAATTTGGCTCTCATTCCATCAAAGCTTCCTGTCAGGAGTTATTTGGAGTTTCAAGAGTCCTCCAAAAATAAACTGCTTCATTCACTGTGCAATCCTTTACCAAATCAAATATTGATAGAAGGTTTATTTTTATCATTATTATTAAAACACCCTTCCCAAACAAAGGCAGCATACTGTTAACCACCTACATTCCAGACAGCAACAGCTGTTTCTCCTTGAAATACCCACCTGGACTGATAAACACTGAGGAATTTTACTACAGCTTTGGAGATTAGAGGCCAGGACAATTAAATAACAAGTGTTATCTGTGTCTTCTGAGCAAGTCTTCTTCCTTTGTCCATAAAGCTCTCCCCACCACACAGAATTTGTCCAAGACATCATGAAGGTTATAACAAGGAAGGCAATTCTGACCTGCTTTTGGCAAAAATTCAATTTCCTTCTCTAAGTATGAACAGGAAGTATCGTGTTTCACAAGCAATGTCATTAAATAATAAATACACATAAAACTGCAGTATTTGCATGGCAATCCAACAGCCATAACAGCAGTTTCACAGCTTTTCTAGTTCTTCAAAACCACTGTCAGACACAAAGTCTGAAGCCTCTCACACCGTGTGTACTCCAGCAAGCCTCCCCTACCATTCCTCCCCTTACCATTCCTCCCCAAAGTGCACACTGGTGGCAGATACACTTCTTGCAGGTCCAGCAGAAAACACTGAGCTTCTCGTGATGGTTTTCACACCTTAAACCAAAAAATACACATATCACCAACAGAAAACAGCCATGAATTTTCTACAAACTCAATTTAACATTTTCACTTGTTTTGCTACACAACCCTGCAATTAAAGCACAAAACAACTTTTGCAAGAACAGTTACATCCAGTAAAAATCTTTTGTAAGATAAATGTTGCTTTTAGTATTCTCCCAAGAAGCACTTCACAGATATAGAGAGTACATTACTAAAACTGGCTCCTGTATTCCCAAACCACAAAACACTTCATGCAAAGAACACTCCATTTACTTGTCCTTTTCATTCTCTTCATGCTTTGTGAGGCTGCAGAGCTGAAGTGTGTCCAGCTGCTGGGTGACCTCCTCTGCCCAGCGACAGTTGACGAGCTCTCGGAGCTGCAGAGGGGCTCTGCAAGAAGGATGGCACAGTTAGGGCAGGAATTTGGCTCCAGGAGCTAAAGGAGAAGCACTGAAGTGAGTTCAGTTCAAGTCTACACTACCAGAAGAGTCACAGGCAAAAAAAAAGAAAAAAAACCAAAAAAAACCTAACAGAAATTGTACTAGTTATGCCAAGAGAAAAAAAAAAATTAAGTCATTTTGATCATCTGGGGAGAGGTGGGAACTGCACCCTGCAATGATTCACAGAATGGCTGCATGGGCACATCACACTAATTACAGGCATAAAAAATGGACACTTTTCACTCTGAAAACTGAAGCTTGTGGGCTCTGACTTTTGTAAGAAGTATATAAAGAGGAATTCCCTCTAGTTACTCTTATTACACCAGCTGCGTGCACAGCAGTGTTATGTGGGAAGAACAAAGATCCTGCTTAGCTTGTCACAAAACTAGAACACATTTTACAATAAATATCATACTAGGGCCAATTTTTATAGAAACAGCAGGCAGGTCTAAAAAAAAATCAAGCTTACAAATTTAGTGCAACCTGCACTGAAAAAGAGATTGATCATAACAGGACAATCCACCCAATTCCTGATATAAAAAATACCTTACCTACAATGAGGGCACTGAGCTCTTTGTTCAGTCAGCCAACGCTGTGATGGAAAAAGGAAAAACCTTTTTAAACAGACTGGAATGAAAGAACTGCAGGCAAGCATGTTCTATCATTAATTAGGAGTTACTTATTTTTATTACAGCTTTCCTATTTTTTTTCCCTTTTTCAACAAATTTGCAACTTTAACTGTTCAACCACTTAGTTACAGAAGAAGCTGCTACTTGTGTCTTAGTAACAAGCAACCACTTGGCTTTAGATGTCAGAGATACTTCAGTTAAAATTACACAGAGAATTTTGAGGTACCAAATATTGCATTAGAAACCACCCACCTGGCAGATTCCCACAGTCTTAGACTAAAGAGCATGCTTCAATAAAGGAAAGAAAAAGACACCACAAGCATCTTTTTCAGAGTCTAATTAGTCTTCAAGATAATTTATTTCTTCCTCTTGGGTTATTTATAGACAAATTAAATACCTGAAGTTCAGTGAACAAATCCACAAGGAGCCTGGGAATGTTTCTCTTCCTGAAAGCTCCAGGGACAAACAGCTGAGCAAAGAACTTCACCTGCCCACTACAGCTCACAAGTGTAAAAGCTCAGCAGTTGATGGGTTTATATTTGTCAGCTCTCTACTACATTTAAAGAGTCTCATGAATAATCTCTCACCACCCAGCAACAATATGTCATCTAAAATCCTTAATATGCAGCACAAATCCTTCACCTACAGCTCTTGTCAGAGCTTCCAGAGCGAAGGATGAATGTCTGTTCCAATTTCTGGAAATACTACTGGAGGTCTGGAAACCTCAGCTGAACCTCTTGCTGCTACAGCAACACAAAACAGCATCTGGATTTGGAACTGGAGCGTGATACACTGGGAACCACGGCCTTAAAAAAGGAATGAGGATTCAGGTGCTGCCTCAGACTCCCCTGAGAAAGATTTAGCCCCACCTGATCACACCACACCAGCCTGACAGGCATTATAAAACACCTCCAGGATTCAGGAGGCAATGGTGTGACCTTCCCAGATGCAAAGTCAGCATCTGATTTCTGTCCCAACTTTTGTCTTCCATACAGGCACCACCAACTCTCAGGAGGTGCTAAAGAAGGGATCATTGTGTGTCTCTTCCTTAAAGCAATTATTCCAGATGGTGCCTATAATTAGCACCACTGAAGGATATGCACAGCCTGCCTACTTCTTCCTCAGGAGTGTTATAAAAGGTTTTGGAAGGGAAACTAAAGGAGGAAAAAAAAAAAAAAAAAAAGGAATCCTTGGAACTCCAGGAAAAGAATGTCTTCATAAGCTCAGTTTTCAGTTCAAACGTTTGAAAGAATAAACCAAACCAAGCAAACTCACCCGGATACAGCTGAAACAGCAGAGCTTGGAGCAGTGAGGGCACAAGCGGGCATCCCGCAGCTTCTCCATACAAATAAAACATCGGAACACCTCGGCAATGCTCTGCAAAGGGGGATTACCACTATTGTTAAACATGCTTCAAACACATCAGGGCTGCATTTGTTTTCCAGGCACAGTGCCAGGTTTCAGTCCCCTGCCACACAGCACATCTCTGAGGGAGATATAACCTAGACACCACAACTCTCCCCCTCAGCTTCTCCTACACTGCACCAGCTCTCAGCACCCATTTTATAACACTATTCTCATTCTTCAAGGAATGTCTTCTCTTTTTTGGAGCAGTCCTTCCTGTAGCCAAGATATTCCTGCTTGTGATTGAGCAGTTGCCAGAAGAAATGGTGTTGTACCTGCAGACAGTGGTCTGGCACCAAACTATTTCTAAATCACGGTAAGTGCATGTATGTGTTATACACAAGAGGGGCTGAACTGAAATGGGTATCTTTTTGATTTTTATAAGACTTATATTCTTTCAAGGTCTACCATTAGCACTAGCTCTACAATTTCTACACTCTCTCCTATGCTATTTAATCAATCTTGGGCGATAAAAACATTCCCCAAACGAGAAAGGTATTTTGAAAGCAATGTCTGCTTTCTATATTGATAGATATTTAACTGATAAAGAAGTTTTACCTTCTGTATCATACAGGAGCTATAACCCTTCTGGTTTTAACTATGGAACTTCATAAGGTCCTTCAGGGGCGCCAATTGTTTACCCCCACATCACTGAGATTGTGAATCAGCACAAAAGCACCACATTTGTAATTTTAAAAATACCACAGTATCTCCCATATATTGATGCCTTCTTTAACAGTTGCAAGCCATTGAAACGCACCATATGCGTTTACAGGAGGTGATCACAGCCGGTCTTTTACATTCTTCCCCAGCCTGGCTGCGACACAGCCCCCAGCAGGTGTCTGAGCTGCCGGGTTACAGCCACTTCTGCACCTTCACGGTGCCAAGGCGGGTTCTGTATGAGCCAGGTCTCTATCCACCCATCCATCCATCCATCCCCGGATCC
>VWZW01003883.1:416370-426938 GCA_013397115.1 Edolisoma coerulescens | reverse complement strand
CCCGCCCCGCCCGCGTCGCGCATGCGCGGGGCCGCCCGCAGGGGGCGGGGCGGCGCCAGGGGCGCGCGGGAGGAGCGGCCGTGCGTGAGGGGAACCGCCGGAGCGGGAGCCCCGCGCTCGCATTTTCCTTTANCCATATGCGTTTACAGGAGGTGATCACAGCCGGTCTTTTACATTCTTCCCCAGCCTGGCTGCGACACAGCCCCCAGCAGGTGTCTGAGCTGCCGGGTTACAGCCACTTCTGCACCTTCACGGTGCCAAGGCGGGTTCTGTATGAGCCAGGTCTCTATCCACTCATCCATCCATCCATCCCCGGATCCCTCCACCTCCGGAACTGGCACCTGCCAGCTCATTTCCTACCCCCTCCCCACCTGCTGCCTCCCTGCCCACCCGAGCCAAGCCCCGCAGCGCCGCAGGCTGTTCCCAGCGCCCGGGCCGCCACCGTTCGGGACCACTCGGCCTTTTTTCCCCCGCTCATACAGGGCACAGGCCCCTCCGAGGGGCCCCGGTAAACCGGGCGGGTGAGGAGGAGAAGCCGCAGCCGCTGCCTCCTCACAGCCCTGAGNGCGGGAGGAGCGGCCGTGCGTGAGGGGAACCGCCGGAGCGGGAGCCCCGCGCTCGCATTTTCCTTTATTTTTCTTTCTTTTTCCTTCTTTTTCCTTATTTTTCTTTATTGTTTTTCTTTATTCTTCCTTATCGGCGAGGTTTCATGAGCGGGGATGGGTTTTGACAGCTATTTTCAGTTATATCTAAATAAGTGAATAATATATACTCAGCCAGCGTTCACCAATAAATTAAATATTTAACGCTGCTGACTGTAGTGGCAGCAAGGATCGAGTCCTCTATTGGAAGTAGATCAGTGTGATTAAAAACTACTAAATCAGTTTGTGAAACTGATTAATTGCTTGAAACTGATTAGTTACTCGTAGGTAAAAGGGCACACTTGGCAGCAGACATCATAAAATCAAGTTGTTCCTGTTCTTTTCTCTTTAACACCCAGCCTGTTTCTCTTCCCATCAAACCCTAAAGCAGTTTATGGATGAGTTCAGAAATCAGCCTTTCCCAACCTAAGAGCACGAATTTAAACTTTCACTCCTTTGACAGACACAATTTTTCATAAAAAAAAAGGAACTTAATAAAACTTCAGGTATCTTATTCTCTCAAATGAGGCTGAAATATAACAATATCAATGTAAAAATACGATATATCTATATTACATATAGAAAAATACAGAAATATAGAAATATTAAATGTAAGAATGGTTTTCACTGTCAGGGTGGTCAGTGTAACAGAGGTTGTAAATTCTCCATCCTTGGGAATTTTCAGGATCCTGCCCTGAGCTGCAGTCCGAGGGCTTGGACTGGACAGTGCCCAGAAATCCCTTCTGACCCTGGCTGGGCTGTAAAAAACCCAAGGGAATTCCCATCAAAGGAAAATTAATCAGGTCAGGGAGCTGGTTCAGGGGTCGGGGCAGGGTGCAGGGTCAGGAGTCACGTAAACAGAAGTATAATAAATCTTTATTCAGGAATGCAAGTACAATTAAGAGGGTTGGATTATTTGCCTTTACAACCCCCTCAGGAATGCAGCAAGGAAATGGAAGCGTCACATGGCTCCCAACATTCCTCAAAAATGCATCAACCATAATCCTTTAAACAGCCAAGGTAAAGTGCCAACCTCAGTGTTTCTGAACCCTCCAATTTCAAGTATTATCAACAGAATGTGTACACAGAAACATGAACAACCTCCCAACAGTGGACTCTGAACTGTTGTTCCAGAGAAATTCTTGTTCCTTAATAATCCAGGAGCTGTTGACCAAGATGCTTCTGTGACAGATGAGCTTTCATTTACACAGCTAATTTAACATTTCCTTGTTTGTTGAGTTCCACAAGCCCGAGTTCTTTCAGGATTTGAATTCTTGAGTCAGTGGCTTTCATATTCATCTTGTTCATCTGTGAAATACTCAGTGCTGCTCTGTAAGACAAAAACAATTTAGTAAAACATCAGGTCTGGCAGAAAAAGGCTGAAAAGCACATGCTGTTTAATCAATGATTTTTGTTTGTGCTGTGTAAATCTCAAATTTATTCATCAACTTTTCTGTGCTACTGCAAATCACAGCAGTCGTTTCTAATCTTAGGGTTAAAGAGACAGAATTCCTGAGTTAAAAACTTCCTTATTTCTAGCATCAGCCTGTGAGAAACCCCCAGCATTCATGCCAGAGAAGGGTTGGTGAGAGGAGGGCAAGGTTTGGGGGTCACGGTTTAGTGTCAGGGCTTTTTGAAATTACCATATGGCAGTGAATGCTTAAAGAGCTGGTTTTATTTAATCTGAAAAAGCTGAAATTCTTTACAGTTTATAGAAGTCTTTTAATGAATGGCTTTGAGACTTACCTGTTCTTCTTTACAATGAAGTGGTTAAATAACCCCTTGTACAAATAGTTCAAGTCTGCTAATTTGACAGTGCTTCTGATGCTCCTGGGCACACTCAGAAATGTTTCCTCAGTCAATGGCTTGAACTGGGGTTCTAAAAAATTGGAAGTAGAAGATATTTGTTAAAAAAAAAAAAAGGAAATGCAAAGTATTTGTTTCTTCAGAAATTGCGTCAAAGATAGAAAGTACTTCCATTACTGTTTAATACCCCTCCAGGTGGGACTTAAGGAAGATTTTCCAGCAAGAGAAAGGAAAGAAGAAACTATCACTGTATCTGGAGACTCAGTAAAAAATCATTTAATTTGAGATCTGATGAGGACTGACAAATTTGGTCTGTCAATGACTAGTTGGTTTTGGTTTTTTAAAAAAAACCCCAACCAACCACAACAAAACCCAAGGAAAATTCCTCTCTATAAGCAGGGATAAATGGATTTAAAAAGAGCTATTTCTAAGGTAAGATCAGTGCACCATTTCTTCCAGACCATAAACACAACAGTTTTCCACTTCAATCCCATCAAAAGCAAGGAAAAAAAAAATCCCAGAAACATGGCAACTATTCATGGAATCTAACTAAGGGGTCAGGTCCTTCTAGTAAAAGTCTAAATTCTTCACATAAAAGCAGTAGATACTGGTGCTTGAGACTGGAAACAGTGAATTCACTGCCTATCACAGCCTCTATGAGAAGAAAACAGTTGGAAGTTTATTTTTTCAGCACTCACCTTCAGCTGAGGCAGGGACTGTAGGTCCTGGACGGGATGGCTAAAAATCAACAATATTGTCAGTATTTGTTAGCATTTTGCCTAGAAATCATTTTTTACACTTTCGTTTCTGCATGAAATTGACGTTAATCACGTTTTACCATTGGATAAGCCACTGAAGTCAACAGCAAAATCTTAGGGATTAAACACAGTTTAAAATAAATTAAGTTGAAAATGGATACAGAAAGATTTATCTGCAAGTCAGACGAGCCTCTCCAGCTTTCCAGCATGGATCTGAAAGCACTGCATATGATTTAGAATTAATAATCGACATAAACTGAGAGCATTTATCAAGGGAGGAGCAGATATTTGCAAACAAGGAGGGAGTGAAGTGCAGGAACTGGACAGGTTCCATGCAAACCAGCTGTGGCAACAAAGGGACAGAAAGTGAGGTCTCCTGTGGCAGTGGGCAGTGAGGAGAAGTAGAAAAAGAAAAGGTCAATCAGAGAAACACCCTCTGTTAACCTTATTTAATAGTTTTAATATGAGACCCAGAGCAAATATGTGCAGATAATTATATGGGATAATTACATATTGAGCTATGGGAGGATATCTGTCTTTTTAACAAATATTAATTTAGATCTAAGTTCTACTGCATTGCAGTTAGAATAGATTGTTAGTCATATCCCAAAATTTGTTTCATATTTTAGAGGACATTAAATTTCTCCCCACTTTGAGACACATTGGTTTGAATCAATGACATCCCTCACTCCCAATCAAATGTTTCTTTATCAAGAAGATCAACAAGAGCAACCAACTGCATCTACATAAACACATCCCAATTAAGAAATAACAGGAACAAAGCCTCCCATCAAAGCTAATTTCTCCTTCGTGGACCATCTAATTGGAACAATTAAAAAAACTTAATCTGTATAGAATAAAAATGAAAAGGGTTGTTAAGGAACTTAATCCCATTTCTGAAAAATTCCATTCATTTGAGAGGTATTAAATCACAAAATCAGCCCCTTCTGCATTCAGCTGAGCTGCACTCGGGATTAAAGGTTTCTGGAATACTGACATTCCGTGCCCTAATTACCTCCTCCACTGGCAATTCCACTTCTTTCCCAGTTTGCAAGTTTAACTGCTGAGCTGCAGTCTGTTCTTCTGCTGACAGAGGTAAGCTCTGGGAAAAAAAAAAAAAAGCAAACACAGAGAAGTCTGATACTTCAGTTCCTGAGGTGATGATATTTACAGAAGGACTCAATGTTTGTGCAGCCCTTTTGCTCATGGAAACTGACAGTAGACTCCTGATTTCCTTCCACTGAAAGCACATTTACAAGCAAAGTATTTCTGAAAAACCAACCATAATCTTCCTCTAGCACCAATACTATAAATTAGTCAAGTAAGATAAATTCTTCAATTAAAAAAAAAGAAGTTTTACATTTCTCCAGAAGTTTAATCCACCCTTGGTTTAGGAAATACAAAAAGTACAAGGAAATCTTTACCTAAAGCTCTACATGTAACTCAAGAAAAGGGTCTTCCACTTTAAGAAAACCCCAAGTATAAAATTACTCTTGGCAGAATATCCTTGAAACACAGTGAGATATGATCTATTTTCCTTTCTGTGACATATAACCACTGTCTTTTAAATCATGACACAGCCCATTTTGTCTATAAAAAGTTACCAGTAACTTGCCCAGAGCTGTTGACAGATTAAACCCAATCTCCAGGCACTGTCATTAGAATATTCATCTAAATCACCTTATGTGTAAAGGGACAAAATTAATGCTTTCACAACCTCTTCAATAATGAAGCAGTGTCTGAAGACCACTTATGAAAATGCTGGTTGTTGTTGGGCTTTTAAACATTATCTTAGGAAAAACAGCTTTGGAGTAACAGCAGTCCCAGGGTGTTTGTTACAATGGTTTTAATCCACTTTTTTAAATGGTTTTCTCCCTTTACACAGTGAAAACACATTTGCCATTTAAAAGCTTTTTTAGCCTTTTAAAACTGGTTTCACTTTCTATTTTCTTTAAGGTGTCTACTTCTAAAAGCTGTCAGTGTGGCCCTGGGACACAGCTGTGCACAGAGGTGTTGATTCCTACGAAATGACCCAAATGGTGTCACTTAATTCACCCTCCTCAGCTCCAAATCTGAACACCAGCAGTTCTAACTGCTGCGGATTGGGATTTACAGAAAGAGCTCAAATCCTGCCAGCATTCCTTCTGGGAAACTGTCTCCTTATCTTCTAAGGGTCTGCACAAACAAGTTTCCAGTGGAACCACTCGCGGTACACAAAGGTTACAAAGTTCACCTTCAACCCCAGGAATGCAAACAAAGTGATTAAAATGAAAATACCACCTCCAGCTCAGCTCGTTGCTGTAGTGCCTGAACTGTCTTCATTGTTTTCTCCAGGGTAGCACGGATGCTCTCCATGGATTCCTTCTGCTCCATGGAAATTTTTTCCATCTGCACACACAGGGATTTGTAACGGGATTTCAGCACCGGGAGTTCTTTCAGGAGAGCAACAGGATTCTCCTGTGTGAGTAGAACATTCAAATTATGTGAGATGATAAAATTAATGTGGCCAGGTATCAATTAAAAGTGCAGGTGTTGGAGACACCAAAATATAACATGAACTGACCCTTTACAATGAAACGTACAAAAGAAAAGGACTTATTTATAAAATCCTTTACATGATGTTATTTATTGCTTTCCTCTCATCTCTCCCCCAAATCTGAATTTAGTCACTGCTTGCTGGCAAGTTTATCTTGGATCTCAGAGCATGGGTGAGTTTTAGCTCAGATTGGAATCTGTAACCTGAATTTAGGTGTTAACACCACTAATTTCTCAAAGCAGAAGATGGGAGAATTCCACTGTCCCAAGAAACCAAGGGAGTTTGGTTTGAATTCATATTAGGCCACTTATCTTGATATATGATGCAGGAAGAAATAATAATAATAATAATAATAATAGTAACAACAACAACAATAACAATAGCCTGACAAGTAGATGAAAGAAGAGCCACATATATTTCAGGTTTAAAGAAAAATACCCATTTACTACCAACTTCATGCAATAAAATTGAATTTAATCTGAAAATACTACCTCTGCTGCTGTATCATCAGGAAGACTTTTCATTATTTCAAACTCCACTCTGTGCTGAATATAATCCAGATCAGATTCTGCTTTCTGGAACTAAAATATTTAAGGTCAGGCACAGTATATTAAAACCCAAAAACTGCAGACAAACCCCAACCTGTGTTTCAGGAAAGCAGGAAGCAGCTGCCTCCCTTTGAAAGGCTCAGGGACCATAAAAGTTTTCAAATTTCATTTTTTCAAATATTAAGAGTTCTGTTAGCAAAACTACAACACTCAGTTATTTACACAGACGAGGTTATGAGTAAATTCAAGATCCAAGAGCATCATCAGAGCTTTTCTTAATCATGTTAGGGATGTGTTCTTTCAGATGGTTTTAATGCCCACAATGCATTTTATTATTCCCCAATAAACCAGACTAACAGCTCATAAAATTGATGACATCACTTCTCTTTCCTTGGGATAAATAAGCCACCAGAGAATTGTCTAATTGCCTTGTAAAACAGTCTGCTGATAGCATTACTACTTAATTAATTTTAGTCTGCAATTTTAATATCTATTAAAGACTTCCACTTTCAAGAAAGGCAGTTTTCCCAGCTCCCAAGCAACTCATTAATTCTTTGACATAATAATTCAGTGATTTTACAGTCACAGAGGAGACAATGATGAAAGCAAGTTCAAAATGGTTGTGACTTCCTTAACTTGGTTTTCACTGTTTATATGGAGATTAACCCCAAAGTGACCATCCCAATTTTTTATAAGGATCAAAGCAAGGCTGCATTTGTTACAGGCAGTGTTATAAAGTACCAAATATCCACAGTCTGTGGTCAGGCTGGGATTCCAAAGGGAAATTTATGTTTTAAACATCAGCCTCGGGATCCACCTTAAGGAATGGCCATTAATGCCTTTGAGGATCTGGAAATTCAGCCTGAAGGAACAGGATTTGATCCAGGACACTCTCCAATGAAAGTCTCTTTCTGAGGGAGTGAAGATGGATGATGTTTCATACACCTCCAGTACATTTTCAAATAATAGCTTAAGAAAAGGAAAATAAATCTAGCGAAGAGCTTGAGCATCTATAAATCAAGAGGAAAGCTTTCACCCAGTACTGCCATAACTCACCATCTGCCCAACAAAACTCCTTCCCACACCTGCCCCAGAAACCAGCCAGGACAAAATCCAAGAATAAAATACTTTTCAGTACACTGTACATTTTTTTAAGAGTTCACGAGGGATTTCTTCCCTGATTGCTCAATGGTTTCTGTTCTCCTCCACTAAGAAATAGTTGTAGGTTTTCATTTCCATGGCAGGCACCCCAAAAAGAACATATTTTGCTTTTTTCCAGCTCCTCCATTTGATCAGTTTTTGGGAAAGCAGACAACGAATATGGGCTGCTTTCAAAATGACCCATTAAATATTCAATATTGATAATTTGAGACTTCCATAAGGAGCTAACTAACATCATGCTACTGCTGTGATTCAGGACATTAAAAACTGGATGTGAAGCTAAATGTGGCTAGAATATTAAGATTTGTGACAAGATTAACACAGTTCAGTAGGACTGTTTTTATTTTATAAACATTTCTTTCTTGCTGCATTTCAGGAAACATCCACCTGCAAAAATCTCCCCTTTATGTTCCAGGTCAGAAGCATTTGTAGGATGATTATTTTACGACAACCACATAGAAAATGCAGGGTTTGAAGTGTAAATTTGTAATTTACTCACAGGCTTAGAAGAAAATGTTAGAAACTGAGGCAAGAGTGAGGCCAGTGCTGAGGGCTCTGCTCTCAGATGCTTTGACAATACTATTGCACTGCTCTCTGTATAGTACAGTAGTGCAATAAAGTCAGAGCACTCGTTAGCAGCAACAATTCTGGGCAACAATCAATCACACACTCACCAAAAAAAGGGAAAAAAACCACATCAACTCAGCCAGAGGTTTCTGTGGATCGTGAAGAGTTGGATGAAGTTAAAGCTCACCGAGTCCTAACACACACATACAAAAACTCACATTATTATTATTCATAATCTGTCATTCCACTGATCAAGAGGGGAAAAAACCCCAACCACTCAATAAAATGTTCAACAGATCTGTCAGAAATTCAATTTCAAACTATTTGGTGCTTTTTAGACTGGAAATTCCATTTTCCAAGTGTATTTATTGCTTGGATTTGCCTCGTAGCAAGCTAAGATCCTAAACTGCCACCACACAGATGTTCTTAAACTGCATTACAGGGAATATCTTCTAGACAGCAGAGTTTATTCTTAATAATTTGCAGGTGCTGAATCACATTAAAATGCACTTAAACACTCCTTTCCCAACTCTGGGGATGTCCTTTACCACTGGGGTGTGAGAGCACCATCACAGGGAGGGTGAATTCCATAAATCTCAGTGAAGGTGGGGTTTTTCAACATAACAATAACTTCATGTTGAGAGCTCTCAGGGTTTGAAGGCACTGAGATCCCTAACAAAATGCAAAGAAACCTGGGAATGGAGTGGAGAGAGGGGGATGTTTGCTGAGGTACACAGAGCTGAATCACCTGGACCATTTCTAAGACACAAAGATGATGCCATTTGTCATTAAATGACCAAAGTCTCTCCTTAGCAAGTAAATAAAGGCAACGAGTAAGAAAAAATAAACCAGTGGCAATCTCATTTTACAGCTGTTTCGCAAACCACCTTCTGGTCTCAGACAGTGACTTGGGATGTGACTACAACAATCATAAGAACACAGAGTAATGCAGATTGTATTGCTGGCCAATGCCCTTTTAACATTGCACTGCTTTTCGTGCATCATCACCAGTAGTACAACATAAAAAGGGCACTGGACAGACACCACTCAGGGACAGAGGAGGTCCAATATCCCAAAAAACAGTGACAGCAATGAACTGAATGGCTCTGAATGAAGCACTTGCAGCTCATCTCAGTTTAACCATTTGTTATCCGATTTTGTCAAATGGATGTCCACAAAGCTTCCCTCAGTGCAGGCTGGGCATTAAAGGTAAATGAGATGCACAAGGACGCTCTGAGTGTTCACTGCGGGCCTGACTGTGCCTCTTGAAGCTGCTGGAAAGATCCCAAATCCCAGCTGACTCCAAGGAACTTGTGCAGCCCAGTCCCGAGTCCTGAAATACAGCACCTGGAGTTCATGGAATCGTGGAATGGGTTGGGTGAGAAGGGACCTTAAAGCTCATCCCATCCCACCCCTGCCATGGGCAGGGACATCTCCCACTAAACCAGGTTGCTCCAACCTGGCTTTGAGCTATTCTTATTTAAATTGGCAGCTTTATGATCTTTTCCATAATTAATCTAACACTGTTATGGTGCTCCTGTCACAAATAACCATCGATTACCCGGTGTTTTCATACCCATTGTTCTCTTTAAGCTCCCACTAATTACTTTATCCCTGCTTCCATGAGACTAAAAAGAAGCTTTCCATGAAATTCATATCAAAACCTCCGGGGAAACAAGAAGTGTTATTTTATCACACTTCTGTGGAGAGAGCTGACTTCACAGGAAATCCAGGACGAGGAAACAACAAAGCAGAAGGGAAAGCAAGAGACACAAAGCTGTGAGATGTGCGATTATTCAGAATTCCAGAATAAAAGCCCCTGTTAACTTAAAGGGGGCAAAACCACCTCTCTATTCACATGTCCTAAAATGAGAATCACTTGAAAGCATGACTTTCAATAAAACACAGAAATAAACCATGACAATAAATTAATTAATTAAACATCTAACTCAAGTATCTCTAAACATATTTCTAAATTAAACTAGGCTTAAAATAAATAAAGAATACTGATATATGGGAAGATCAAGCATACACTCTGGGCAAAAATGTAAAAACATTAAACAGAAGCAAGATCAAGGTTTGAGAGATGGCACAAGGAACTTGGCTGGTTGGACACAGCTCCCCAGTGAGGGGAAACACAGCACAGCTCTTTTTTGGGAGGTTAAATTTTGCTTTTTTTCACTTTTCCAGGAGTGGGGCAGGCAGAGAGGCGACCATTACATCAGGGACAGCCCCGTCGTGCTTCAGGGGCTGCCTCAGAGCACGGGAAAGGAGTGAAAGGCTGGAAAAACTACGGGAATTTGGGGCTCGGGAAGGGAGGGCCGAGGGGGCCATCGCCCCGCTCCCCCCGCGCGCCCGNCCCGCTCCCCCCGCGCCCCCGCGCCAATGGACCAGCCCACCCCGCCTCTCCTCCCCGCAGCGAAAATGGTCCAGCCCAGGTGAGCGCTCCACCCTCGCCCCCCGCTGGGAGAAAATGGACTAGTCCGGGAGCTCCACTCTGCCCCGCGCCCCCCCCTCCCGCCGCGGGGACATGGACCGGCCGAGCCCGGCC
>VWZW01003883.1:384610-410955 GCA_013397115.1 Edolisoma coerulescens | reverse complement strand
TTTTATCCAAGGCACATTCAAATCTTCATAATTGAAAAAAAGCATAAAAGCCATAAACCACAAAACTCTTTCAGAGTATAAATATTAAATGGATTTCAGGGTAGCGAGACCTTCTGAAGTTTTATTTGGGGTAACAATTCTTTCCTTGCTTTAGGAACAATCACCAGTGAAGCCATGCAGGGCATTAATTACAGTCACAGATCTACAGAGTGTTAGTCTGAGACCTAAATCCAAGCCATCAGCTCATACTACAAAATCTTTAATGTAAGATGCTTTCCTCCTTATTTTGATATGAGATTTTTCTGTTTTAAGCAGTGATTAACATCGTTTACTGAGTGGAAAACATTTCATTGTACCAATTTCTTTTGGTCTCTTAGTACCTCTCCTAAAAATCAGATTGATCTTCGAAAACATCTGAAGAAAGTCGATATACAAAGGTCTGTTCCTTTCTATTCTCTTGAATTCTGTTTTTCTAATCTAGAAGAAATAGAGAACTAATCAAACTAATCATAATTCCCCTTTCAGAAGTCCTGGTGGCACTCCTCTAAATAGTAAAGCAAACACTGAATGTGGCTCTGGGCTAACACCAATAATGACACAGGCACTACGGCGCAAATTTCAGGCAAGTCACTCTGTTTCTCTTCTTGGAATCATAAAGTGGCTTTAAAATCCACAGAATTCCCTACTGATTTAAGGACACTGCAGAATGGACATTCCATGGCAGGTTACTTGACAATGCCAAGAGGAACAATTGCTTTTTTGGTGGCCAGTTGGGTGCCTCAATGAGATTTTAAAAGCCGTAATTCCACTTTGCAGAAGAACAAAATGTTCTCAGTAATAGCATCTTTTATTTGAATGATTTGCTGTGTCTGTTTTATGGTTTCAGCTACAAATTGCACTGGTTTACCTCAGTGATAATGAGTTCAGATATCCAAGTTCTGATCCTTCCCTTCTTTTGACAGATGGCTCACCCGAAGAGTCCCTCGCCTGCACGGCTGAGTGCTGCAAACAGCTTTGATGAAAAGTAAAAAGGAAAGTAGGTTTATGGAACAATGTATTTTCCATTTGTGGTCAGGAAGCCACTTGAATCCCATTTTTATCACACTCAGGCACATGTATTTGTAAGTAAATCTAGTGCACAGGAGAACGGGGCATTATGAAACCCTGTAAAGCAGATTTTGCTTCTTATCTCTCTAATGTCTCTCAATTTGGTTGCATCTTCATCCATAACTGGGAAAAAATATAGGAAATTTCCCAAGTCTTTTGACACCTGTGTGCTGCTGAAGCAGGGACTATTGTGTTCCCAGCACTGGTGCTGCTTGTCATACAAATATGTGTGTGTTTGCTGAAATTCAGTATTTTTATATATTTTGTATCTTTTTTTTAACAAAAAATATCTTGACGGTATTTGTACAGTTTCAAAGAAAAGCAACAGTTTAACGCACTAATGTTGTTAAAGTGGAAAGCTGCAAGATCCAACAAGCAGTTGGAATACGTGGCTACAAACGTATGAGGCCGTTGCACTGTGTATCACTGCTGGCTGGTGTCTGATCACTATTAAAAGACTGCACTGCTTAAAGGCAAGGAACTCAAAGCCTCCTTCCAAGTCCAGTTCACGGGGTGGGCAGAGGTTGTGCCTGTACCGCGGCTCAGCTCAGGACACGGACCAGGACAAGGGCAGACTGTGAGTCCCGCTGGCACAGCCCTGAGCCTGCATCCCGGCACGGTCCGTGGAGCCCATCCCGCGCCCGCCCCCGCGGACCCGAACCCCGCGGGCAGTGCGGACCGGAGCTGCCCACGGTGCCCGCCGTGCTGTCACACCCTCGGCGCTGTCCCGCACCGCTCCCCGTGCCCGTGTCCCGCCCTCCGGGGCGGGGCCGCTCATGCGCGGGGCCGGGGTGGGGGCTCCGCCGCTTCCGGNCGCTGCAGCTCTGCTCCGAGAAGGAGGCCCTGGTGAGCACCGTGTGCGACCGGCAGGTGTTCCCGCTGTTCCCGGAGGAGGATCCCGAGCTGGCGGACGGCGCCGCGGGGCAGGAGGGGGACCCGGCGACAAAGGACTACAACCAGCTGCAGGCGTACTACAGCCAGGAGAGCCGCGTGCTGTACCTGGTGCTCACCTCCATCTGCGACACGCCGCAGCTGCTGCGCGCCTGCGGGGACCTGGCGGCGGCCGAGAACAGGGAGGCCGGGCCCGGCCACCCCTCCGGCGGCCCGGCCCCGCTGCCCCACGCCGAGGCGCACGAGTTCTGGAAGCACCAGGAGAAGCTGCACTGCCTGAGCCTCCTCTACCTCTTCTCCGTCTGCCACATCCTGCTGCTGGTGCATCCCACCTGCTCCTTCGACATCACCTACGACCGCGTGTTCAGGGCGCTGGACGGGCTGCGGCAGAAGGTGCTGCCCTCCCTGAAGGCTGCTATCAAGGACTGTCCGGTCGGCAAGGAGTGGAAGCTCAACTGCAGGCCATGCCCTCCACGCCTCCTCTTCCTCTTCCAGCTCAACGGGGCTCTGAAGGTGGATCCGCTGCCAAGCAGGGGCCAGGACCCCTGCGGTCACCTGGAAAAGCCACCCCCCAAGAAGCATTCCCCCAAGAGGAGGCTGCAGCACGCTCTGGAGGATCAGATCTACCGCATCTTCCGCAAGAGCAGGGTGCTGACCAACCAGAGCATCAACTGCCTGTTCACCGTGCCAGCCAACCAGGCTTTCGTGTACATTGTGGCCGGTGGGCCCCAGGATGGAGATGATCCCGTGGCCATGCTTCTCGACCAGCTGAGGAGCAACTGCACCATGAGAGAGACTGACTCGCTGCTGGCTCCCACCCTGTCAGGACCCAGGAGGTATCAGATGATGAGGCACGGCCGGCAGCAGCTCTCCTTCCACGCAGAGAGCAGCAGCAGCAGCTCCAGCTCCTCTGGGCAGCTCGTGGACTGCACCCTCAAGGAGTTCTTGTGGCAGCACGTGGAGCTGGTGCTCAGCAAGAAGGGCTTCGAAGACAGCGTCGGGAGGAACCCGCAGCCCTCTCACTTCGAACTCCCGACCTACCAGAAGTGGGTGGCTGCAGCTCTAAAACTGTATGAAGTGACCATCGAAGGCAAAGACGATGACCCGACCTGTGGCGAGCTGAGCTCAAAAATCATGAGCAGCATCAAAGTTTTGGAAGGCTACTTAGACATAGACACCAAGTTCTCTGAAAACCGTTGCCAGAAGGCTCTGCCCATGGCCCACAGTGCCTACCAGTCCAACCTGCCCCACAATTACACCATGACAGTGCACAAGAACCAGCTGGCCCAGGCCCTGCGCGTGTACAGCCAGCACGCCCGGGGCCCAGCCTTCCACAAATACGCCATGCAGCTCAACGAGGACTGCTACAAGTTCTGGAGCAATGGGCACCAGCTCTGCGAGGAGCGGAGCTTGACCGACCAGCACTGCGTGCACAAGTTCCATCTGCTCCCCAAAGCAGGTAAAGATGCTCACTTGTGCTTTGGTTTCACGGCTTAGTTTTGTATCTGCTTTAAAACGTCTGAGGCTGAAAGCACCGACTCTGAAATGTTGTGGAAGGTGAGAGTTTGCAGCTTTAAAGCGTTGTGTTCAAGGACTGGATGTGGCACTCGGTGCTCTGCTCTAACTGATGAGGTGGTGACCAGGAAAAGGTTGGACTCGATGATCTCGGAGGTCTTTTCCAACCCAAATGATTCTGTGATCATCTCTACAGTGGGATCATAGCAGAGCTGCTGTGCAGGTTTCCTTTATGTTGAGTAATTTTTAGGAGCCAGTCCACTGTTAGTAGTAACTCTGATTTTTGTAGTTACTCTGATGTTCTGATTTAGTGGTAACTGATTCTCTCTTGCTAATTAGAAGCATTACACCGGAGTCTTTCTAACAAGAAGGGTGTAAGAACAAAGTTCTCTGGAAAGCATAAGCGTCCCCCTTTGTTTTAAAGAACTTGGTTGATCAGGGAGTCAAAACTGACTTCTGCACGTTTATTGCAGGCAGAAGAACTTTGAGCCTTCAGGAAGAGGTTGTGAAAACAAAGAGTATTTGGTTTAGTGGTATAACCTCCACTGGAACTTTGTATTATTAAAAGTGGGAAAGGGAGGAGTTGCTTGACAAACTGGTGGCAGATCATTTTGTGTTTGTGTATAGCAAGGAGGGAGCAATGGATGAAGGGAATAAAGGTTTTGAATGGCGAGCAATTTACCCAAGGTTTGATTGATTTTGCTTTTAGGGGAGAAGCCAGAAGCAGACAGAAATCCTCCAATTCTGTACCACAACAGCCGGGCTCGTTCCACTGGTGCCTGTAACTGTGGAAGGAAACAAGCTCCTCGGGAAGATCCCTTTGATATCAAAGCAGCTAATTATGACTTTTACCAGGTAACTGTTAGGTCTGTTGGTACTTCAAGCAGTGCTTTTGTTTCATCTGCAGCATCTGTATTCTGAAGTGACCCCAAGTTTCCTCTTAACCTTATCAACTTGTTGCTTGGGGAAGACATTTCTGGGAGCAGAAATGGGCTGACCAAGGTGGGCAGTTCCAGTCTTTACCAGTGCCCACACACAGGAGCACCTGTTTATGCACCTGTTTACACCTTGAATGTGTTGGTTTGTGTGAATTTTAACTAATCAAGTCTGTGGGCTGTGTTCCCACTGCTGCTTTGGTTCTCGTGTGGTGCAAATCTCAATTGTAGCTGCTGAGTGTTGTGACTCTGAGTTCCCTCATCTCGGGGTGGATGCTAAAGCATGTTTTCTTTCTCGTAGTTGCTGGAAGAGAAGTGCTGTGGAAAACTGGAGCACATCAACTTCCCCATATTTCAGCCAAGCACACCTGACCCGGCGCCTGCTCGGGACGAGTCATCTCCCGCCCCTCCGGAAGGCGAAATCGAGAAACTCAAAGAGAAAGAACCTCAGACTCAGGGAGAGAGCACAGGCCTGAGCTTAGCCCTGAGCCTGGGCCAGTCCACGGGCAGCCTGGGCACGTACCCACCCGATGCCCAGGGTGGAGGGGACAATGCAGAAAGCCACGGGCAGAGCGGGGACTCCAAGAGTGAGAAGAGGCCGAGCCTGGTAGATCGCCAGGCGTCCACTGTCGAGTACCTCCCCGGGATGCTCCATTCCAATTGCCCCAAAGGCCTTCTGCCCAAGTTCTCCAGTTGGTCACTGGTCAAGCTGGGGCCTGCTAAGGCTTACAACTTCCACACAGGCTTAGATCAACAGGGCTTTATCCCAGGAACAAACTATTTAATGCCTTGGGACATTGTCATCAGGACGAGAACTGAAGATGAAGGAGACTTGGACACCAATTCCTGGCCTGCACCCAACAAGGCTGTTCCTGGGAAGAGAAGCGCGGTGGTGATGGGAAGAGGCCGGCGGAGGGACGACATCGCTCGAGCTTTCGTGGGGTTTGAATATGAAGACGCCCGTGGGAGGAGGTTCATGTGTTCAGGGCCTGATAAGGTGATGAAGGTGATGGGAGGGGGGCCGAAGGAATCTGCCCTCAAAGCCCTCAATTCCGACATGCCCCTGTACATCCTGTCCTCGACGCAGGGACGGGGCCTCAAGCCCCACTACGCCCAGTTCATGAGGCTCTTCGTGGTGGTTCCTGACGCTCCTCTGCAGATCACCTTAACGCCTCAGGTAGGAAGTGCAGGAGGGAAGCTGGGAACAGCAGAGGCAGGAGTGGTCGTGGAAACATTAATTAACAAGGGTGACAGGAAAAGAGTCTCAAGAAACTCCGACTCAAACCAACTTCAGCCAAGACAGTCATTTCCAAAAGTATCTGTTACATAAGCACTTGGGATTTCTTAAACTTCAAGATGCCAAATTTATTCTTTGTATAAAGTAAGTTTAAAAAATATTTTATCAAGGATGAGTTATTGGCATTCCCTACTGTAATAATGGCTTAAAAAAATAAGCTAACAGTGACTCTGTAAGAATGACTTTGTCATTTTAAATGTCATGGAGAAAAGCAGTGACTCATTGCTCAGACTAATTATTATTAGTAAGCATTTGAATTTAGGAGGTGAAAAAATGTTGGTTTTCTTAGTTCTTCACCATTTCCTCTGTTGTTTTTTTATACACATTTGAAAAAGCTCTGTTTGCATTTTTTTACCTTTTTGAGGTAGTAATGATGTTTGATTACCTACTCATGTTTTCTTTTGGTTTTAGGTTCAACCAGGGCCACCACCCTGTCCTATATTTTACCCCGAGAAGCAGGAAATCACCCTTCCCTCTGATGGACTCTGGGTGCTGAGGTTTCCCTACGCATACGTGACAGAACGGGGACCCTGCTTCCCTCCCAAAGAAAGCCAACAGTTGATGAGCTACAAAGTTCTCCGAGGAATACTGAAAGCAATTACACAATAAGAATGGTTTGGGGTGGATCTGTTTTAGTTTAAGAAGGCTGTCTTCAATCCAGTTCGTGGATTTTGGTTACCCAACAGTTGTCACTGCAATTGTGTGAAGCCCCCGCTGTATTTCACTGCAACACGGTCAGATTGGAAATAAAGTTGATATCAAAGCAGGAAAAGGAATCTGAGGCATGTAAATTTTCCTTTTAATAAGTTTTCGTATGTAAAAAATAAAAGCTGGTTTTCATAAAGTGCTGATCCTGTATTACTAGATGTTTTGATGACAATGCTTTTCCCCATCCCATCTTTTTACATACCTATTTAGGAATATTCAAAAATTAGCCTTGCCTTAAATCAAGAGTTTACTTTGTCATATTGAGGCAATGACGAGCAAAATATTTTCTGTTTTTCCAAACAAGGTATTTGTATGTAAATGATATTTTCAATGTGATGATGGGAGAAATCATCTTGTCTTTAGAGAAAAAAAAAAGATGCTGCAGTTCTGATGTGTATTAACAGCAAAGCCAGAAACTGCTCACCTGTATCAAGTGACTCTTGGTGCCAAAAAACCAGCCACAGTAAATCAACTTTTAACTGAGGTAAGATGTATTAGTGACAGCGGCTCTATGCTGAGACCTAATTTAATTTCTAGAATATTTGTTTCTAATTAGCATGCACACAAAACTTAATTTGCTAGTTTGCTATTGTACAGTAATTATACTGCATGACCAGAGCTGAGACCTGGTTTCTGCTCGGAATACTGCATTTCTGAGGGACTGAGTGAGGAAAACGCATCCCTTCATTTGGAATACAACATTGGGGGTTAGGATTAGATGGTCTTTAAAGATCCTTTCCAAGCATTCCATGATTCTATGATCTCTGAGGGGCTGTGTGGGGAAAGCGCATCCCTCCCATTTGGAACATGACGTCCGTGAGGGGGCAGGGTGGGGGAAAACACATCCCTTCGTTGGGAATACGACATCTCTGAGGGGCTGGGTGTGGGAAACGCATCCTTCCACGCGTGAGGAGGGAGCCGGCACAGCCAGGTGCAGAACGAAAGCCTGTAATTGAGATTTACCCCACAGCATTGGCGAAGTGCTTTTTGACAGTGACAGCCCCGCCCGTGAGGCGGGCGCTGGGCGGGGGTGTGGAAAACACATCCCTCCACCTGCGAGCAGGGGGCCAGGAGGGCGCGGGGGGGTATTANGCCGCGGGCAGCCCCTCACGGCCGGGCGGGAAGGGCGCGGGGCTGCCGCGCCTGCGCGCTGCGCTCCTCCCGGGGAGCCGGGGCGGCTGCGCGGGCGCAGAGGCTCCGCTGCCTCAGAGCCTCCGGGTCCCGCAGCGGCTCCGCCTCGCCGCGAGCCGGCTGCGGGCTGGGACGGGGACACGGACCGCGGCAGGACGGGCCGGGGCAGCCGGCGACAGGCGCAGGATGTCGGCCACGCTCTACGTGCTCTCCACGCTGGGCGGATACGTCCTCACCTCCGCTCTCCTCCTCAAGTGCCCGGGGCTGCTCCACCGGCCCAAGCGGCAGCGCTTTCGCTGCCGGCACATCTCGCACCGCGGCGGTGAGTGAGGGGGCGCCGGGATGGAGGCGAGGGGATGGGGGAGCCTTCCTGCTCTCCGCCGCTCCTGAGGGATGGTCCCCGCCCGGCTCCCGGCGCCCAGGGCTCCGCGGCCCTCGGGCGCTGCTCCCTCACGGCCCCGGCGCGCTGCTCTGTCCCCCCGGGCACGGGAGGGTCGTGAGGGGCTGCGCGGTGTCCGTGGCTTGCAGCGGGCTCCCTTTAAACCTTCCTCCCACAGCCTAATTTTAGGTGCCACCTGCTGACCAGTGCCTTGGTTCAGCGCGGAATTAATCTCCGAAGTCCAACCGCGCCAGCCGAAAATCAGCTTTGTTTTTGCGTGGGGCGTGATGTTTTCCCTCTCAGACGCGTCTACATTTTTTTTTTCTTCAAACGATTCTGTATCCTGGTATTTCTCTCCCCAGCCAGAGGGGCGTCTGGCTGTTGCTTAGATCAGGTACAAGAGATCAGTTTTCTTGGCTGTGACCGCCTGTTTGCTTTGCTTTCTGTTTCGGGGGAAAGAGAATTTGCTGTGACTCTGTTCTTGCTCCCCTTGGTGTTGCAGGCAGACAGTGAATGGCTTAGTGCCCTGGTAAAACCGATCCCATTTGAGAGTCAGGCATGTTGATTCTGTCTAAAATAGGTTTTTAAGTTTCTTCTACCTATTCCAGAGCATTGGGAGGGGAAAAATGCAGCAAGTTGTGTCTTACTGTTCTGTAGAGATCAGTTCTGTGCTTTTCCCTGCTACTTCACTTAAGTTTTGAAAATAGACAATTTTCTAGTAAATACCTTTTGATATTCTGTGGGAGAGATGTCTGATGCTGAGTTTAAACAGCTTTCAATATCATACTTAGTGCCAGTTTATGCAGGGGTTGATCACAGTTTTAGCCAGTGGTCCTTAAGTACTGCTGCTGCCTTGAATGATCAAAATAAAAAAGCTAGAGCTGATCTCTTAATGATTTTATTCCTGGCACTTCTTTCACTTATTTTATTCGATAGTTTAAGTTTATTTATAACTATAGCCTTAAGTATAGCATAAAATGGACCTTTTGGTGTGGAATGTGTATATTATCTGTTTCTTGGTAGGTATATTATTCCTTCAACGAAAGAAAAGGCTCTTAATTTTGAGGGTTTCCTGGGGCTGTTTTGATTTGTAAGCTGCTAAAAACTTGCAGGTGACTTTGTTGGAACTTGTTATGATCCCCTTAATCTTCTGTTCTCAGTCCTTTGCAAGGACCTTAGTTAAGATACACAGCCCTAAGCCTGGAGTGCAAGTG
This sequence comes from Edolisoma coerulescens, assembly GCA_013397115.1. Lineage (NCBI taxonomy): Eukaryota > Metazoa > Chordata > Aves > Passeriformes > Campephagidae > Edolisoma > Edolisoma coerulescens. The sequence continues at coordinate 401,778 of VWZW01003883.1, read as the reverse complement.
CTTGGGCCAGTTGCTCTGAGCTCCATCGGAGCAGCAGGAAAGCCTCACTTAAGGGAGGATTATTCCTCAGGCATTCAAAGTCCACGGTCTGCGAATTGTCCTGCGTCCTGTGAAATCCACCTGAGGCAGGAGGGCAGCCCTGAACGTTGCAGCAGCTTTTTGCTCATCCGAGGCTGCAGATCACTCGTGCTTTACTCTCCTCGGTGTTTACCCTGTAACATAAATTCCTGTGGGACTTGAGTTCTCCTCGGGCTTTAGTCATGCTGTAGCTTTAGACTCAGTGTCAGGTTTCCTGTTGCATTATTCCAGTTAACTTCGGAGATCAAGGTAACACTTAACTTGTTTGTCTTTTTCCTCACTGGGATGAAACCTTGTACAGTGAAGGTTTTTAAGTCTGAGGGGTTTCATTTCGCTTGCTTTCTCGTTCAAGGATTTTCTCCCCTCGTTTTGTAGAATCATCTCTGAATTATTTCTTCACTGCTGCATAATTTTAAAATTGGTCATTTCTGAGAACAGTTACTGAGTCTTGATATTCTGTGTTGAAGTCCTCTGTCGATGCCAGCAGCCCTGGATTTCAGGCTCTCTGAGAAAGGGTGGCATGATGATTTTTACAGAGAATAGTTCAGATTGGAAAATCATCTGAACTGGAGTTCCTCTCAACTGACCAGAGCAGGTCCTGCTCCAGTTAGGTTTTGAATACATCCAGGGATGAAATCTCCACAACCTCTCCAGGAAGGCTGTTCCAGAGTGGGAATGTGCCCTTATAATGCCTAGATGTGCCCATTTTGGCTGGGAAAGGTCAGTTCCACGTAGGGAATGCAACAGCACATGAAGCTGGAGGAGCGTTTGAGGAAGTGTCAGAAGCCCTTTAGTCAGCCCAGCCTTCTCACTTTTCAGGGGAGAAAATTACTTGGATCAAATAACTTGTGTAGTTCCCTTTCCTGTGTGTGGTTGCTGATTTAGAATTCCTCTTTCAGCTGATCTCTCAACTTTGTTCCTCATTTCCCCCAAATGCTACAAATCAGGCACTTGACTCACCATCCCTGGCCCTTGACCACCTCCCTGACATGTGATTTGTTGGATCAGCCACTTAAAAGTTTTATTTTTGGAACTTTCTGCCAAGGAATGTTAGGATACTCTTGCTTTGTTCACAAATTGAAGACTTGACTCGGGTGTTTTCGCCCTTCCCTCACCGTTCAGGGTGTATGGGCTGTACTGCCACAGCTGATAAGTTATCTAAAAACCTCAATTATTATTGCAGTTAATTTGTAACTAATCAGCCAGGTCCTGTGCAGGGGTTTCCCATTTGTTAGGCAGTCACCAGGTGGATGCTATGAGGTTCTCGTGCTCTCCTTTGTCCCTTGGTTCACTTTTGCCACTCAGCCAATTCCTAGTTCTGCAATCAAATCCCATAAAATATTGGTGGATGTCTGATCACAGAAGCTGCTGTGGACTCACCATATTGTTTGACATTAAACCCTGCAGATTTTTGTCATCATGGTTCTAAGCTAAGTCTTTCATTTTGGAAACCTACCTGAGAACAACAATTTTAAATTGGTGCTTGTGCATTGCTTTGATTAAGTAACTGAACACAGGTTTAGGTAAGTACCTCCTGGTGAGGTCTTGTTAATAGGCAAGGCCTTAATTGGAGCTCTTATAATTGCTGTTTACAAAGTCTGTCATTCATTACTGTCAACGAGCAGTTAAAATTTGCATAGATATCTTCGTCAGCACACATATCTTCCTAGGTTGTTTTGGTTTTCAGTGTATAATATTGCCTATTTCCTGAGGTGGGAAGAAGGCACAATCTTTTCCAGTCCCTAATCAGGCTGATTTTTAAAGATTTTTTGCAGAGAATATTGTCTTAGGCGTTGCAGAGTTTACTCCTGCCTGAGAGAAAATTAAATTTGCTTGTCCTTTCATTTCTTAACTCAGATTGATGTGTGTTTCATTCCTCGTGTGTGAGACCTCCCTTCTCCAGCAGCACAAACCTTTATTGACAGATCTGTGCTGCTGGGGAGTATCCTTGCACTGAAAAAAGAGGTTGTCACCTCTTTGAGCATCAGCTGGGTTATACATTTAGGGAGTGTCATCTTTAGAGTGTCTTGGGTGCTTTTATTCACAGTTTTTTGTTTGGTTTTTTTCTCATTACTCGTCCCACCAACTCTGAAATAGATTTTTGCATATACTGTGCATGCGGGGCTTATTTTCCTAGCTAAATACTTCTGGTAAAATAAACACTTCGTTTTGACTATTCAAAGTGTTACACAAATCCAGGATGAGTTCTTTTTAAAAATTATTTTAGCTGGAGAAGGTCGTGTTTCTCCAGCAGGTTGGTGGCAATAGGGATTTCTGCCTTGAGCTTCATACTCATTTCTCAAAATATGTACCCTTTAAAATCTGTTATTTTTAAAATTTATTTTCATTGGGATTGAGGGGACGAAAAGGATTTTGTCTAAGTTTTGTTTTTGTTATTTCTGTAGGTGCTGGAGAGAACCTGGAGAACACAATGGCAGCCTTTCACCAGTGAGTACAAAAGGATGAGAATGCCTAAATTAGGTGTTCTCTGTGTCTTTAGTGAAGCAATCACGGGAGGTGGTACTTCATCAGTTCTTTGGGGTTACAGTGTCCTATTTCTGAAAGTCAGCTCTCCTCTGGATGACTCCTGTAGATTGCCAAACATCCACTCCAGTTTCACCAGAAGGAGTTGGGATACCACAAATTATGGTCTGTGCGCAAGAACAAATGGAAACAAACCCCTGAGGCCCGATCTGTGCTAGCCAATAAAATAGCAAACAATACTGTGCTTAATGGTGATTACTTCTATTAATTTATTTATCATTATAAAGCTAAAAATGCTGCGGTTTGGTTTTTTTTTCCTGCACACACCCTCTGCAGTCATGCAATGTGTGAAAGCCTCTTACCCAGGGGTTTAAAATGGGGTTGGGACCAGAAAGCCTTTTAAGCCTCCAGCATTTAAGTAGTGAATTTTAACAAGGTTCTCAAAGGCATTTGAAAAAGAAGCATATCTAAAACTCCAGCTGCTGCTGAGAAGGGACCGCATTATGTGGGCTCCTCTTTGTTTTGTTTGGGGTTTTTCTAATTTGCTTTGTGCTAAGGAGCCTCCTCAGTTTGCTGTTTCCCTGCAGCCTGAGGGGTGCCAGCTTTCCCAACCAAATAAAAGGAAGTACTGCACTATTTTCTATCTCCATGGAAGCTCAGCGTAGTTTTGTGTGGCTTTTTGTGGGTTGTTTTTTTTCTGCTGGCCTGCCTTTTTTCAAGGCACTGGAAACTCTTCTGGCTCCTTCTGGGAAGGAGTAAAGGCTTTGTCCTTCACATTTCCTCATTCCCATCTCCCTGAGTGAGATAGCAAAAGGAATGGGGTAGAAGATCACTGATCTAGATGGTGAAAAATGATCAGGATTGGCTCAAACAGCTGATATGAGCTGATCAATTTATGATCCATCAGATTCTGTGTGAAGCCAAGCAGGGTGTGTCTGCAGGAGCTGTTCCTGCAGGTTTGCACAAGCAGGAATATTTGGCTGTTGCTCTAGTTAAATCCAGAAGAGAACGTATGTATGGGGGGAGGAGGCCTTTATTGGCAATTTCAGTTTCTATACTGCTTCATTTACAAATATTCTGGAAGGAAATTATAAGCTTTTTGTACCAAAGACAATATTTTGTTTTGTTTTCTTAGGTAAAATGCATAATAGATGGGGGGGCTGTAATCTTGTTCTACCATATTTAAATGCTTCTGTGGTGGTTTTAGATTATAAAATAACAGCTTTTAAGCAAGATCACTCTCATCCTAATTTGCAAATGTGAGCCTGCCTCACAGCTTGAGTTCTGGAGCAGTTGGATCTGAATCCACAACGATGTTCTGAATCTGGAGCCTTCTCTGGAGCAGTGTGAATTTGACAGAACAAGCTGATTTCCAGCTGGGAAAGCTCAGCACTTGAGGAAGCTTATTTAGCAGTGAGCTGCTCGTAAGGGCCTGGCAGAGTCTCAAATTTGTTAACAAGGAAAGTTGTTGTTCTCCCCTTTCGATGCAGCATCAGCCCTGACTTTCTTAAGCAAGAAATATTGCTAATAAAATTTGCTGGTGAAATGATAAAACCTGGTACTACATGGGAGCATCTACAAATTTGGCAAATCTCCTGCAGCAGATTTGGAGATGCTTTCCCTCAGGAGGAAAAAATCACCCAGTATAGCCTGTGATTCTTCCATATGTAACAGGATTTTGTTCCTCTCCTAATTCTTAATTAGCAGCGCTGGAAAACAGTTCACAAATTGGCTTTAATTTGACAACCCTCCTTGATCATTATCCCAGCTGGACCAGAAATTGTGTTAAACACTTTGGGGAGTGTGTTCTGATTTTTGTTTGTTTGTTACTGCATTTGTGGATGTTCATGGCCTGTGTTCAGCAGCCAATAAAGCCCATAAGGAAAAGGCTGTTACTGAATTTACAGAGCTTTGAGTCACAACTCACAGGTGCTGTAGGTTTGCTCAGAGGTGGATAAAAAGAAGGTTTTGAAGGAAAAGTTCAGTCTTTTATCTGTCTGCTGGAATGACCTCTTTTCTAGTTAAATGAGCAATTCACTGCTCATTGCAGTAAAGGGGTTTTTTTTGTATTCTGGTATGAGGTTTCTTGTACTTATTTTTCATCAATATCATTATTACTTTCTGCTTTCTCTACTCCTCCCATGAGCTAAACTCCTATGGAATGGATTTGGGATTGGATTAGAGCTTTTCAAAGCAGTGGTTTGGAACAGGAATAGCTGTTTTGCTTTGAAAAATATGACTGGATGTTTAGTGGTTTATTTCCTTTTTAATTTAAATTAAAACTTTTTCATTAAAATAATAGTTTAAGGTTGTTTTGCTACCCCAAAAAAAGCCAAAAGCCTGAAAGTCCCACTGTCATTTCCTGAACCATCCCTTCCTGATTAATGTAAATAAAGTGAAAAAAAAAAGCAGCTTTCACATCCCTGTCATTTTTTGTTTCTTACCACAAATTTGTTTACTGCTTTCAAAACCTCACTTCCTCCAGTGGGGAGATGTGCTGCTGCTAATAAATACCCCACTCCAAATCCTGAACCAATCCTTTAGGAGCAGATTTCTCAATCCTGGGGTGACAGGCTGCAATCCATAGGTTTGTTTCCTGATTCCTATGGGAGACGGAGCCAAAAATCCCATCTCGACTTCGTGAGGTGTTGTTTATTCTTGCATCAGCTTCCCACTGCAGCAGAGTTGTTTGCTCCTTGCTCTGCAGCAGGATTGTGAGGATTCCTTGCACCATAAAGCATCCAAAGTACTTCCAGTGGGATTAGTTTATGGATTGTGTTGGGTTTGGAGCTGCACAAAGAACTCGAGTGGTTCAAGGCAGACTTCCCTTGCAGCGCAGTTAATTTGGGGACAGACATGTTGGAGCTGGATTGTCACCTGACAAAAGATGAGCAAGTGGTTGTGTCCCATGATGAGAACCTGAAGAGATCAACAGGAGTTGATGTCAACATATCTGACCTCAAATACTCGGTGAGTTGAGGAGAAAATGGGCTCTGGGGAGTGTTGAAAAATGCATTTGTGGGGTGGGCAGAGGCTGTGTCTGTGTGTGCCTGGTGCCCAAAACCAAAGGGGAGGATTCATCTTAATAAAAAAAACCAAACAAACCACCCCCAAAGTTCACTGAACTCCCTGTGCAGTCAGAGAATCAAACCTGGCACGTTCCAGAGGGTGATTTACTCCTCCAGTATCAGGTTGGGTGAATGGCTCTGGAGCTGGGATGTTTTGCCACACTGATGACAGGGGAAGATGAATCAACAAGCTCTTCCTGCTGTGACCAGCTTTTTAGTGGGAAAACTGGGAGAGGATTCCCCCCTGCCTTGACACTGGAATTTTCAGAATTCTCAGACAGGCATCTGGGAATGTTTTGCCTTATTCAACTACAGGTTACACAGATCTAACAATGCCAAATAGTTCAATTAATACTGAAAGTGGTGCTACTAAATCACTTTTGTGGGTGAAAAGATTTTAAAGATAAGTGGCTTATGAATTACCAGTTTTTTTGTCTTTTTGGAGGAGGGTCATGATTATATCCCTGCATTTGAATTAATGTTCCATTTCTCTTTGTTTTTAAGGAACTTCCACCCTATCTCTGCAAGTTGGATGTCACCTTTCAGAAAGGTGAGATGTTTGTCTCTTGCTGTTTCAATTTTCCATTTTGTAGCGTGGCAGTTTCCTGCTTTGGCAAAGGGAGTAGAAAAGTGCATTTGCTTCTCTCAATATCATGATAAAAGAAGTTTCAAAAGAAAAATATAGTCCTGGCTGTAGAAACCAGTACAGTAGTTACTGTAGGTGTGACTTAGGGTTCAGAAGGAAATTTTGTTCTCATTTGGTGTTTTTCACATTAATCTTGTTGCATTTGGTGAGTGGTAACTGAGCCTGTGTTTGCTATTTCAGGATTTTAACGTTGCCTGCACTCCTACTGTTGCTAAATAATGAGTGAATTTCATGAAGTTAAAACCTGAATGTGAAACATGCTCAGGGCATTTTCATTATGGAAATGAGCTTGTCATAGTTAATTACAGCTGAATGAAGTCATTTTTTTGTTTAAAAACGTGATAATCCTAGGAACTTTATAAAAAGTTTTAAGGTAATGAGTGCTCTGACATTTCTGGTTTTATCTATGGTTTGTTAAAAGTGGCCACAGCAGTGACAAGTTTCTTGTTTCCCCAGAATGTCAGTGTGAGGGGAAGGACAATCGTATCCCACTCCTGCAAGAGGTGTTTGAGGCATTTCCAGAAACTCCTGTCAACATTGACATCAAAATGAACAACAACGTGTTGATCAGAAAGGTACACGAGAATCTCTGCTGAGCTGAGAGTGAAGGCAATGGAATGATGCTGATATTCCAAAAGTTTTTTGGAGTTGTGGCAGTCTGTGATACCAGGATCTGTGTTCTTGGACTGCTTCACCCTTCACATGTTGGGTCTTGCTCCGTGTGTGAGGTAATACAGGAGACAGGGAAGGGATCTTGTGCAAGGTATTCAGTAAAAGCTCTTTAGGACCCTTCATCTGGATGAGAAACTGCTCCAGCACTGCTGGAAACACGTTTGGTTTGTACTTCATGGGAAGGGTCCTTTTATGGACTGTTGCTCCCCAGAGCAGCATAAAAACATGATGTTATTGTGTAGGTGTGTTCAACCCAGAGAAGGAAATCTTACCAGCAAATACTATTCTGTCATTTAGGTTTCTTGAATTCTTTAGGGTTTTTTGTAGGTCTAATGGTCTTTTATCATTGTCCCGAATGCCTCTTCGTTTCCCATCAAAGCATCACGACCACTTCATGATGGGAGAGAGTAGAGCACTCTTTTCTATAATGATTTCCAAAGCAAGCAGATTTTCAGTTCAATAATGCTGCACCTAATTTCCAATGACTCCACGTGAGAGTTGTGCTTTCTGTGCTGCAGGTCTCAGAGCTGGTGAGTCAGTACAAGAGAGAGCATCTGACCGTGTGGGGGAACGTCAACTATGAGATTGTATCCAAGTGCTTCAAGGAGGTAAGGCTGAGTCCAGCTGAGCTTTGGTTCTGCCTGCTGACAAAACCTACAGAGAAGCACCCTGCAAATCAAGATTTAACCAGCTAGGCCAGGCTCCTACTTGTGGTGAGAGGTTCTGTGCTCAGATTGTATTCTGCTTGCTGTGCTGCTAAAATAAGACAAGCACAGTTAACACTCCTCTACCCTGCCATAAAATACTTGAGGAATTAAGCTTAGTCATGTTTTATTCTTGTTTTATGAAATATAGGGCATTGCAATTTTATGCCAGGAGTTCTTAGAGCCTGTTTTGCACATCATTCATCTGATAAAAAGCAATTTTTCCAAGGATTGCTTATTGTCTGTTTCATTGCATGAAAATAATGGATGTGGCCACTAGTGGACACAGTTGCATCAGCATAAAGCTGTTGTTTCACAGCTATAATTCTCCTCCTTTTTGTGCTGGGGAATTTTGCAATTTAGAATTAAATTAAAACTGTGCTTAGTCCAAGGGAGTTATGCACCTGAGTGAAATTCTTATCTTGTTGATAGTTCAGTCTAGTTGATTATTTCAATTCCTCTCTGCAGGACAGCACCCCATTTCTTACCTGATCAGCGGTTAAATTTATTCATAGAAGGCAGCTTAATCTTAGGCTGAACTTTAGACATGCATTGATGAGTAAATTTAATTGCAACAGACTCCAAATCTGCCAAGATAACTGAGAATCTCTTCCCTGCTTCCTGCAGAACTCTGACATTCCCACCATCTTCTGTGCCCAACGTGTCCTCCTGCTTCTTGGCCTGTTCTACACTGGTCTGCTGCCATTCATTCCCTTCAAGGAGGAATTCTTTGAGATTCCCATGCCTTCCATCATCCTCAAGTGAGTTACAGCCCATCAGTGGGTGCTGCACTGGCATCAATGTAAAGCAGGTGAACCACGATGCCTCCCTGAGCATTTTTTTTGTTGGTGTCCTTGGGCTGAGGTTACTTTTCTGTTGGTTTAGGCACTTCTGGATATTCCTGAGAGAATTCTGTGCACAGTAATACACAGCAGTTCTGTACTTACAACTAATTCTTGCTCTTTTCTCCTCTTTTCCTGAGAAGAAATTAGTCTGATTAGGGCCAAGAGACAAGTCAGCAATAGGGTGGGTATGAGATTTCACAATCTTCCTCATATTTCACTCAAAATGCTGCAGAATTCTCATCTCTGCTGCTTCTCTTAAATGTAGCTCATTTCTCTTGTATAACCCAATTCTAAGTCACTGTCTTGAGCAGTGAAATTGCTGCTCTAATTTGAGCAAGATTAATTCTTTATGTTCCTTTTGCAGGAACATCTTGACGAAGATTTTAATCTGTGCTCTGGTAATTTTTGGTTTCTTCTTCCTCAACAGGCTGAAAGAACCAGAGAAGATGTCAAGAAGCCAGAAATTTATTATCTGGCTGGCTGACACGTAAGATTTTCATCTGATTAAATTTTTATTTATACTTTGCCTTTATATTAACAGTTGACTCAAGCAGCTAAGATTAGCTATTGCCATATCTATGCATTATATTTTTTCAGTTCCTTCCAGCTTTTTGTCAGTGCAGGATAAATCATATTCAAATCTTATGTAGGTGTGCTTTATGCTTTTATTTTCCATACACTGAAGCATCCTAAGGTACAGCAACAGTGGGAATTATTCCAGTTGTGTCTGTTAAGCTTCTGTCCTTAAGTGTGCTCAGCTAATTAACATGCAGTTAGATGCAGAATGCAGATTTCATGGGTGTGACTGTTTGATAATGTTGTCAGAGACACTGTTGGCCTTACAAGGAACACTTTGCATTTTAAGAATATCTGTGCTTCAGAGGTAATTCAGCCATAGGTTTTCAGTGACTGCAGTGTCTCCTGGCTCTTGCTCCTGTCTCCGACATCTGTTAGTTTAATTTCTCCAGTGGCCAGGATATTTTTGTGTCTTTTGATGGGAGGATAAAATCTCTGCTGAAAGCAGAGTGGTTGGTTCATCAGACGTGGTATAAGGTAGCTGCAGGATGAAGGATTTAGCTGCTGGATTTGATCTTCAGCAGAGCTGATACTTGAATTACTTTAACTAGAATTTTTCTAGAATTAGCTTTCTCTTCTGGAAAACATTGACTCTACACACTGTATGGGAACTTCATTGCAGGGCATCAACAGACACTGAAAATTCCATATATACTTGAAGTTGTTAATTGATCTCCCTCTCCTTCCCCAGGCTGCTGATGAGGAAGGCACTGTTTGACCACCTCACGGCTCGGGGCATCCAGGTACGGTGGGGCAAAGCTAAAGTGAGAATTCAAACCAGACAGACACAGCCTTAAAAGGGGTTCCTGTTCCCCCCCAGCCTGGTCTTTGTGTTTCTGGGACTGTAAGTTGCTGTTTAGTTCCTAAGCAAAAGCTGCTGCTGTGCTCTGATTGCAAAGGAAGATTTGTGCATTTGGGAAAAAGACTTTTTCATTTAAATCCTTTAAGTTTAGGGATTTTTTTTCCCCACTTCAAACTTCAGCCTGTGAAATATGCAAAACTGTTGATCTGTTGTGGGGCTTTCACAAAATAACATTTTGACTTTTAGAAGGATCTGAAGTCTCAGGTAGTGGAGTTGGAGTCACCACTAAAACATGTCCCTTTTGGAAGGTGATGAGGAAAAGTTGGGTATGTTTGTGTGCAGCATCACAATGTAACTATTTCTCATTTTAAATATGCAGCAACATCTCCCTCAGATAAACCAATTTAGGTCAAAAGTCACCTTTTAAAAAAAATATTTCCTGTAATAACTTTCTTCTATCCCATTTCACAGGTGTACATTTGGGTACTGAATGAAGAACAAGAATACAAGAGAGCATTTGATCTTGGAGCTACTGGAGTGATGACAGACTATCCAACAAAACTGAAGGAGTTCTTACATAATTACCCAGCATAAAGGAAGAAAACTGAGAAAGTCCTTCCAGAACAGATTGTGAGCCAAGGATTTTCCTCATTAAAAAAAATAATTGGGGGCAGCATGCACAGATCATTTTTGTTGGAAAGATGTACTTGATGATCTGTTACCTTGTTGTCAAGTCACTACCTAATGTAAAGGTTGTCTATTTATTTTAAAACTTTAATTACATAGTTTACACTTGTAAATAGCTCATTTAGCAACAGCACACTTCACAAATGGTGATGATTAGGGACAAAGTTGCCCGATGAGGTACCTGTAGATAATAAGCATTATCTTACCTGTCACAAGTGTTCCTAAGCAGCTGTCAAGACATGTCAGTTATTCCAGTTATATTCTAGTGAGCAGAAACTGAAGAATTTCTGAAAGTGTAGCCTGTGTGTTTGCATTTCTTGTGTTGCTTTTAGATTTCAGATAACTTCTAGAGCAAAAAAAAAAAAAAAGAAAAAGAAAAACAGGCACAGGAGAAATAGCAAAGCAGACCCTGTGGCTGGCCAGGCAGTGAAGTGTACTCAGTGAAGGTGGTCACTTTTTAGCCAAAATTAACTCAGTGTAAATTGACTCCATTATTCTCACTGACAAGAATTTTGGATTTGAGTTGGAACTGGATTTAGACCCTTTCTGAGGTGATGGCAACACTGACTTTTTGGTCCAGGTCTAAATACAGGATTTCAGTCAGGATCTGGGTTTGACACCGAGTTCCACTGCAGGGTCCAGGCTTGCCCCTGGCTCTGGCCTGTCAGGCCACCTTGGCATGGCAGTAGCTGGATTTCCAGGATGGAAAATTGCACTTATTACAGATTACACTCACTTTGAAATAGCCTTTTCATAATGTCCTAAAAGTCTTCTGCGCATTTGTGGTTCTTGGTGAATGGGAAGTTGTTTGTAGGGTGAGGGACCAAAGAAGACTTAAGTTTGGTCAGAAGTTTTAGGGACAACTGAAAATGTTCCTATTAAATTAATTCACCCAAAGCAGACTTATATGAATGTTTATAAAGGGAGGAATTGTCAATCTAGAATGTGTGTAGACTTCAATCTTTTCTCTCTACAAAAATACATTCAATATCCATTAAGTTCATGTGCATGGACATAGAAATACCTGGCAAAAGCCAGGAAAAACCCCAGGTATGATGGAATGGGGTTAGGCAGGAAGGTATTTCTGGAAGCTTCCCATGCTGTCCTGTCCTGTGAGCAGGAGTTATCCGTGTGTCAGACAGGTTGGAGCCTGCAGTGCCTGTGTGCCTTGGTGTGCTGATGTCATGGTTGGGGGTTCAGGAGGAGTTTGATTACTGTGGCTTAATTACACCAAATGTATAGAGCTCAGTCACTGAATCATCAGATGCTCTCTCTAAACAAGAGTTTCATTGTGTTTCTTGAAGGAACTTCATGTGAAAACGATAGATCTTAATAATAAACACAGTAGCCAGATGTGTATTTACTGCAAGGTGCACCCACTGTGCTAAAAACTGATTTTTAAGTAATTTTTTTTTTTTCCCCTTGGTAGCTCAGATTTGGGAGGGTTCTTGTTTCACCCCCCTGGCTGCTCTGCCATATTTATAATTGTGGAGCATCTCTGCTATTCCACTGCTTGTCAGGAGGCTGTGAAAATGCCAAATCCATCTGCATGGAGAGTGTTTGTTCCTGCACCCCAGTTCCTTTCTGAGGAATATGTCTGGATGAAATGGAAAAAAACTACTGCATTTAGGATTCAAGGGAACATGTGGTGATGGGTGCAAACGAGTTAATGTTGTCCTTTTGAATATCTGCCTGGTGAAGATGACTGCAGATTCAATTTCCTCCTAATTTAATCAGCCTTGTTGCTTATTGAATGGAAGAGAGGAAAATGTAACTTCCTAACTGTTCATGGGGGGGAAAAAGATGAAATTATTTATTAGGTACTAAGCTTTCTGTTGCCCTTTCAGACCAGTTCTGTCTGGTCACATAAGTGCTAATAATCAGTTGAGTCACAGCTCTGCCTGCTTTTTAGAAGTCACAGAATAGTTACAGAAGATGTTCCACATGCAGCTCAGGAAGTAAATTTAAAAATTCCACCTTCCTGTCCTAATCCTGGGTTATCACCAGTTTGTAGCTCCAGATAGTTTTTATGCAATGTGGGTTTTTTAAACTCAATTTTATTGCTATTGAATTTCCAACACATGCACCGATATTAAGATGCAAATACAATTCTGGTTTTAGAGAATACCATCAAATGGCTCTTACACATTAAAACTTTCTTGTTTAGGTTAGCTAAACAAAAACTTTTTTGTTTTGTTAGGAAGAGCTAAGTTTTAAAATACCAGTTTTGATCTCTGACTTTGTCTCAAGTTTCTCTCACCACTCAATAAATAAACAGTTTTCCATTATTCTATATTGAATGACAATGACAGGTACTGAAATGACAGTGGTTTATATTTAATTTTAATATTTTTATTCTCTCTCTAGTAGTAGAGATGGAAATTTCTGCCTTTTAAGATTCTCAGCACATTTTTTGACCATGTTTTTGTCAGATCACCAGTGTTCTTACATCTGATGGAGCTTCTGACTGTGCTGTTTATACATTGACCTCTCTTGGATAAATCTGCTGCTCAATATCTGAAATTTGATTGGGAGAGAAAGGGTCCAGTGCTGGAAAAGCTGCTGGATTTAGTCATTCACCTGTTTGGGCTTTAGTACAGGAGCTCAAGTTTGATCTCTCGAGACAGATAATGTTCCATGGATGAATCCCAGCACCAATGCACAGGGCTTAGGCCATGATAACTGTTTGTAACAAAATAACATGGAATTGGGGGAACTGTAAAACATTTGTTGTATCAAATCCTTGTTTTGAATATTCCAGAACTCGCTGTGTGATTTTTAAACCACTTGTACAGAAAAGCTTTTTTGGAGAACTTGCACAGCTGTCCAGGAGGATGTTCAGTTAATCTCTCTCTCTGAGGAGAGATTCTTTTCAGGTACTTTTAACTCTAAATGTTGTTTTAACACTGTGTTCTCAACCCTGTTGCAAACTATTTTATGTATGAAGGGTGATGCATGTCTTTCATGCACTTTTAATTTGCAGAAAGTCTCGTGGACCTCTCTAGCTCCAAAGCTATGAAGTGATTTTTCTTTTCACTCAAAGAAAGAGTTGATGCTTTTGAAATGTGGCACATTAAAACATCTTTGCTCATAAAAGATCTAAAACTGAATGCTTGTTAATTGTGTTTTCTTTCTCCCTAAAAACTGAATTTCTGGGACTGATTTTGTATTTACAGTGTAGTTGGTTTTGAGTTTGGATTCACAGGAATTCCACTTGCAGCAAGTTTCTGTCCTTTCTGATGATCTGAGGATAACATTTCCTCTAGTCCTAAACTTCCAGCTTTCCTACTGGATTGCCATTAATTACATTAAATATTAGATTTTAAGGTCAAGTGTAATTTTAAAGCCTTGAGGGTTCATATTTAGGTGAGAAAGGTGAAGTGGGGGTTTGTATGTTACAATATTTAGTAACTTTGAAAGGATTTTTCCAGTGTGATGAGAGGATTCCCCTGATGGCTCTGGATGTTGTTTGATTTCTTACAACACATCCTAAATGTTTGGTAAACCAGAAGAGGGAATTGGGGGGCATTAAAGAGTCTTTTAACATGGGAAAGTATTTATCTGTGATAACTTCAGGTGCTGTAACCTGGCATAAATCAGGTTCTGAATATTCAAGATACTGTTGAGAACAACTCCACAATTCCCAGCACTTTATCCAAAGCAAGAAGGCTCGAGGTGGCGATTATTTTAAGAAATTTTCAGGATATATATATTTTTTTTTACATTGGTTTGCCCCTGGAATTCCCGGTGCCCGTGGAGAAAGGATGAAATTTTGGTAGGAAAGCTGAATTAAATTTGGATGTGCGGTCCCTGCCCGCTCCTGCCGCGGGAGGCCGCCACAGCCCGCTCGTTCCCGATGGATTTCCATAGGGATCCCTGCTCCACACTGCGATTCCCAAAACCCGGCGGGACGGGGAACCCGCAGTGCAGAGCTGGATTTAAAAGAAATGCTCATTCGGCCCCAAATTCTGAATTTTTGCCACCGGTTTATCAAGCTGGATTTATGGAAGGGGGAGTTCTTTACTCTAAAATCTGGAATATTGCTATGGAAAGGATAACGAGGGATGGGCTGTAGGTGTTGAGTTTTACAGCTGCACAGTCACGGCTTGGTGATTTTTGGGGTGGGATGAAGCACTGGGAAATGTTGGCTGGTTCCAAAACTAGTGATGCTGCAAATTGGGTAAAAAAACCCCCTTATTCTGTTAATGATGGAAACAGCTGAAGGATGCTTCCTCATGGCTCTAAAAAATTTAAAGTATTCCCATTTTACAACTAAAGAAAAAAGGCAGTATCACCTGACGTATCTTGATTATATTAACACCTGCTTCAGATAAAATTTGGGAATCCCAAGAAACTGAGATTTTATCAGATTTAAACACACTCAATTCCCAAGATGTTGAGGCAACACCTCAGTGGATGATCTTGTATTTTCTCCCCTCTCAGTATTGCCATGGCAGAAGTTCCCCCCAGGCACTGATGTTTGATCAGTTGGGCTTTTCTTGTTTAAATGATAATTAAGGTTTCAACTGATGTCAGATGCAAATTGGGTAAACAGTAGCTGTGCTGCTCAGGCTCCAAAAAACGAGTGTTTGCAAATAGTGAAATTAAAAATCCTGTTCAGCTGTTTGGTTGAAAGCTCAGTTGTCAAATATTGTAAAGCCAAAATTCAGATTTTTTTTAAAAAAATCAATAGATTTCCTCAAAGCTCAGCCCAGTAAAAGTTTTCATGGTGCTGCTCAGAAGTTTTCTGTGCTTGCAGAGTTTGCAACCGAACTCTGTAACCCGGAATCAAATGTGAAAATGGGACTTGAAGCTTTAATAAGAAGCATTTAACCCAACCAGCATTTTATTTTGCAAAAGCAAGTGCAATGCTGCTGATAAAACACTGTCATCCCTAAAAACCTTCCAATTTTTGTAAATCATGGGGGTTAGAACATAAAGAAGACATTTTGGCTTTTTTATAGTGATATTTTACTACAACATCAAAGGTCTGTGAGCCCCCAGATTTCCATGGTGATGCTGAAGTTAAAGCAATATAATTCCAATTAATCACCACCCTTAAACCAACCTAATTAAAATAGAAACCTTTGTATCTATATATATATAAAAATAATCTTGATGTTCACCTTGTAAATAATAACGTATTTTTATTAACAAACTGAAACTTCTGCTGCACAGGTTGGGGGGAAAAAAAAATAATTTCACTGCTGTGCAGCAGCCCCTTGATGATGTAAATTTGTTTTGCTGACGGTTTCTTGTGGTTTCTGGGTGATTTAAAGTTCAACTAAATTCTGTCACCGCTTCCTGCTGATAACCTTGTCTGGATCTGTTAAATACAGAGCTTTTAGCACTGGGGAGAGGGGCTGAAAATGTGGTGTTTGCTCTGTGCTACCGGCTGGGGAAGGAAGGAGGTTATCTAAGAAAAGAAGAAGCTTAAAGTAAGCCTTCAAAGCAGGCTCCTCTTGCAGCTGTCTAAAGATAATTTTCCTCTTTATTGGCTGTATTTAATAGCTGCTAATGACCCTGGCGCTTGAATCTTTGTTAACAGCGTGTTTAAATTGTACCACGAGTGTACAGGGGGTGAAAAAAAGGAAAAAAAAAAAGGCATTTAGTATTTAAAATCTGCTTGTGGAATTCCTTAACCAGCTGGCAGCTGGCTCAGTAATGTGACCAGAGGGGTGGGGTTGGCTTGTGTGGAAGGGAAATAATTTATAGCACGAGGTAGAATGTTATTTTACCCACGAAAAGTATCCCAATTAACAGGAATATTGCCTTATTAGTCCATATATTTAACATTTGAACCAGAACATTGCCCTTGCAATTACCAGGAATTACCAACTAAGGAATTTTGCAGTAAAATACCGTTAAGAATTTGCTTAAGCAGAGAGGGTTAGAACAAGAATAATCTCGTAAAGCAAATATATTTTAGCCCATAAGATGCAGAACTTTTATCCTTGGAGGGAAAATATTAATTAAATATTTTTAATATTGCAAGTGCCCAAGGCCAGGTTGGAGCAACCTGGGACAGTGGGAAGTGTCCCTGCCCATGGCAGAGGGGTGGAATTGGGATGGGCTTTAAGGTCCCTTCCACCCCAAACTATTCTGGGAGTATTAAACCTGTACTTTATACACTGAATTATTGTTATTAGCGCTCAAAGGCTGAGCTGGGAATAAAAACGTGCAGGGAGAAGCCTTCAAATTACCTTGGTCTGAGCTGCTGGGGTGCTTGTGGCTTAATTACAGAGCTTTGAGGGGATGGCATTTAATTGGGGTTTGCTGTGTGTGTGCTCAGGCTGGGGGAGCACATCTGCAGATGTTTGGGTACAAAAGTGCCAGGATCTCTGCTGGAAAAATTCATGGCAAGGGCTGGGATGGAGATTTCCAGGAGAAATACGGAATATCCTCATTTTTGCAGTTAGCCCTGTGGCGTGTTGGAGAAGCTGGGTTAGTATTGGTGGGTTTGGGGGGTTAATATTGGTGGGTTTTGGGGTTAGTACTGGTGGATTTGAGGGTGTTAATATTGGTGAATTTTGGAGCTAGTATTGGTAGATTTGGGGGTTAATATTAGTGGATTTTGGGGTTAGTAGCGGTGGGTTTGCGGGGTTA
>VWZW01003883.1:332784-377195 GCA_013397115.1 Edolisoma coerulescens | reverse complement strand
TCCCTCCCTCCATCCCTCCCTCCATCCCCCCATCCCCTTTTTCCCAAAACCATGACATGCTTCCTCAGGGTGCAGGAAGAGATGAAGTCCCTTGCTAGGAGACACCCAGGGGAGGAAAAGGGGTTCAATATTATTATTTCTGTTGTAATTGTGTCCATGCAGCTGATAAAAGTCAGTGCAGAGGGTTCCTGCTGGCTGTTTGCCACATTTTCTCACGTTCTTTTCCTACTTCCAGGGTTTGGAGGATGAGCTGAGGGAGTGCAGGTGTTCCAGAAGGACACTCAGGGATCAGTGCTGCTGCTGCTGAGCTCTTTGCAGTGTCACCTTAGCCAGGGTTTGAAAGTGGTTCATCTCAGAAACTCGATGCTGAAGGAGTGAAGCACATTGTGTTCACCCATCTGCTGTTTCAGCTCCTTTCTTGGCTTTCCCTTGTGTTCCCTGTTTAAATTCCTTCCTCCCAGACCTTCCACAAGGTACATCTCACCCTCCCACCTTCAGACAGTCTGGTTCATCTTTCCCAGAGCTGAGGATCTCCAGAACTGCCCCAAACCAGGATTTTTTTTGTCACTATCAGGGTATAAAATGCTCCTTTAGCAGTGCCAGGTGTCTCTGAGGGTCCAACAGTTGACACTCTGATAACTTCTGTTCCATAGGGAAGCAAAACTGGGCATCAAACCCAGACTCCAATTAGAGACCAGCCTTCCTCCTTCAGGCTGCAGTAAGGAATAGTAAGGCAGTTTTTGTCAAGAAAACCCTGGTAAGGGGCTGTACTTACCTTGAGAAATTTCTTAGAATCCTGCTCAGAGCCTGGAGCAACCCAGGCTGCCACAGCTTAGACACAGAAAACTCTCCAAACCCAATTCCTCCTGTGCTTTCCTCACACTGGCAATCAGCACATCTCAGGCTCTTTCTGTATTAATGAGAAGAGACCCACCAAGAAATGTTGGGTTTCCAAGTAGCTGGATTATTTCAGAGCTGCAGCAAACAGCTTTCTGTAGCATTTGCTATATTCTAATAAGTATTTCCCAGGCTAAGGTTTATCTTTAAAACTGAATAATCCCTAAAAGAAACTCCTAGACCCAACAAACCTGTTGTTTGTCCTGCCACGATGAACATTTGCATCTGAGCCGCATTGCAAATGGATTTTATTCAAAACTAGACTTGTGTGTGATGATTTTGTTCTCTGGCATATGGACTTGGACACGCAGTGGCCTTGTCTGGCAAGTGCTTGGCACAGACTTCCTCCCTTTTTTTGTGTTTCCTGAATTGCTGACAGCTTCGTGGGGAAAGTGGGTGTTGGACACCCACAGGTGGAGGGTGGATTCTGAACCAAAAATGGTCCAAATGGCAAAATGTGCGTCGTGATTTTTCCATCAGGAAGTTGATATCTGCTCAAAAGTCAGCAGGATGAAGCAGGACAGCCCAACACACCCAGTGCAGGCAAGCAGAACATTCAGCTGATTCTCTCACTGATAACCCACAATAAATGATGTTGAAAGCTTTTTCTTTAGAATTCCTTCCTTTTGTCTAAACCAGCTTTCTGCCTTGCTGTGAATTAATTTCTCTTCCATTGAATTGAGTGAGTCCATCCCAGAGATAAATTTCTCTTGAATGAGAAAAGAAAAATAATGGATGATGTTGCTGGTGACAGATACTCATCTCTCTGACAGCACTGGGCATGATGATAAAGTGAACAAACCTTCTTTTGTTCTGTTTTAAAGTGAGTGGAATGACTGCACTGATGCCCACTGCCTGTGATGCTGATGAACATGAACTCATCGTTCTGAAAACCAGAGGCACAGCCCAAATTCATCCTCGTGCCTTTGTTCTGCAGCAGAACAAATGCACTGTTAGCTGGTAATTGTCTCTTAATTCAAATGTAGTTGTCATTAGGACATGAAGAATCCAAGGGGTTGGGTTTTGCATTGCTGGGAGCCACTGAACACATTTCAAAATGATACTTAAGACAGAAATTGGTCCTTACGAGCTGCTGGCTGTGTTTGTAGGATGTCAGAATGCATTTCCTATAGGTTTTCCCTCCTCTCCCACACTTGGATGAGGACAGAGCTCTCCGTAGACAATGCACATGTGATCAGACTGTGTGAAAGTGGTGTCTTGATAAATTATAGCTGCCATAGCTGAGCTGATCTGAAGGTTTTATTCAAGGCATTTTCTTAACAAGGCTCCCCACCAAGATCTTGGCTCACAGATCTTTATTCTCTGCCCTGCCTGAAGCAGAGAGATCGAGTTTGCCTTCTCAGCACAGCCCTGAGAACAGGAATTGCAGTTCCTCTGATACCATCTCGCCTGAATATTTTTTTTGTCTGCTTTTAAAAGGTCAAATGTTTTTTGCTGACGTTCAGTGTGTTATGAGGTCAAATAAATGAATGCTCATGAAATGCTTTTGCAGAAAGCTGTGTGCAGCAGATAATTCCTCTGTGTGTTCATTGCTCTGTCAGATAAATGCAGCTGTAGTATTTCCTGCTTTATTCATTGTTCTGGAGCATTGATGCTTAGCAGGCCTGGACAGAGGGGTCAGCAAACAACAAATTAAGGGATTGCTGTGATATTATTCTGGTTGGGGTTTATTTATCTCTCCACTGGGCTCTGGGGGTGCCTGTGGATTACCTTCTCCAGCTGATCAGGAAAGGAAAGTTTGGCATGACAGGATGGAAGTGGTAAAAGTGGTGACTGATCATTTTACTGATCCGTGCTGAGGTGAAGGAGAGAGGGGATTGCACCATTTCATTACAAATCAATCGAGTTTAAGGTTTGGACACAGTCTGGATTCTCAGTCAGGAATCAGGTGAAGTGATTGCCAGTCCTTCCTCGTGCTTTCCTCCAGGTGCTCTGTCCCAGGGAATCTGGCTCCAGACAGGGCTCGGTGCCTTGGGATCCAGTTGCATTTGGAAGGGCACACTTGGTCTCCTGCTTCCCTGCACTTGGATGCTCACAGATCCCAGGTTCTGGGGTCCCTTAGGGCTGGGATAAAATGCATCAGCTGCTCAATCAAGGCCTTGGAATTTGGGGATGGTTTTGTATCAGCTGAAAATGGGGATTCTGCTTTGGTTTACATCTGGTTTCTGCCCTGTTGCAAATTTAGGGTGCAGTCCTTGAGTGCATCTCACCTTGGATGGGAAAACAATGCTGACTAATGCAGAACCCAGTTCTGACAAAATTCTGGTGCACACAGAGAACTGGGGCAGGATACAGGTGAAGATTGATTTATCTTCCTTCTCTGATGAGTGTAAAAAGCAAATCTTGCTGAAATCCAGAGCTGCAGCTGTGGAGCAAACTGGCCAGGTAAATTCCTGGCAAGACCCCCTTTGGACTGGGCAAGAGAGGGGTGAGTTCCTAACAGGCTGGGAAATGAACCCTTCTGTGTCAGGATGGGTCCTGCTTAGCTATGGCTGGAACTTGAATTGGAAAAGGTTAATCTGATTAGTTGGTGTTTGCAAAAAGCTTTGGGAATGAGCACTGCCGTGGAAGTGCTGACTGTTATGATCGTGATAGATATGCTTTATCAGCAGTTTGCCTGATGAGCAAGATGCTTTCTTCCCATTTGATTGTGAGGGAGCTGCCTCCTGGAGAGCAGAAGAAAAATGTTTCAGAAAAAAAAAGGGGGAAAAAATGGGTATCCTGTTGTTTTGCTGGATTCTGCCTCCTGTTGAGCACTGTGTGTGGTCGTGGTCCTTCTGGTGCCTGCGGGGAGCTACAAGACAGAGAGAGGGATTATTTACAGCAGCAGGGAGTGACAGGACAAGGGGAATGGCTTCACACTGACAGAGAGGAGGTTTAGGGTAGGTATCACCAAAAAATCCTTCCCTGTGAGGGTGGGGAGGCCTGGCACAGGTTGCCCAGAGAAGCTGTGGCTGTCCCATCCCTGGAAGTGTTCAAAGCCAGGCTGGACAGAGCTCTGAACCCCCTGGGATAGTGGAAAGTGTCCTTGCCCATGGCTTGGATACCTTGAATCTTTGTCAACCATGACAAGGCTTGGGGAAAGTGTTGGAGGCAGGGTTTTCATGGATGCCTAAGATGTTATTTCTTGTTTTCTTCATTTTGGGGATGGGTGGTGGTGGTAGTGGGGAAGTTGGTGTTGTTCCGTGTTTGATACACAAAGTGCAGGCTCAGAAAAGGAGCAGAATCACATGTTTTATGGAAAGGAAAATCCTCCTGGGAGGAGCAGCCAGAGTTCGTGATTAATTTGTAGAGCGTGCATGCACGCCATGGATCCGGGAGGGAGGGGAGCTGCTTCCTTTATGCTTTTCCATCCTCAAAAGGAACACTTGTAGCTGGTAAGACTTTTATAGGTGTGGGATCTGAAAACTCCATTTCTGCCAACAAAAAGAGACCCAGACCTGAGCTGCCTCGCAGGTGCTGTCAGATGATGTCTGAGTGTGAAATGGTGTTTCCATCCTGAATAGGGTTTTTAACTGTCTCTTGCTATCAGGAGTAGTCTTCAGAGGCTGTGCCTGGCTTTGGCTGCTGTCAGATGTTCAGATTAAAAAAAATAAAATACTCGAGTGCAATTTATAGAGTAGCTTCTACCTTCAGAGCTTGCAGGGAGTTACAAAGGAGAGTGTAAGGAAGGAATCCTGCATTTCCCATGTGGAAAGTAGGGCAGAATGGAGAGAAAAACTGGTTTGGTGACTCACATCCTTACCTGGCGGCTCAGAAAACCCAGGTCCAGCTCCCAGTTTTCCCATGGGCTTCTGGGGTGTCACGGCAGTGAGTCAGCCAGGGGACAGCAGGGAAAGTCTTCCACCTCTGCTCCTCACTTTCTCCCTGGGTGGCAGAGCCCGGGGTGGTGCCGACTTCCCCGGAGGGGTTTGGGAGCCCAGGCTCCATGGAAATCATCCCGGCGTCCTCACACCTCTGCAGTCATTTCCAGAGCCATTAGGTGCTGGAGGAATGGATGGAGATAACAGCAGCAGGGAGGTGTGAGGGCAGCCAGCAAGCAAATAAATCTCTGTCCTGCTGATCTAATCCCCAGGCATCACTCCTGTCTCCCCCTCCTAAATCCAACCCTGAATCCCCCTGCGGGCTGGGACAGCGCTTCCCCTCCGTGAGCTGAGTGTTCTGTCTTGTTTTCACCGCAGGTCTGTGTGAAACCCCCGCTTCCTCTGCCCAAATCTCTTCCTCTGGAGCATCACCAGCGTGTGGAGCCTGCCCCACACACCCATCCCCTGCCAAACCACGGCCTTTACCTGCGTGTTCCGGTGTTTCCCGTGCGACCCGTCCTGCGGGAGCGCCTCCTGGGCCACCCCGGAGTTCAGCCAGCGCTCAGTGGCTCCAATGGTGAAGATGACAAGGTCCAAGACTTTCCAGGCGTATCTGCCTTCGTGCCACAGGACCTACAGCTGCATCCACTGCAGGGCCCACCTGGCCAACCACGATGAGCTCATTTCCAAGGTAGGGGCTCCCCGGAGCGGGCGGTTCGCTCACGTCGCAGATCGGTGGCTGTGGAAATGCTTGACCTTATCCAGCTGCTTTTTTCCTTGGAAAATGGGCTCTCGGCCCAAAGGATCTATTTGTGAGCTGCTGGTTTTGTTTTAACTGATTGGGGTCTTCAGCATCCTCACAAGTTGCAGTGGAGGGGCTGGTACTGATCTCTTCACTCTCGTCACCAGGGAGTGGCTGGAGCTGTGTCAGGGGAGGTTTAGTTGGATATCAGGAAAAGGTTTTTCACCCAGAGGGTGGTTGAGCACTGGAAAGAGGGTCCCCAGGGGTTTGGTCACAGCACCAAGTCTGTCTGAATTCCAGAAGCATTTGGACAAAGCTCTCAGGCACAGGGTGGGATTGTTGGGGTGTCCTGTGCAGGAGTTGGATTCCAGTCCTGGTGGGTCCCTTCCAACTCTTGAGGGGTGTTAGGATAAGCTAAATTAAAAGCTCTCAGAGCCAGTAAGTGCTCTGATGCAGAGGGAGCAGGCCAGTAAGAGGAGCTTGTTCTGAAGTGGGAAAACTAAACTTTCCCAGTGTGTGCTGGAGCCTGCAGTGCCTGGCTGTGGTCAGGCATCGAGTTCCCAGGTCTCGGCTGCCTTGGAATAACTGTTCCGTGAAGTTTATTCAGCTTATAAAATCTGTGTTCAGAAAAAACAGGCACAGCCAGAGATTTACGAGCTGAGCTGAGTGGAAATGGTGCTGTGAGCTCTGTGTGTGCAGCTGAAACAGTTCAGCTTCTTGGAGCAGCCTGGAAAGGCCGGGATCACCAGGGACAGAGGTGCTGTGCCCCTTGGAAAGGGGTTTGAAGTGTAAATGAAGCAGCATCCGTGCCCTGGAGGAGAAATTGCTTCACCAGGTTCCTGTGCCCAGTTGAGATGGGGCAGTGACTCCCTGGATTTTTATTTGGTACCCTGGATTTTGTGTTGGGACACAGAAGGTGCATTGCTGGATGAGGAAAGAAGCTTGTTTTACTTGCTGCTTTTACAGTAGATTAGAGTTTGTGCTCTGCTTTTTTTTTTTCTCGACACAGCTGGTCCCCAGCCAGGGGAAAACAAGGCTGT
This sequence comes from Edolisoma coerulescens, assembly GCA_013397115.1. Lineage (NCBI taxonomy): Eukaryota > Metazoa > Chordata > Aves > Passeriformes > Campephagidae > Edolisoma > Edolisoma coerulescens. Next base: position 370,692 of record VWZW01003883.1, on the reverse strand, counting down.
ACATTCCCAGTGCTTTCACCTTTGATGCTTCCTTCCCCTCCTTGTTCCATGTCCATGCTCCAACGCAGCCAGCTTTGCAGGTTAAGTAGCTTCCAGCAGGGCAATGCCAGTGCTGCCAACTGCTTGGAATTTGAGCTTCTAGCCCAAGGCAGGCAGAAACTGCCCAGGAATGCTGACTGCTAGAATATGGACAGGAGAGGGAAAGGAGGAAAGCACAATGTGAGGCTGTGTGTGACTTGTGGAAGTGTGCTGTGGGATCTGCTCCTTCTAACAGTTCATCCTAGACCAAGGTGTAAATTAATAGTTGGGACCACATCGCTGGGGGAGCCACTGGCAGGTCATGGAATTTGAATGCAAAGGGTTTGGGGTTTCAGGGGTTTGTTTCTCAGGGTTGTAAACATGAATAAAAACACATTCTTTGTATAATTGGAAACCTTATAAAAGTAGTTGTGCAATCGTGGCTTGTCCAAGTGGCTGTCTGACAGAACAGAAGGGCAGTCCCTGCCTCAAGGGGCTCCCAAAATGTGGGGGAACTTTCCCAGGCAGACTTAAATAGTCGCCTTTTTATCTGTTTGAGTTCAGTTTGCAGAAGGCCTCAGGGAGATGTTTCAGTTCTTTCATCACAGCCTTGTGTTCACATCCCTGAACCAGGCACTGCCCTGCTTGTTTTCCGTGGCAGAGGAAAAGGGAGGAACGAGGATGGAAAAGGGAGTGGGAGATTCTGCCAACAGGAGCTTTTCTCAGGCTGTGGTGCAGCTCATCCTGAACCTGGCTGTGCCACTCGAATCCAAACAGCCCAAATGACACCATCCTTGGGAACATTCCCCAGAAAACAGGCTTTTGTGGAACAGCAGGGTGTTGGTGATTTGCCTCCATGAAATTAATTCCTCTGCTCCTTTTGCCCCGAGCTGTGCAGAGACCACACGAGAGCTGGGCTGCTCTGCACTCCGGGAGCTTTTAGCTCCTTTGGATGCACACGAGTTGCAGCACTGGCTCGAGCTGTTGGATGGAACACAAGCTGGAGCTGAATCCCAGGACTGTTCTGTGTCAGTCCATACTTTTCATTTCCTCTCCATCTCCCAAGTTTCCCCTCCCAGCCCTTCAGCACCAGTGTTAACTTCACTCTGGCTTCCAAGTGTTTTGCCAGGACCAGGTATCCAAAAGTCTTTGACAAATATGCCTTGGCAGGGCAGTTTTTGCTCCCTTCTCTACTTCAGGAAAACCTTGTGCTTTAAAAGGGGTAGAAGGTTTCTCAATAAACCATTGCTATTTAAAGAAAACAATCGATGCTGAGGCTTTTAAGAAAATCCAAAGCTGTTACATGAAGCCAGTTACCAAAATGTTGCTTACTTGGCCTTTTATCTCCTGCAGCCTGAGGGAGAAAGTGGTTTAGTGTGTCTGATTTGTAACAAGATCTAAATTGTAGGTTGGACTGTCTGGCCAAGAAAGGCCTTATTGACTTAGGAAATATTAAGGTGATCAGATAAATTGGGTGGAGTGAGTAGTTTTCCTTTCTGTGTTCCTTCGGTGTCTGGGTTAGCATGAGTGGAGGTTCTTGTTCCCTTGGAGCAATGCATCATTTAAAAGGCTGTGCCAAATTTAGTACATACTCTTGTTTCATTGCTTTTTCCAGTGCTTAAGTGGGCTGAGACTTTGGGAACTCAACCCTGCCCTGCAACAGATTCCTCTGTGACCTTGAGGAAGTCACTGGATGTCTTTGTTCCTCCTTTCCCCCACCTGGAATGCTGCTGCTTTGTCCAGTCTGCTTGGAAGATTTTGGAGCAGGTCCTGTCTGCTCCTCCAAATTAGTACAGGGTGTCCCAATCCTCTTTGATTTTAATGTAAAAACAAAATCATCGTGCCAGGCAACTGTACTTAAAAAGCATATTTCAATGCCAAAAAAGAAGTGAAAGGTACTTCTTGTTACAGGCACGACATCCCATGGTTTTTAGAATGTTTTAAGAAAAATATATATTCCATAATCGATGTCTCCAGGAAGGAGACACGGGAGTTTTTCTTTTGCATCATTTTCTAGTGGGGCCTGAGGGAACAGCCAACAAAACAGACATTTAACAAGGTAAACAAGTTTCTCAGACTGGCAGGGGTCATGCTGATTTCTGCCTCCTCCGTGCTATCCCAACTCTTTGTCAGCCTTTTCTGTTTGAATCCACATGTGCTTGGTGTCCTTAAAGGAGGTTGGAGCAGAAAGATCCAAGCCAAAGATGCCCCTGGAGTGTCTTGGGTGCTGATTTTTTGTGCTATGTGAGCAGTAATTCAGCAGAAATGTCCCTGATTATGGAAATATGTGGAGAATGTCTTGTGGGCGTCCTGCAGTTTTTTTTTTTTTCCACGAATTACTGTGATCCAAGTGCTAAACATTATGCAGTGATGTATCCTCTGAAGTTAGCCCGAGGCTTGCCGGGGAAGTTTAATGTTTCCCTTTGATGTCTGCATGGAAGCTCGCTGAACATGAATGGGAAATTCTTCAGCACAAAAGACTGCAGCTCCTCCAGCACTGAGAATTTAGGAGAAATCGAGGACTCCTGTGTGCCTGACTTTCTCATTTGGGGTTGGGTTGTTAATGAGGGAGCACTTAGAAGCTCTTTTTGATCTTCTCAGTCGGCACTTGGGAGGTTTATCAGGAAAATTCCCTCCCAGTCCTTGTGGCCTCTCTCTACCCTGGCTGCCGGAGACTGAGCCTGGTGGTTCAGCAGCTCTTGGTGAGATTTATGGCTCGCTGAAAGCATCAAACTTTGCTCCATGTTGCAACTGGAGGATCTGAAAAGGATTTGAAGCTTTGGTGCTTCCAGAGAACTTTTGGAGGAATTCAGCTGCTTGGGAGCATTTGATGCACCACACACAGGTGAAAGGAACAGCAGTTGTTGGGTTTTTTGGTTTGGCTCTTTGCTTTTTTTTCTTTTTTCTTTCTTTCATATGGATAAGGCAGTGTTTAATGTTCTTCAGGGCTTTACTTCTCAGGAACCAGCTGATATTTGTAGTTCAGTTCACTTTGAAGATGTGAAGTTATTTGCTGGGTGGGGGCAACATGGACAGAAGGTAGAAGAATAATCTTAAAATTACAGCGTGGTAATCTTTAACCTAATGGAAAAAGAGAAATTTTATAAATGTCCAAGACACGTCTGATGAAAATCCTGCATTTCCATCATAGGAAAAAACAGTGTATGAGGTGAGATGGGTATTCCCTTCTCAAGGGTAAAGTTCTTATTTTTCATTACCCAGGTTTTATTCTTGTTTTAAAGTAGATCTTGTTCCTTCCCAAATATGAATTTAAGTTCCCAGCTCCACAGTAATGAACTCTGAAGGCCAGGAGGAGCCATCACATCACCACACCTGACCTCCTGTGGAGCATGGGCCAGTGGATTTCACCAGGATTGCAGGAAAAGCATTTAGTCTCCATTTGAAGACTTCAAGAGGGAAAATTCACTGCTCCCTTTGGTCATTTTTTTTTCCAGTGGTTAATCATCCTTACTATTAAAAATCAGAGACTTTGAATTTAGATTTGTCTGACTTGTGCTTCCCGTCACTGGCCATTATTTCATTTCTTTTGCTAATAAAATACATCTCTAGTCCCTGCTCTTCTCTCTGTAAAAGGTCTGCAGTAACCAAAGTCACTCTTGATCACTTTTTGGACAGACCAAACAGATTCAGCTCTGTCATGGTGCAATTTGATTTTTTTCCAGTTCCATATAATTTTTGTGGTTCTCTTCTACATTTTTAGCATTTCATTATCTCTTTTAGGGATGGGAACAGGGCTGGTCTCATTGTTGCAGCCTCACACTCGGCAGCAGCATCTTTTCAGCTCACGCATTTCATAATTGTATCAGTCTCACTGGCTCAGCACTGCACAGAAATCTTCTGTTCCTTTCTTTGCTGTGAGCTCTTCATGCACCAGATTTATCAATTTTATGCACATTTCTAGAAGCTGTCCAGTAGCTTTTGCATTCTGCTTTCCAGCTCTTGTTCCCTAATGAATTTGCCACTTCCAGGCATTATTCAGAGCTTGCTCTTAATTGCAAGTATTAGAGTTCAAGCAGTAAATGATAACCAGCAAAGCAGCTCCGGGAGAAGTCATTAAGAGTTTTTTAGCTTCCCATTTCACTGCTGTGAACGTGAGAGGGGAGGCACCTTGTAATTCTTGGCTTCCACGAAGTTTAAAATTCAATGCAGGTCGGGAGGATTTCAGCCCTCAGTAGAACAATGTGTCATCAAAGCTGTTCAATGGGCCTTTTCCTCCAGCGTTTCAGCAGGAGATGAAGCCTTGATTAGACTTTTCCCGACAAATCCATCCCCAGAAAACCCTTTCCAGGCAGGCTGGTGGAAGGCAGAGGGTCTGAGGTTGTTATTTGAGTCCCTGAGCTCTGTGTTTGGGAGGGAATGAACAAACAACGAGTGCCCTTTGCAGGAAAAAGTCAGGATGTGAAATCCGAGCTGGGTAAATGAGAATTTGTAGTGCCCATTCCATAATGCAGCCACCTAAATTAGATCCTTCTGTCCCGTGGAATTGCTTCCTCTGGGGTTTACCCTACGAGTGGCTGTGTTCCCTCAGATCCTACTGTCCATAGTGGGATTGAAAAGAGCCAGGATCTGGCCTTTTATTTAGTCAGGATATGGTTGTTGAATAGAACAAGCCCAAGGTAATTTGTACCTCCTTGCATAATTGTGTTTATACAGCAATTAAATGCTGTGCGATTTTAAAAATACTTCATTCTGTTCCAAAAAAGAAGGGAAGAGGCAATAAATCACACGAGTTTAGAATTCCCTGTCAAGGAGGAGGAACAGGGTAAAAATGGATTTTTCTAATCCATCACTTTCTTCATGGAAACAGCTCTCCTTTCATCTGCTGCTTCCTCTGCCTTAGAATTGATGACCTGGGCATAAATAAAATATTGTTCCCATTTATTATCCAGGGAGCTGCCAGGGACGAAGGACAGGTGAATCATCAGGGTTTTTGCTGCGACTGCTGCAAATCCTGAACAACTGGAGCACGGAGCTGCTGAGGTCTGAGCCCTCCTGGGGCTTTCAGCTGTTGGCCCTTGCAGCTGGAAAAGGAGGGAATTCCAGCAGGCTCCAAGGCTTGCTCCTGGGAGGAGCTGCCCTGGGAATTTCCCTTGCAGGTGTGTGGTTTTAATCTGATTTATCATTGTAAGAGCAGCCCAGGAACGACACAGAGCTCTGGTTTAATCTGTAATTTAATCACCCACACAAATATGGGGGCAATGCAGGGGGGGCTTTTCTCACCTGCTGCCTTTGGGGGAAGACCCTGAGGAGTCCCTGATGATAATTCCTATTTTAGAGTAGCAGGAAATGCTGTCAGAGGGCTTCACATCTGCTTTAGGGGAGCTGCTGTGTCTGCCAGGCAGCAGCACACCCCTGTAGGAGTCTGTAGGATCCCTGTAGGAGCCTGTCCTCCCTGGAGCAGCATCTGCAGTTTTTCCTCATCCAGCAGGACTGGAATGGGCAAGGATTGAAGCTCAGGCAGACGAGGAAACTCCACCCAGAGTCTCCTCTCTTAAAATGCACAATGGGAGCCACAACTGTTAGGAAAAGTAGCAATAATAAAGGTAGAAACTGAGGCTGAATACCTGGAACTGGGGAGATTTCCAGTGATCCCTTTCAGCAGTGATTGCCATGGAAAAAATGAGTTAAAATCTGATTGAACTGGAGCGTCTCAAATAAAACCACCTGGATTCCAGCTCGGCTCTGAGGACACATCCACAGCAATAAAATAGATTTCAGTGACAAAACTTGTTTTGACAAGAGACAAACATTGGGAATTTAGGTCATGGATTAAACAGTGAGGGATAACTTGAAATTCTCAGTCATGAGGTGTTTGGGGGCTTCATCTCCCTGCAGTGGATCTTCCCCAGGGACACAGGGGAGCAGATCTGCTTTTGCTGAGAAGCAAGTCTGCCCTCACTGTCAGCATTGCTGCTATTATGGGCTGCATTAATGGCAAACAGTGCTCCACTAATACGTGGACACTCACTGTTATGCTGCTAATTAAATAACTCGTTGCTTTAGCAGTTTCCATCTTCCATCCCGGCTCTGTGTTTATCTCCAAAACCCATGCAGCAGCAATAATTAATGTGGAAATAAAGGGCTTTATTCTCCCCCTGTCACTGCTTTTTAAAATGACTGGATTGGTGGGTGCTTTGAGCCTACAGGAAAGCAGCAGCACTCAAAAGTGGGGGATAAAACCCACAGCAAAAATCACTTTTTTTTTCATCCCTGTCTATCCAGAAAGGGCTTCATTGTCACCTTCTGTAGTTTTTCACAGCAAATAACAAAATTCTCTTCTGCATGCCAAATGTAAATGGCTGGCACTGGTGGCTGAGGTGCCAGAGGTGCCAAACTCATCTCAACTCCAGCTCTGGGAATGCTGGTGCCTGCTGGGAATGAGGCCATGGAAGTGCAGGGATCAGGGTTAACCAGTGCCCAGGCTCCCTGCCCTTCTGGGATTCATAATCACACACATCTCTCCTCCCTGCCTGGGCTGCAGGGCACAGGGATCTGCCTCCTGGAGCTGCTCTGCTTTTCTCTGCCCCTAAATAAATTGGAGTAATTGCTTTTAAAAGCAAACACTCCATCTGCTCTTTCTCCCCACAGTATTTCCATCCTTTTTCATCTTAAAGTCAAGTTTTGAAGCACAACAGCAGCAGCAACCAGAGACTGTGGAAATCACAAGAGAAGCCCCAAAATATTGTGAAGTTTTATGGAAGTAATAAATTTGATGTATTTCTTTTATTTGCCTTCGGTCGTTTGCGCCCTTAGCATTCACATTTTGAAATTTCCCTTTGAAGTCTGTGAGCTGCAAACTCATTTAAAAATAAATAAGAACAGAGTCCAGGAGCCCAGGGCTTCAGGAAGGAGGGGGAAAAGCACAGGGCTTGTGATAACACGAGGAGAATTCAGTGTTGTGACTGAAGTGAGTCAGGACAGCCTGGCAGGCACGTGGGGGATGAGGGGACGGAGCAGTTTGCAACTATTTTGTGAATTTTGACATTTTTATAGAGTTTGGCTCAGGATTTAGCTCAGCAGAGCAGTGTCTTAATCTGTGTTAGAAATCCAGGTGCTCGAGGAAAAGCCACCCCCTCGATTTTAGGCAATTTGTGTTTCCCTGAGTGCTGCTCTTCGTTAATTGCAGATCCTCAGACGAGATTCTCTCTCTCCCTTCTGCAATGTAAAATTTCCCCTTTGAGAGAAATCCCCTGCCCTGCCCTCTGGGTATGGATTGATAACTGGGAATGTGCCCCTGGATCCTGACCCATTTCATTCCATTCATGAAGCCCCACGTGCCTGTTGGTTTTCCATCTTCCTGGGCAGAGTGGCATTCCAGGGATAATGCTGGGTGTCCACTGTGGTTCATGGTACTTCAGCATTTTTGGGAATCTTGTGAAAATGAGGATTTTTCTTGGCTCCAGCTCCCAGAAATGTGAAAGGATGAGAGAATCTCCCTTTGAAAACCAAACCAAACTGGACCAAAAAAGTACTTATTGAAAATAATTTAAAAGTGAACCATTCCTTAACTTTGCCTGAGGATTTTAAGGATCAGGAGCTGTTGTATGGCACTGGAACACTGGGATTTCAGAGCACAAGGATTCTTGTAGGTTGGAGTAGGGCTAGGGGTTGGGAGGCAGAATAAAAAATTGCAGTGATATCTCCCATCAGAATAAAACCAGACAAAAAGCCTTTTGTGTGTGCACCTTCCTGCTCACTGCATAACCTGAGCCACAAAATCCATGTGAGCTGCTGGGATGGAGCTGTTCCAAGGATGGAATGCAGCAGACCCTGGTTATTCCCTGTGTTTTTTTCACAGCCACATAAACTGCAGGGGAATAAAGGCCGTGCTGAATTAATTGAATTATTTCAGAGATGAGGTTGGTCCGTTAATTCCGTATCGACTTTGGGCTTTAAATAGCATTAAGGACCCGTGTTACAACTCAATTAAAACCCAGGAATGCAGCTGGAGCAGGGTAAGGTCACGTCTGTGCACGAGGTGGAATAATGGAAGCTGCTCCCTTGGCGTGGGTCTGTGTCTCGTGTGGTCGCAGGAAAATTGAATCTGTTTGAGCTGATCGTGGCCTGCCCCTTCTGCGAGGGAGAAGGAGGTGGAATTAATGAACCCCCGGGAGGTCTCTGTGCGGACACAGGGAGCGAGCAATGGAACTCCTGCTCCCACGGGAGATGCTGGAGCGTGGTGGGAGCGGGTGGTTGGAACGGCTGCTGCGGGAACCTGCAGCAGGAATTTTCACACTTTGATTTTCCGGTTCTCTCCCTGCTGCTCAGTGGCTCCCGAGGAGACTCCTCGCGGAGCCGTCGCACACCCGGTGCTGTTACACAAAGTGCTCCCTCTAAACACATTCCAGGGCTGATCTTTTTAATAAAAACAAATCAAATTGGGCTTGAAAGGTGCCGTGAAGGCCGAGCTTTGTGTGGGACGTGGGAAAGCAGCAGGTAGGAATTGGGATTAAGTGCACGAGCGTGGGGAAATTTGGGGTTTGGGGCACATCTTGGTACTCAGACTCGTGTCACATTGGATTGACACCACGTTTTGGCTTATTTAAAGGTCTCCTCTCCCTGTTCATGCTGTATTTTATGAGAACATCTCCTCCTTGGATGTTTGAGGGTTAAATGGATAAATCTGACAGAGTTGTGCTGTGGCTGGAGTAACTTGGACCCCAAAGTTGGGAAATCAGTGGCAGTTCTCTCTGGAGAGGTCCTTGGGTGGATTTCTCAGGCCCAGACTCAGTGCCCGAGGGTTTGTAACATCCCTCCTCTCCCTGCACCGCTCTGCCCCGGTGGGGATATCACAGGGAGCGTGTCCTTTTTGGAAAACCCTGGTTCCTGTGCTCCTTTGGCTCCTCCTGACGCTGCCATTCCGCATTGCCCAGGATGTGCCACGGCCGTGGCTCTCCGGGGTGGCTTTGGGCCCTCAGTTCCATTTGCATCCCTGCAGTGGGAATTATTTCAGGAGCAGAGCGTGAAAGGGGCACACGCTGTTCCTTTCCCTCTTGGACCTCTTTGGGACCAGTTGCCTTTTCATTTCTGTGTTATTGGATTGTTAAAAGGCTGCCAGCTGGATATAGGTAAGTGGGGGTTTTCTCTGCTGCAGTCTGCAGGGAACAAGCATCACTGTGGAGCCATTTAGTCCTGGCAACTGCTTCCTCTTCTTCCAGATGATTCCAGCAGCTCTTTTTGTGTTTAGCCTATTGTCAAATAGCGTCACAAAGACTTGGGGTATTAATCCTGTCATCTGCTCAGAGCGTGGAACTGCTGAGTGGGCTGTGCTGTGAATGAGGAGCTGGAGGTGCAGGGGGAAGCGGGACGGTGTTTTCAGAGTTTGTGCCTTTCCCTGGCATCGCTGATGGAATGTCAGAATTCCCTCCTGTGTCTCCAGAGAGGGGAATGTGCCAGAGCAAAGGTCTGGAGGAGGAGCAGGGAGCAGGCTGGAGAGGTGGAGGGGCACAGCCCTGCTCTGCCAAGGGGAGCTGTGGGTTCAGCACTTTGGGGTGAGAGCAGAATGTACCAAATGGGCTCACCCAAGCCAGCAGCTCCCAAGGTCGTGGCTGCTGAACAGAGCAGGATTCGTGGTCCTGCAGGCTGGGTCCATCCCTGGGTGCAGGTCCCGCTTGCTCCTGCAGCAGGGCTGGTTGAGCAGCGTCTGTGAAACCCCAAATCCCTCTCTGCACACTCAGTCTCTCACCAGAGCTGCAGTTCTGCACTCTGCCTCTCTGCCAGAGCATTTAGAGAGCTCCCTGCTCCACAGGCCTTGTGTCTGCCCCACACTGTGGCCAGGAAGCACTCCCTGGGATTGTCCTTTAACTGGGTAACAGGGTAAAGAGGGAAAAGCCATTTCCCTCCCACCCCACCCCCTGCAAAACATTTGTTTTTTAAAAACAACGATTTCACAGCTCTAATTTGGGCCCAGCACAGCTGAGGGGCCATAACGAGTGGCTGCAAATTGGGTGGCAGGAGCTTCTTAAACCAGAGCAGCTGCCAGAGCATCTCACCATGGAGCTTCTGCCGTGAGGAGGGAGCTTGGCAGGCTGGGATCCGCTCCAAACTGCTGCCTCCAGGCTCGTGGCTTCCCACCTGGATACTCCAGTCAGCACTCCTCGGGCCCTGCAGCTTTTGGATGCCTCTCTTCTGAGCAGCCAGGAGTGGGGAAGGTTCCTGAGCCGAGTGTCAGGAGGAATGAGCTGTCGTGCATCTCAAATCCCAGCAGCTCGTGTTGTCTTGTCAGGGCTCAGACAGGATGGGGAGGGAGGCTTGTGTCTCTGGCACACCCAGATGTGTTTCCAGCCAGACTCTGAGCATTAGCAGTGCAAGGAAAAAAATCTGTGCTCAGGCTTCCAGTGGGAAACAACAACAGAAAGATCCTTTCCATTTTTTTCGGCTGGAAAGTGATGCCAGGAGCTGTTATTTCGGAGAGCAAGAAGTCTGGATTTGTGTGGGAGGCGGGGTGAGATGCACCTTTGAATGTGTATCAGGAAAATCTACACAGAGAAAATGCAGAGCACAGAAAGTAGGTCTGGCTGCTGGCTGTCACTTCAGTGAAAATCAAGTGTGTTGTGGAAATCTTTGCGTGTCTCTTAAAAAAACAAACAAAACAACAAAAACAAATACAGGAGCATCTGCTCGTGTATAAATATACCTGTTTTTTTCTGATTTTGCAGTTCCCATTACAGCATATGCCAATTTTTCTGGTGTGCCAGAAGAGCAAGAACATCTCCAGGAAATGCTCAGTTACAACACCCAGATAAAAGCTGCCTGTGCCACCTTTATAAGGATACAGCCAGCTCAGTCTTACAGAGGGCAAATGCACTGGGGAGCTTGTGGTTACCAGACTTCTCTCCCTTCTTTTTATATGTTGTGCCAAATCCTTTGCTGGCTGCAGGGTGACTGTTAGGGCAGCACTGAAAGCTGAGCAGTGGTTTGTTGAAAACTTCTGCTTGGGCAGGGGGTAATTAATGTGATTTTTTTTTTTTTCCAGTGACCACCCTTAGATACCCTCAAGCACTGGCTTGAGCTGGAAGGAAGGGCAGGCACCTCTGGAAGGATGCTGCTGTCCCTGGGAGTGGAACAGTGTCCAGTGAGCCCCAGCACAGCTGATGGGGTTGGGTTTGTTGTTTATTAAAGACAGGCCTTTGTGCAGCAGGAACGGAAAATCCTATTTCTGTACCAATAAAAACTCTGCTCCCATAGTTGCTGTTATTGGCAAACTCAGCCACTTTGGTGTTTATGGAAAAGTATTTACTGGGAAGGACTGGAGGGTGAGCAAGCTTCATCTGCTTTCGTTTTGCTCTGATGGCACCCACGTTGCTGTGGGACTTTGTGTTTCATCCCTGAACCCTTTCCATGGCAGTGCCCTCCTGTTTGCTGCAGCCAGCTCTGGCTGGGACCCTCCTTTCTGGCCAGGGAATCATCATTTGGGTTCCCACTTTCCCCCCAGGACACTGGGATGGTGCAGGGTGTGTTTGGGAGCAGCCAGGCTGGTTGGATGTGGGCTATGACAGCAGCAGGAGCACGGAGCTTGAGTGCTGCAGAGGGATTAAAAGAAGCTTCTCTAATAAATGCAATTACACAAACACGTTCGAGCCATGTGTCCTATTTAATTCCTTCCCAAGAAAAGAGGCATTCCTCAGGGCACTGCTTTTGTCTGAGTCAAAGAGATATCCCAGTGCCTCGGGCATCCTCTCTGAATCCTCAGTGGCTCTTCTGTGCCCTGGGTGGCAACTAATATTGGGCTTCAGATTCCTCTGCAGAATAGGTATCCCTGCAGGAGCGAGGGAATTCTGTGCCAGGCAGGGATTTTATAGCTGGCAGAGCCCTCGCTGCCATGCAGACCTCACAGGCAGCTGGCACTGCTGGCTGTGGCTCCCTGCCCGGGTGCCCCGTGGCATTTTTGCCCTCTGAGGTGCCTCTGCTCTGGGGAAAGGATCTTTTTGCAATTGGGGATCTTCCCAAGGAAGCTGTCAGGGCTTTGACTTTGCTTCTCCACGAGGCAGGAGCTGGGCAGGTGCAGGAGTGCACTGATGGAAGGGGATGACCCAAGGAGGGCAGAGATTGTTTTATGTGATGTGGGGTTGCTCTTAACCGAATAAATGACCATTGTTAGAGGGCCAGGGAGGTAAAACATGAATGTTTCTCTTCCCTCAAAACCCTGTTTCCCCGTTTTAAGGGTTTTTGGTCTGAAATCATCAGCTGAGGTTTTAAGAAAACCACTGAACATTCCAAGGTTCCTGGTGAGGTGCAAAGTAAAGGATGAAATAGTCCAGAAAAGCTGCTTTTTGACTTGCCCAGCCCCTGGCCCTCGGTGCAGACATTCCCTGAGGTGTCCCACAGGGTACCCTGTGTACAGACAGCCCAGCTCTCACTCACAGGCACCAAATGTTTAATTCAGTGTGTGCTCGTCAAAGAGCATTAAAAATGCAGGTGGCACTTGGTGCCTGTCAGCCAGGCACTGTCACAGGGTGATGCCACAGACATGGCACAGTGGGATCTGCTGGGAAGTGCTGGGAATGCCTGCAGTGTCCTGCCAGGCTGGCACTGCCCTGATCCCTCCAAAACGCTGCCTTTCCGTGGTGATGCTCAAAGATCCTGAGGAAATGGGGGCAGAGAGGATGGGCCTGGATTGTCTGGGGTGGTTTGGCTGCTCTGTGCTTCTCTTGTCCGTGTTCATCTCAATCTCCTACTGGGTTTAGCCCCAGTCCTGAAGATCTCCCAGGCCCCAGTGGGAATTTGAGGCTTGCACACACCTCGAGGCTGAGGCCTTTTGTGAAATCACTGGAATTGTTTGTGTGCAGAGCTCCTGGCACAGGTACATCCCAGTCCCTCAGCTTGGTTCAGCATCTGGCTGTGCAGTTCCCAAGGGGAATTCACGTGCAAGTGCAGTTTGAAAAGAGATTCAAACCAATTTTTGGCAGCCTTCAGGTGAGGCTGAGGCGTGGTGTGAAGTTCACAAACACCGAAAGGGTGAAAAGAGATTTTGCTGGGACACAAGAGAGAAAACTCAACTCTTGAGCAGCACACTGGAGATTCCAGGTGTGTCCTGGGAAAAGGGCAGGTGTTGGAGCTGGATAAGTTGTCTCTTTCCTCTCAAGCAGCCAACTGAGCTTTGTTTTCTTGCCTTCCAGTCCTTCCAGGGCAGCCAAGGACGAGCGTACCTCTTCAACTCCGTGTGAGTACCCTGCGCGCGCCGCTTGGGCGGATTTAACAAAACCCTCCTGAAAAAGGAAAAAAACCCCATAGTTTTCTTCATAAAACCTCTCCCTGGAACTTGAGAGCTTCCTGAAAATGGTTGGAGAAAGAGGCAGAAATAGCCCCTGATTCATATTTGAGTCGTGTAGAGGTTTCAGATAAGCAGCAAGGAAAAGGTGATTTTTTTCGTCATCAGGTTGAGAAATCAGAGCTAATGGCTGAGTCATTCTCTTCTCCCAGGATGTAGTTGGACCAAAGAGCCCAGAGTTTTGTAAACGTGGAGATAAATGATATCTAAATATGCACTTCATAAAAACAAAGTCTCATTTTCCCAGTGACTGGAAATAGTTTTGGGGAGGACACTGCTGATTTCAGTCACATTTTTCAATTTTCCATTTGGGAAAGTAAAAGTACCATTTTATCAATTTGAGAATGAAAATCTTTCTCAAATGCCTAATTAGCACAAGTGACTGGAGTGTTATTAATCTTCTGTTCAAAGCTTTGAATAAAAATCCCATTTTACCTTTTCATTCTGCTCTGGAACTGCGAGAGAGCTGTGTTCCGGGCACAGCTGGGAAACTCAGAACCTCCTGCTCATGTTTTCAAACACTGCAATGAAATCATTGTCAGCTTTATTGGAGCATCTTGATGTGGAAAGGCACTAATGGGGAGCATCTGTGCTTTGTCCCAGAGTTAACGTGGGCTGTGGCCCTGCAGAGGAGCGGGTGTTATTAACAGGATTGCACGCCGTGGCAGATATTTACTGTGAAAACTGCAAAACCACGCTGGGCTGGAAATATGTGAGTATTTGTGTCCCTGGCTTTGCCCTTGGGTAGCTTTGCTCCAGCTGAGGGGGTGGAAAGACCATTTTGGGAACCCAAAATACAGGTTTTCATCTGTAACCATCTGTTTTCCTCTTGCCTTGTGTGTGTTGCATTTGGAGAATCAGCTTTAATGTAATTTTTTTACTAAGAATTTACACCTGGTTTTGGTGGGTGCCCCTCAGTGACATGTAACATAAATGAGGATAACTCCAGTCTTGTGGTTCACACTGCCTTTTTTCTATTATTCTGGTAGATGTTATCAGAATAATAGAATGTTCCATTAATCCTGTGTCCTTCCCACTGGAAATGCTGTTGGACATGAGTTTATCTGTTTGCTCTCCATAAATTCAATTACCTTCCAATAAAATCTAATGTTACATCCTAATTTCTGCTTCTGGAGGCACACACCATTTTGTCCAAACGTTTTCACCAGTGTCTAAACAAATCCTGGTTTGTATCCGTGGCCTCTGGACAGAAATACTCTTCACTGAGTCAGTTTGAAAGGCTATAAAAAATTAAAGTATCAAAAACTGATAGGGTAGGAATCCACGCAGAAACACATTGTGGGTCTCACAAATGGAGCAGGGCATCAGTTGAACACAAGAAAACACAGAATTCCCTGAACAGCAGGGAATGACCTCCTGCCAGGTGAGTTACAGGAGCACAGGGAGAGCACCTGAGCGGAGCTGAGGTGGTTTGAAGGTGCAGCCTCAGTAAGGGGAGTCCCTCCTGCTCGGGGGTATTGGGGATCCCAGAGGTTTCCTGTGTGTTCCCTTAGCTGCAGGCACAGATCTGTGCAGTGGGATCTCCTCACAGGATTCCATTTCCACATTTAATTCACCATGATCCATCCCATTCCCAGTGAGAACCATTTCATTTCTAACAAACTTTAATGAATTCCCACACCACCCTGGAGAGAGGTGGATTTTACCACCAGTGATCCCTAAATCCTGGTCTGAGGAGCAGTTGCCATTGGCCTACAGAAATCTGCATGTCCGTGCTGCCAATTCCTTTTTCCCAGCCTGTAAAGACAGCTAGAAGCAGGATTTAAGATTCTAGAAGCAGGATTTAAGATTTTTTCCCCTCAGAATTTTCCTGAAAGCCAACAGGAAGACCTGCAGTTGACTTTTACTCTGTAGGCAAGGCTCAGACTCACACCAGCATTCCCAGATCTGATCCCTAACATGATTTACATCCAAATATCTCCTTGATCTCACTCTTCCTCCTTGTTTTTTTTCCAGGAACACGCTTTTGAAAGCAGCCAGAAGTATAAAGAAGGCAAATACATCATTGAACTAGCTCACATGATCAAGGATAATGGCTGGGATTGAGTGGGAAGAGCCCAGCCCTAGCAGCGTGTAAGAGAATGCCATCCAACCGAACATTATATCCAAGAGTGAGAGAGTGACTGAACGCTTGGTTCCATGCATTTAGAGGCTCTGCAATCCGGGAGCATCTTCACACCCTTCTCCATCTTTATTGGTGACTGGCCTCTAAATTTCTGTCTCTCTGTCTCTTTGCTTTGTCTCTGTTTGTGAGTTGACCCTGGCTGCTTCTCTCTCTGTTCTGGCGTTGGCTCAGAGAATGCACCGAATGCCCGACAGCCATTCCATGTGCCCAGTGCTCGATCCAGCCTGACCTGGGCTCTCCTGGCACCTCCCCGGGTGCAGGAGGAAGACCCCGAGGTTCGGGCAGGAGAAGGTGGGAGAGGGGTGGGGGAGTGGGCCCGCAGGGGAACCATCAGAGGGTGACGCTGTGCTTCTCCTTTCAGTCCTGGTTAAGCAAGGCTTGAAACCATCTCCTTGTCTAAATGGACAGAGAAATATCTCCTTGTCTAAATGGATAGAGAAACATCTCCTTGTCTAAAAGGACAGAGAAATCTCTCCTTGGCTAGAAGGACAGGAATTACCTCACGGCTGCGTTTTCTCTCCGAGCCCCGAATCCATCGGCGGAGCCTCAGCCTGAGCTGGCTGAGCCCGAGGCAGAACCAGTTCCCCCCACAATCTGTGTTTTGTTTGCTGTTTATGAACTCGTTGTTTGAGGGGGCAGCACCTGGAGGCTGGAGAGATTCCCTGCCTCTCCTTTTTCTCGCTGGTTCAGGGTAGGGAGGCCGAAGGTCTCAACGGAGCACGGCCGTGGGGAGCGTCCTCACAGCTGCAGAAACCAAATCCTGACTCTTGAGCCCTTCAGAGAGGAGGAGAAAACCACTTCAGGCACGAGGAGGCTGGAGCTGCAGCTTAGGAAACGTGGCAGGGATGACAAAAGGCACGTGCGAGGCAAGGAAGAGGAAATTCCGTAGAGGAGGATGGGGACAAACAGTAACAGAGGGTACCCCTGGATTTCCTGGCCTCCCCTGAGCACCCTTGGTGTTTTACCAACCTTTCACAAGTGCAAGTAGGAAAATGCTGTTACAGAACCTTTTCCTTGAATCCCAGGCCCCACTGCAGGAGCCTGGCACAGAAATGGTGCGAGAGTGGGGCGAGGAGGGAGCCGAGTTCCTGGCGGTTGTGTTGCACAGGTGGATATTTCAAGCCCTGAGGTATCCTCCCCAAATCCTTCCCCCCTTTCCCCCTCCCAGCAGCCTGGTGCAGGCACGGGGAGAATGGGAAAGAGAAAAAAAAAAGAAATGAAACATCTTCCCACCACCCCTGGAACGATCTATGCCTTTGGGGGGTAGGTGTGGGTGTCAGAACTGCAAGGGACAACGAGTCCTTCCCATTTTAATTTTAATTTCGTTGTGATTCCTGAGCACCTTCCCGAGGTGGATGGTGGGGAAGGGGCGTCGTGTGCCCGAGGGGAGCTGTGCCAGGCCAGAACGACAGCGTGGAGTTTGCTCTGCAGCAGTCCAGCCAGTACCTGGTGCACAACCCGAGACCATGGAGCTGAAGTTGTTTTTATCTCTCCCCGAGTGAATTTTTCTTTCTGTTTGCGGAATTCTTTCAAGTAGGTTAATCCACGGGGGGAAATCTTTCTTAATCCAGAAGGAAAGAGTATTGTGCAGGGGGTGGTGACTCCTTATGAAACAGAAGCTTTGGAGCTGCTGTAATCTGTTGTCACTGGCCCCCACTCCTGAGAGATTCCAGGGGGTTGTGGAAGAGTCTTTTGGTGTGAAATTGGCAGGGAATGGGAATAGAGACTCTCCTTAAGGATCAGGGTGGAATTTAGTGTGGGATCCTTGTGCTGAAACCCAAACCTGATAAAGCAGAGGTTGTTTTTTTTTCTCTCAAAGCTCTGTTCTTGACAACCTTGGAGAAATGAGGTGGAGCTGGCCGGGCTCCTGCAGGGGATGGAGTTGGATCTGTTTGTGACCAGCCTGTCCAGAGCTGGCTTCTGCCCTCACCCTTCTGCTCTGGCTGTGTAACAATTGCTTCAGCTTTTGTTTGGGATTGCCTCTGCTTCCATCAGCCACATTCCCTCCAGTGACAAACCCAGTAGAAATCAAAGATTCCCCAGCACCTGCTGGCTCGTGGGCTCTGGCACTGACCTGGTGCCATTTCCCTGCCCCGTGGTTGAGGATCCATGGCAATTTATTGAGTTTTGACTAGAGGGAAGTAATTCCTGTTCTTCAAAGAGCTCTTTAGTCTCCACAGAGCCTTTAAACGAGCTGGGAGAGGGAAGGGATCATCCCAAATCCTGTGAGGTTGAGAAGAGCACGCAGAGCTCATGGTTTGATGTTGGTATTTGGAGTGACTGCTGATAAAAAAGCGATACAAAAGGCAGGGCTGTGCAGAGAACTGCTCTGAGAAGTAACAGCTCCAGAGAGCTGCCAGGTGTGAATGTTTTTATCCATTCATTTGGGACAAAAAAGAACAGCGCCCATCAGACCTGGCTGGATTTTACTGGTCACAGGTGTTGGGCTTTTAATGGCAACCAGTCCCAGCTTGAATGGGGCGAGGTCTTAATCTGCTTTTAATTGGTTTTGTCCCATCAGCATCCGCAGAGTGGCTTGCTGAGAGCCTGGCCCTGAGCCCTGATGGGAGCCAGTGCGTGTGACCGTGGCTGTCTCCAGCACCCCGAGGATGCCCCGGGGAGGGACTGTGGTGCCCTGCACAGGTGGATGAGGAGAAATGGGCTTGTGCAGCTCCTGGGTGTGTCCAGGAAGAGCTTTAGTTGGCTGCTGACTGCCCTGGGAGCTGGGGGCTGGCAGGAATGTGGGATCTGTGCTTATGGGGTTCCCAAGGCAGCACAGGGAGAGTGGGGGAGTCACACAGTGACACACTCAGAGATAACCAAAGAACTTCCCTGCTGAGCTGAGCCAGGTGGGGCCTTTTCCCAGGAGAAATGGAGATGTGGCCCATGGGAGCTGCCTCCTGAGCACGTGGTGCTGCTTTCCATGGGCAGCATCCTCGGGAAAACACGGACAGCAGCGAGTTTTCCTTCTTTTTTTGGTGTCTGGCCTCGTGTCTGGGCAGCTGCGAGCACCCTCGAGTTTACATCCCCCCCCTCTACCCCAAAGCTCAGACTTGAGTAAGTTTTAAATTGTTCTTGCTCTGGTGGATTGTCCGGTGTGAAATCCTGACCCCTGTAAGAAAGATTCAGATGATAATATATACAAAGCAGAAAAAATAACCCCCAGGCATTACCTTGTGAAATATACTTTTGTAAATAATATTTAATTTTTTTTTTTAAAGAAATAATATATTTGGTGCTGTTTTCTCAGAGCCCCTCCCTGAGAGCACTTTTTTTTGTTGTTGTTGTTTATGATGATCCTGTTTCCTTCTGTATTTGTTGGAAAATATGTTTAAAGGGAAACAAAAATCCTAATTTACATTGTCCTCGGAAGTGGATCCGTGTTTCCTCTGGATGTGGCAGGAGAGGGGACTCACTCCCACTCCCAGCTGGGGAGATCCCACTCCCAGATTTGGGGGCTGGGTTGGGGACAGCAGCCCCCAGGGGGGATATTTGGGATGGGAGAGGCTGCAGGCACTCAGGAGGGCTCCAGTTCCCCTCTGGGTTTCCCTGGGGCCGGAGCCTTGTGCTCCCACCAGGAATCCCCTGGAGCCCGCTGGGGCTCCCGACTTTCCCTGGTTTGTGGGATCCAGGCCTGGAATTTTCTCTTGCACCAGTATTGGCTGGAGTGAAGTAGATCTGGAGCTGTAGGAATTGGGGTTGGACAGGAGCTGCAGCCTCGGATTCGCTGTTGCTCGGGGGCAGCGGGGATGGAGGATGGAGCTTTTTAACTCAATGTTGTTTTTAACCTAAACCATAAATCTTTGGATCCTGGTTTTATTTTTGAGGGGAGGTTTTTTTTGTTATTATTTTTTTTTAAACCAGGCTGCTACTTAACAAGTTAGAGTAAAAGTTTACCTCTCTTGGCAGTAAAGTTCATTTATTTTGTTCTCCTTTCTGTTTTTAATCTCCCCCCTTCTCGCCTTTCTTCGTTTTTATTTCATTTGGTCTCTTGTTTATCCCAAAGTGGACCAACAGCACAAACCACTGGACTGTGTTTTGCTGAGCTGTTCAAGAACTGTTGCAGGCTCTTGAATTCTCTGGGTTTGGTGCACACGCCTTCAAAACACCCAGGAACGAAACAAACCCCCCAACATAAAACCCGATGTTCTCGTGGTGATCCAGTGAGAATTTTCTCTGTATGCGTTTTTCTGCCTGGTCTGTGAGAGTGTGAATCATGCATTTCACTGCACTTCCCTGTCTCGGGAGGAGCTTCCACGGGAAGCAGTTTTGGGATGAAGAGGGGACACCAAACACCAAGCTCAGCTCAGTGGGAAGGAGCTCTTCCCACCGCAGGAGAGGCCTCAGTGCTCAGAAACAATCAGGTTAGACAGAGATTTTCTGCAGAAATCCTGGTGAAAAAGAACAAGCAGAAGAGGGGAAACAAAATCATCTTGAATTCAGAAAAAAAAAAAAAAAAAAAATCAACATATTTAAATGCAAGCAGAATGGCATTGTGTAAGGTACAACCACAAATAAGCTGTTCTCATCGTTACAACTGTGTGTATCCTTTGTTTTGTTCTTCCTAAGGAAATGGGAATGCTTTCCCCACTGACAAAACTAAGGACAATATTTCCAATACCAGCCTGTCTATGGATGCTCTTGTGTTTACAAATTGTGTATACTTTTATTTCTTTGATCTTATTTTAATTTTTTTTTTTGGCATATTCTTTCAGGTCATTTGCTTCAGTCATAAATGCAATTGTTTGTTTTCAAATAATTGGTTTTCACCTTTTCATGTATTTGTACATTGTATATAGTTCTTCAGTATTAGAGGGAGGCGTATTGTTTGTCATATTTACAATATGTGTTGGTGCTCATTTGAGAAAATAAAATTTTCAAGTACTAAAGCTGGTCCAGGTTTCTGCTTTATTCTGTGCAAATCCCTGAAATGCAGAGCTGCTCCCGGGGGATGGGATACAGCAGTTCCTGCTGCCTCCACCTCAAATCCAAGTGCGGCCGGGTGGAAGGCAGTGCTTTATTCGGGTATTTTGGGATGGGCTGGTGCAATCCCTGTTCATCCCACTGCTGGAGGTGGCAGGGACCTGTCCCCGTGCCCTGTGCCAGTGCCGCGTGCTGCTGAGCGCCCTTAATTCCCCACGGGGCCAAAAAAGCGACTTAACCCTCGTTGGAGGGTGCGGGGCCCTGAACTCGGAGCCCTGAACAGGGGAATGAACTCAGGCCACGGCCCGAGGAGCTGCACCTGGGAGGAGCTGGGGGTGCGGGAGGTGTGCTGTGGGCAGTGGGAATCCCATGGGGTGCGGGAGGTGTGCTGTGGGCAGTGGGAATCCTTTGGGGTGCAGAGGGGACCTGCGGACGAGGCTGCTCCTCTCCCATGGGAGCGTTCCTTGTTCACCACCACAGCCGTGTGCGTGGCTCCTCACCCGCCCAGCTGCGAGTCCTGCAGGGAAAATCCCCCCAGGAAAAAGCGTCGTGCTCAGTATCTCCCACCCCGAGCATCCGAGTGACAACAGGAGGGACGGCTCAAGGCTGTCCCTGAGCAGTGGCCTTGGGAAGAGCCTCCAAATCTTTATCAGACCCTTAGGATGGAGGTGGAAAAGTGCCAGGACCGCGGCAGCCCCGGCGTGGAACGACCCCCGGGGCTGGGGGGGACCGGGACCCGGCGGCTCCCGCATCCCGGGGCTGTTCCCAGCCGGGGCGAGGAGGGAGAAGCTGCGGTTCGGGATGCGGGGCAGCCTCTCCCCGGCTGCTTTATTAACCTGCAATTAGAGAGCGGGGCCGAGCCTAGCAGCAGCTATTAATAGCCCGGCAGATAAAGCTGACTCAGGCAGCAGCCCCGGGCTCCGGCTGCAGCTCTGCGAGAGGGAGGGAGGGATGGATGGGTGGATGGGCCCCCGGTCCCCGCGAGGTGACAGCGCTGCAGGAGTCACCGTGACCTTTCCCGTGCCCAGANGGGAATCCCGTGGGGTGTGGGAGGTGTGGTGTGGGAATCCTTTGGGGTGCGGGAGGTGCTGTGGGCAGTGGGAGTCCATTGGCATGCGGGAGGTGTGCTGTGGGCAGTGGGAGTCCCTTGGGGTGCGGGAGGTGTGCTGTGGGCAGTGGGAATCCTTTGGGGTGCAGAGGGGACCTGCGGACGAGGCTGCTCCTCTCCCATGGGAGCGTTCCTTGTTCACCACCACAGCCGTGTGCGTGGCTCCTCACCCGCCCAGCTGCGAGTCCTGCAGGGAAAATCCCCCCAGGAAAAAGCGTCGTGCTCAGTATCTCCCACCCCGAGCATCCGAGTGACAACAGGAGGGACGGCTCAAGGCTGTCCCTGAGCAGTGGCCTTGGGAAGAGCCTCCAAATCTTTATCAGACCCTTAGGATGGAGGTGGAAAAGTGCCAGGACCGCGGCAGCCCCGGCGTGGAACGACCCCCGGGGCTGGGGGGGACCGGGACCCGGCGGCTCCCGCATCCCGGGGCTGTTCCCAGCCGGGGCGAGGAGGGAGAAGCTGCGGTTCGGGATGCGGGGCAGCCTCTCCCCGGCTGCTTTATTAACCTGCAATTAGAGAGCGGGGCCGAGCCTAGCAGCAGCTATTAATAGCCCGGCAGATAAAGCTGACTCAGGCAGCAGCCCCGGGCTCCGGCTGCAGCTCTGCGAGAGGGAGGGAGGGATGGATGGGTGGATGGGCCCCCGGTCCCCGCGAGGTGACAGCGCTGCAGGAGTCACCGTGACCTTTCCCGTGCCCAGAGGACGGGCTATAAAGAGCGGCGGGGCCGAGCTCGGGGCAGCTCCCGACTCCTCTCCCATCCCACCGGCCACAATGAGGGTTGTTTTTTTTTTTTCCAAAGGATGATCACGGAGCTAAAAATACAGCAGCTCCAGTGGCCTTTAATCCCGGTTCAAGAGCAATCTGACACTCCTGCTCTGCTTCCCAGCCGATTTTCGGGACGCTGGTACCGGGCAGGGATGCTGCCAGCTGCTGCTCCGTGGGTTCACCGGATCCCTTTCCTCCTCCACTCGGGGTCCAGCCTCACGGCTGCCCCTGGGCTTCCCCCAGCACCTCCTCTCCCGGCGGCACCCCGGCTCCGACCCGAGCAGGATTTTCTTGCTGACAGGGAGGATTTACAGTAGCGCGTTCAGGCTGCCAAACACGCCGGGGTTATTTTTACCCGGCTCCAGGCTGGGGTATAAATAGAGCCGAGGCCGTTCTCTGTTGCTGACCGAGAAATGTCCCACAGAAGAAGGCCAGGCACGAAGGAAATGTCACCTGCAGCGTGGTCACCCTTGCGGGGACTCTGCCCTGCCTGCAGAGAGGGGAAATAACACAGCCCTGGTGCCACCCCTCTTCATGTGGCCCCCAAAAACCACGGAGCCAGGCAGGTTTCTGCTCTGTTTTGGGGAATCTGGGGGTGTTGTGAGCACAAACTTTGTCCAGGGATGGGCACTCTAATTAAATCTCTCCAGGATTAAATCCCTCCATCCCTCAGGGCACCCCAAGTCTGTAAGGGGGGATCAGCCCCGTGAGGGCAGGCACCGGGGGACTCAGGGAAAGGCTGCTGGAAGGACAGCAGGGACAGGGAGTGACAGACATCACCAGCTCGACTTCTGTGAAAAAAAACCCCATGGAGGTTTTCCAGGCTGGCCTGTTATTTATGGCTTGGGATCAAGCAGCTGCTCCCGGCGGGGGCTGCCCTGCTCTGCTCCACTGGGAAGGCTCCTGCAGACGGTTTGTTCCCAATGTATGGAAACTTCTGATGAGGTGAAGTGAAATGCTGAGGGAAAAAATCATAAAATCCTTTAGCAGGGACCCGACCTCACCCCGTGGAGCCGTGCCCCTGGGTGAAAGGCTCTGAGCGAGGCTTTGGACGCCTGACAGAAACAGCAAATGCTATAGGAGCGCTTTTATAGAGCTCTGCTTCCTCGTGAAACCCAGACTGGTGTTTTCTTTTCCACTTGGACAAGGATTTTCCCATAATTGTGCTATTTTTATGGAGGTTTCAGACAGAAACAGAGGGCCTCTCCCAGCCAAACCCTGGTGCTGGAGGAGCTGGAGCACGGGAGGGTTCAGCCTCTGACGCAGGCTCCCCATCTTTGCCAAGTCCCTTTGCTGGCAGATGCCTCACCCTGTGGAAATGGGGGATTTGCTCCATCTCTGCCTCACAGGGATTTTTTTTTTTTTTTGAGTTCCCTGCCTGGAGATGTACTGTGGTGCAGATGCTGCCTGAACCAGCGGGAAGCAGCAGAGCCTTCGTGGCACAAAACAGGGGCTCAGCCAAAATTCCTTCTCTGAGGACACAAAAATTACCACCTCACCAGTCAATATCAATTTCTGACAGATAAGGGGCCTCATCTCCCTCAGGGCAGCTCATCAACACCCCAATCACTGCTGATGAGATGAAGGGTAAGGAAGCACCAGGAGTGATGGCCGAGGTGCCCCTGAGGAGGTACCAGCTGTGCCCATCACCAGGGCCTCCCCCAATCCCCAGGTGTTGCTGATTTCTGGACATATTTTTGCTGGGAGGGAGTTTTTTTGGGGAGTGGTGGTGCTGCTGGAACCTCAACTGGGTTTTGCTGCTCATTCTTGCTGGGTGTTGTGGCAGGTCAGTGGGAAGGAGCCAGGTGGGAGCAGGTTTTATGGGAGGAAATGAGGTGGCTGAAGGGATGAGGCTCTGTTATCTGTAATTTGAGGTGGGATTTCTGCCTGGCTGTGGGATTGGAGCTGTTACTGAGCGGCTGTGCCTCGGCGTGCCCGGTTACCGGGGCTGCAGGAGGAGGCTGTCACTGGGACTGCGGTGGGGGACTGCTAAATGCAAACCCTTTTGCAGGCTCGTGGAGGTGAATCTGATCTTTAGAACGCTGAAGCCTGGTGGGAACGAGCTCTGCCGGGCTGGGAGCTGCCAGCAGCCGGACGGCTCCGCTGCCGGCGCCCGGAGCCATTAGCAGGGCACTAATAATGTCCTTTATTAAATCATAGCCACGTCACCGGCTGCGCTCGGGGATGTGACTGCTCGCACGTCCCTTCCCAACCTGCCTGCTCCTCTGGGTGCTGCGGGAGATGATTTTTACCGTGGGTTTTCAGCAGTTCTTTGCTCTGGGGATCCATCCTACAGAAGAGGCTGGTTTTGACTCGATTTCTCCCCAGGTCCTGATGGTCTCAGATACGCAGGGAGTTTCTTTGTCTCCATTTAATATTAGCAGGAAGGGTCTGCACATTGCCCCCTGTGAGCTCCTGGGTGAAATCCCTTGTGCCAAACCCAAATTTCCCCCAGATACAGATCATTCAGCCCAGACTGGGCTCTTGTGCTCTCTGTACCTGCCTTGCACCAGGCCAAGTGCAACTCCCTTTGGTTGGGTTTACTGGAGCTGCTTCCATGAATCCCCATCACAACCCAGCTCTGAACATGCGCACCCCATGCCCTGGGTTCTCCATCCCAAAATATTTGGGAATCAGGCAAGGTTCAAGCCTTAGGAAAACCCCACCCCTGCTGGAGGTGCTGGCTAATGGGGACAGGGCTCCTTTTGGATTAGTTGCCCA
This sequence comes from Edolisoma coerulescens, assembly GCA_013397115.1. NCBI lineage: Eukaryota > Metazoa > Chordata > Aves > Passeriformes > Campephagidae > Edolisoma > Edolisoma coerulescens. The sequence goes on along the minus strand of VWZW01003883.1, from coordinate 345,720 downwards.
CAAGAAAGAAAAGCTATTTTGAACCAGAGGCTGGGAATGTTTGAGCTAATCCCAGGTGGAAGCTGATTAAGGGCTTGTGGGGGGAGATTTGGAGCAGATCCTGGTGGCACAGGGAGCCCAGCCACGTTCCCCGGCTGCTCTGCCCGGCCAAAATACCCCAATCTCCAATGAGTGAGAGGAGGTAAAGCTCAGCCCAGCCTTTCCCGAGGTGTTGGAGGGGATTTCATTGCACAAAACCTTGCCAAGGTCTGTGGAGCTTAATCCTGACCTTTGGCAGGGAAGGGGAGAGCTCTGTGCTCCTTTCCAGGCTGGTGAGCAAAGGGATCACGGGGGCACCTTCCTGAGCCCTTCAGCTCCATGTTACCCACAGCAGGGAGCTGGCAGTGTCCATCCTGTCATATCCCAGGGAAATGTTTGGATTTTGGCCACCATCTTCAGGGCCTTGTAAGTTTTTCTGTGGGAGACTCCCACCCTGGGCTGGGTGAGCTCTGCTCCGTGTTCCAAGTGGGCAGTGGCTGTGCCAGGAAACAAAGGGTGCAGGATTTGGGTGGGATTTTGAGGATGAACTGCACAGACACAGCTTTCCCCAGGGAAGGTGCTGCATGGCTCATCCCATTCCCATGGGTCTCTCCACTCCGCTGTGCCAGGCACGGGGATGTCATGTGTGGCACCCGGCATCGCTGCCTCTGCCACAGGAGGGTGGCACAAACAGCACATTTTGGGTCAGGTGCCTTCAAGCACTTGGAGGAGGAAATCTTAAAGGCAGCCTTGGGGGATCTTCCCAACAAGCAGAGCAAACCCACCATGTGGGAAGAGTCCTGCAGGCCAGAGCTGCAGGTTGGGCCCTGCTGAATTCAATATTTGGGTTTTATCCACCTTGCCCGACAGCAGCCCCTTGTTTGAGACTCACAGAAACACGACCCAGCTCCTGTGCCTTGCAGCTCCTGAAACCACAGAGCTTCCTCCACACAAACCCTGAATTCTTCCCTACATCCTGCCCTGGGCAAACACAGAGCAGGACTGAGGGCAGCGCTCAGCAAACAGCATCAGGTGTAAACACAGCGGTGTTTCCTCTCCGGGAAAATATTGACCTGCCTCTCTGATCACTCCTGGGCTGAAAGCACATTTGGAGCAGCTTTTAAGGAATTGCTTACACTTGATTTTCCTTATATTTTTTTTCCACGTGGAGCCCCACAGCAGCAGCATTATGGCGAAGTCGGAGGTGTTTTTAAAGACCCTGTTTGAGGTGTTTTTAAAGACCCTGTTTCAGGTGTTTATGTGCGGCTGCACATAAATCACACCTCAAACTATGAGCCCTTGTCTGCTCACGGGCCCTCAGTGCTCCAAACATTCCTGAGGCCGAGCCCTTCCTGCCCAAGGACCCCCAAAATATCTTCCTGCCTCCTTCCTCTGAGCATGACCATCCCCAAACCCCCACCCCAAATTTAGCTGCTGCGTGGGGGGAGCACCAAACGCTGGGCTTGTTCTGGGAATTAAGGGAGTTTTCCTCCCAGCACCAGAGAAAGTCCCAGACGATCTCTGTATGTAAATTTTTCACGCATATATTTGCATATTTCTGATCAGTGGGGAAGCTGGGAGTGAAGTTTCTGTTTAATAATGCTCAGCCCTCCCCTGCTGTGGGTATCTGGGAGAGGGGACCTGCAGGGAGAGCCCAGCATGTGCCCCTCTCCTCGTGTTATCCCTGTTTCACCCTTGGGATAAAGCCAGGGAAGTGTTTTCCAAGGATTTGGAGGGAGGGGCTGTGTGCCCTGGGCATTGTGGGGCAGGTGGTCACTGCAGTGCTCACAGAGGTTTTTGGGGACAGAACATCCTTTGCCCCTTTAGATTAGTAATTCCTCCCAGGAATTAATTCTGTTCTCTCTTTGGAAGATTACAGATTAACTCACTCCCATCACTGTTTTCCATCCCTTAAAAGTGGAGAGTATTGGTAAATCTTATTTTTCAGAAGTCCAGGCTGTAATCTGGGACCACTGGCCCCTTTTTCTGCTCTTTCCCACAGTGGGATACAGGATCAGAGCACCCCAAAAGTGGCTGTGGGCAGGCACACAAAGCCTGGATCCAAATGTGGAGCTGGGGAAGGAGACACTGGGAGCTGCAGCCATGGGGTTGAAGAGACTTTTCTGGCACCCTACACTGAACCCTGTGGCCTCCTGCTTGTCATGCTCCTTTTTCCTTTGGAATGCACCCAAAAGCTGGGGAAGCACAACTGCAGGTTCTGTCCATGGAGCTGAGCCGTGCCCGCCAGTGGTGATGTCACAATTTGTGTCCGGATTAAAGGGAAATTAAAATTAATCCTCGGAGTCCAGGGAGATCTCTGGGGTTTAGCATTTTTTTTTCCCTGATCATTCAGTATTTTTAGCAGATGCTTTTTTATTTTTAGTTCCTCACAGAGGCAGCAGGTACTGGAAATCCCATTCCTGTCCCAGCAGCCTCATCATCCGAACAGGGCAGTGATGGAAGGAAGGATGGTACCAGGGAAAATAAAACTGGCTGGGGTTGGCTGTGCCACCCAGAGCTCCTCAGAAGGGAGAGAATTAAACCCTATGCAGTAATTAATCAAGTGTACAGAATCTGAGCTGTTCTGTGCTGTGAAACTCTACTGGGAATGTGCTGCTGGTTGGGGTGAGACCCCCAGGCCCCAGAGGTCCTGTGGGATCCCCTGCAAGGAGCTGCTGGCTCTGGCACTGCCGGGCTGGGGTGAATCCCAACAAAGCCAGGGAAAGAGGAAAAGGATCAGGGTTTGCATCAGGCCAGGAGCAACCATCAATCCTCCCTAATGGACAGGAGGTTCAGATAAACCCTTTGCTGCACTCAGCCTCGCAGCATCCTGAAAAGTGGAACAGAAAAGTGAGGTAAATATTTAATTAACTCCTCTCCTTTGGATCACCGCTGCCGTGCACGGTGTCACGCTGGAGCAGATGCCAGCACCCTCAGGATTTATATTTAATTCCACAGGGTTTGCAGAGGCAGGAGGTGCGCGAGGGGCTGCGTCGGTCTTGGTGGGAGTGGGTGAAGCCACTTTGCTGCAAATACAAATCCTTTCCCACCGTGTCCAGCCGGGCACACAGGCGCTAAGCCGGCACACGAGGGCCCGCCGTGCCTGGCATCTGTGTCAGGTGGCTGAAAAACACATGGCAAAACTGTTGGCTGAGCAGGGCACAGGCACGGGGCTGTGCAGGGATCTTAATTAAATCACTTACAGCTGGATTTGGGAAGGAGCCCTGGCACGCACTGCTCCCAAATTCCACTTATAATTCCACTCTGTGCAGGGCGAGGGACACTCGGGCCCCTCCCTGCCCAAGGCGCCGCACCCGCGGCTTTGGGGTGGCGTGAAAAATTGATTTCTTGATTAAAGTCTAATGCGTGGTATAATTAAGGAAATCCTCCCGGTTCAGAAAGTCATTAGGAGACGATTAATTGGGATGAGGCTGGGAGCTGTCTCCTGCCGAGGAGCAGGCGTGTGGCTGCTGCACCCCCAGGACCCCAGGGCAGCGGGGTCGTCATCACAGGTGGGATGGAGCCCGGCCTTCCTTGGCAAACCCATCCCGGGAACCTCTGCAAACACAGCCTGGCCAGCTGTGTTTGAGATCCCTTTAAGCCACTGCTGATGCTCCTTCTATAACAATTTAAGGTCTTTCACTTCAAAACATTTAATGAAATGGTCACAGTTTAGCTGCAGAGCCCAAGAATGTTCTTCCAGAGCTGATCCATCTCCATCCTGCACCTCCCAGACACCCTTAACAGCCCTAACCAGAACACTTTGCTTTTTCCCTGATTATCTCTCCAGTTCTTGCATTTGTTTTGTTTACGATAAAGAGAGCAGAGGCAGCAGCTGCTCCAAGGGGTTTTTTGTTGCCTTCCAGAGACCCGGGGTTGATGCAGACACCAGGAGTTCATGCTGGGGACTGGTGTCTGCACCACAAACTGGTTTTAGTCTTGAAATGGTAATTGAATACTAAATGGTGGATCTGTCAAATAGATTGGGTGAAAAGATCAATTTGCTTTAGATAGAGGAGACCATATTTCGTGGCAGAAAAAAGGAATTAGGGAGAATCAGTAACTCAGCCTGTCAGTGTGCACCAGTGGGAGTTATTATGTGTGTCTCAGACATGTCTGATGAGTCTGAGGGTGAAAATTATTATGGTTGAAGGAAATTTTGGTCACACAGCTGCTTTAGTGGCTTGTTTGTACACAGTTCTGCTGTGCCTGACACATAGATGTGAGTTAGTTTAGGCTCAATGGGTGAGTACTGAATGAGGGGGGAAATGTTATTCTGTGGTCCAGTAGTGAGAATTTTCTATTTTCTTTTCCCTTCCCTTTGTTTTTGAGAGGGGAAGCAAAGTCTGGAGAGCTGGAGAAGTGTCCAACACAGCACTCCTAGGACAGGGGTAGTGAGGTATCATTTTTTATGTCCACACTGAAATTGTGTTCTGAATTTTTTAAGAAATGGGTTTAATGGGCTGTGTGCACCCCAAAATCACCCCACAAAGGGCACCAAAAGGTGTTCAGGTGCTGATCTCCCCTAGGCACTGATTACAATTTGCTAATTAACCTCCTCTCCTCCAGGAACTGCAGCAGGGGAGAAGATGCCCTGCACTGCCAGCCTGCCCTGCAGGGTTGTTTTCTCTTTGTAAGTTAAGGAAAGAAAAAAAAATGATGTACTAGAGAGTAAAATTAAATCTACCATGAAAATGCACCACTCTGGCAAACAGTAACTGCAATTACATCCCCAGCCTCACCCTGTCCAAAGGACGAGGTGCCTGGAAGTGCTGCTCGTGCCAGCTCACGTGTCCTGGAGGGGAATTCAGTCTGGTTTTGCTGTGGACATTTTACAGTCCTCGTTCATCTCTACAGTGAGAAGCTAAATACTCTTTAAAAATACCAGGTTGCTCAGAGTTCCATCCCACCTGGCCTTGAGCACTTCCAGGGGTGGGGCAGCCGCAGTCTCTCTGGGTAACACTTCCTCAGCACCCTCACAAGTTCTTACCCCAAAAAAATCTCCAATCTGAGCTGTTCAAGCACTCCTCTTGTGCCTGTGAGCACGTGGAGGGAACAGAGTGCACAGCATCAGCTGTCAGGGAGCAAATCTAGTTCAAACACACAGTTCTTATGCTGGAGTCATTAAATCTTTGGCTAAACTAAAAAGGCAGAGTGAATAATGTTTTTAATATGCTCAGGAAATCCTCCACACTGGATGAGATCAGAAGAAGCCATTAGTGAGGATGGACAGGGATTCTTCTCCAAACAAAGGCCGATACTGAGTAATTGCAATTCTATAAACAGAGCATCACTTCAAAAACTCAATGGCTGCCCCAGCAGCCGGGGAAGCATCAAACCCTGGGGTTTAATGCGAAGGTAGATGGATGGAAAATAATTAGGAGCCTTACAGTTCCAAGCTTATTTTTCCAATCCACATTGTCCTCGAGCCATTATATATTTAACGGGTTTGCTCTGCACTAATGGGAATGGAATTGCCAAATTCCATCCACACTCGGGGACCAGCCTTCCCCAGCTTTGTTCTTGGGAATTAAAGGACAGAGACGAGGCTTTTTTTTTTTTCTGGATACGCTCACTTTTATTTTTCACAAAGCTAAAAAGCTGCTTGCTTTTATAGATTAGATTTTTTCCTGACATCAAATTGCTGCAAAAAAACCCAGCAAAAACTGTAACTTATTTAATAACTAAGACAGAGAGTTAGTGCAGGGTTTTATTAGCTCCCAACAGCTGAGGAGCATCCGAGGGGTTCTCAAACATCAGTTAACCCTCAGAACATCATTAACCACGAGTGTTGTGACAATAATTTTATGGGGAGCAAAGAGGCAGGCCAATTTATTCACCAGCCCATGAATTTCTGTCTCCAAGTGCCTTCCCAGGTTCGCTGTTAGTCACCCTGCAATACGTCTCCTTCATTTAATGTCGAGTTATAAATCCCAGCCTTCAATTTAAGGAGCAGGTCCGTGCTGGGCCGGCAGTCATCGTTTGCTAGTAATGGACTCAAGCTGCAAAATTTGGCTTCAAAGCTCAGAGCTGTGTGGATTTAGGGTTTTAGCTCGCCCGTTATAGAAATAAGAAACAGATGGGATTTGCAGGCCTGGTTCGGACTCCACGCTTCTCATCAGGTCAGTGTTGTTTAAGTCAAATCAGATTTTCAGCCCGATTCACTCCTGCCTCTGCCTGGTGCTCTGATGGCACACAAACTATCCCCAGGGCTGGAATCCTTAGAACACCGGGTATGTTCAAGATATCTTGGAAAAGAAATATTACCACTGGTTCTGCAAGTGATGTGGAATTAGAGGCAATTGGGAACATTTGTAGTCAGCGCCAGCAAGGTCCTCAACATGCATTTATATATCAAAGTTCTCATATTTTTAGAACTTTAGAGCTGAGAACTGTGCAATATTTCTTTTTCATCTAATAAGGGTTCTGTGAGATGCATGGAAGGGCTGGATTTGAGATATTCTTAGCAATTTAACACAAACAGAGCATCTTGCCTCAATTTATTGTAGACTCCGCTCCTTGTAGCAGACCTGGCAGAATGATTCCTCAGGGATGGTTTCTAAGGGAAATGGTGGCTTCCTCCTCCCTCCAAACGGGGTCTGGGTATCTTCCCTTTGGAAGCATCCCTTCAGCTGAACAAATTATTAAATTTAGTAGTGAAAGAACAGGCTCAAACTGCGTTTTGCAGAAGGTGAGATGAGAGTATCTCATGGTCCTGTCTGGTTTTTAACCTAAGCATCATTTAAACTTGGGCTGTTCAGCGTCTCAGAGTTTGTGGTGGTGCAGAACCGTCTGTGGTTTGCTCTTGTGAGCCACTCATCAGGAATTCCTTGGAAAGGAGAATTTCCTGAAGGGCTTTCACTCCTTCCTGATGGCTTGTGGAGATGGTTTTAGCTGGAAAAAGGGATTTATAAAAGCATGGTGCTAAAGACTCGCGGACAGACGTTGCCTCAAACAACTGCAACTCATACGCACACCACGAGATTGCCAAATCGTGGGCAAAATAAAGAGCTGCTGTTCCCAGGCTGCCTGTGCAGCAGCCCTGCTGCTTTTGCCAGGGGTGCACAGAACTGGAGGATCTAATAAGAAAACACTTTCATGTTGGTCGAACTTCAGTGCCAGCCCAGCTGAGGCAAGGGCAGTGCCTGGGGACAGGCAGCCACGGTGCTGCTGCGGAGAATGAAAAGCGAAGGAGGGCAAATGTTCAGTCTATAAAGGCTTCCAGCCTAATGCAGGATTAGTGGAAAGAAAATGGACTGCACATTAAAATTCATGAAGGAGTACGATTTAAGATCCATGAATAACAGAGCCACAATTATGCAGGACCGGGGATTTGGGTTTGTTTTTGTTTTTTCCAGAGCCGGTGGAAGAAGTGAAGTCATTACCAGGACGTGTGCGGCTGCCGCGTGCTCTGCCCTCCTCGCTGGATGTTGTGGACACCCAGAGCTGATGATACTGAAAGGTGAAACACGGGGACAAGAAGGAATGGGAGAGGTTGTAAATTCCCAGACAAAATATGAGGGGGTTTTTGTGGTCTGTTTGATAGGCTGTTTGTCCCCGGGTCTTGAGGCTGTCTCTGGTGAGGAGAAGTTTTAATACCTGCTTGGTCTGGACAGATCTCTCAAGTTTGGGGGATGTGGCACTTGGGTATTTGCCACTCTGCACATCTTCTGTGACTCCTGGAGCCTTGGTCAAGCCACTTGATCTCCTGGAGCTCAGCTCCCTCTTCCAAAATGAGCTGACCCAGAGGAGTGTAAGGGATGAGTTCATTACTGGGAGGTGGTTAAGGATAAAGGCTTTCAAACCTGCTTTTTTCTTCTCAATTAAGCCCCATGAACCTCAGCTCCTTCCAAACAAGGCTGTGGAAAGAAATCCCAGGTGAGCCTGGACCTACAGTACGTGGTGAGGGCCACAGGAAGGGGAGGGAGGCGACCCCCAGCTCATCAACCTCCAGTTTTTTGTTATCTAATGCGGGAGAGCATCAAGGAGATCTGGCTTTTCTTAATGACTTAGCATGAGAAAAGCTCATGCCAGGCTTTAATTCTTCATCCTGTGCTCCCCTCCACGAGGACAGACACTGGGAAGTCAGCTGCTGTTATTCCATGGTCTTAATATAGAACAAAAGAGTAGTATTTTGTCCTAGATTGAACAGCTGGAGAAATAAAACTCCTTTGGGGGGCAGGAGATGCTGTCACATGTAAGAGGACATTTCCAGGGTAGTTTAGGATATCTGCTTGTTCTACAGTCGCAGAAATATATTTAAATCACAGCCACGGTGCACTCTGAGGGGAATGTAGAGCCTAAGTGAATTATTGATTGTTTTGCACATTTGATAAGGAAGTCAGAAGAAGAAGGATGTCTGATATACGGAAATAGATTAGAAGCCTCCCATGGGTTGTAACAGAAGTGCAAGCGTGAGAAGGTCTTAAAATAGCCAACAGCTTTCACTACTGCAGGTGCAAAAGGCCTTGAATCAGTGAAATACTTCAGGTGGAGATCCAGGGAGATGGATCTGCTCCATGCCTCCTGGATTTTTTTCCCCTGCTTGTTCTCAGTGTATGTGCTAAGTGCCCATAAGCTGCCTTCCTTCATCTCCTTAGGTAAGCGTGGGACGAAAATGTTCCAATTTAACGTTAAAATCACAGACACCATTTAGAGATTTAGGTATTCTCCAATCTGCCCTACCCCAGTCTCCAGGGAGACCGTTCCCATGCCATTCTGCATTTATATTTCTGCACAGATAATTTCACTGATCCAAGGGCTGCTTGGAGGATTGCTGGGGGAGCTTTTTTTAAACCACAGACACTGTGTAGTGGCTTTGTATGAGCGTCACTGAATTGTTTCCAATATTCAGCTCCTCACCTGTCTGGATGGTGTGTGAGGGCTGACAGACAGATGGATGGACAGACCGTGCTCTGTGTGAGAATGCAAACAGCTGAGCCAAAGCTTAATCCTCTCCCCAGCCTGTGACCTTTTTATTCACGCTTGCACCTGGCAGGAGCAGCAATCATTCATGGATGTGGCCTCGGAAACAGCTGCAGATCTGACGCTGGAGTTAAATTTAAAAAGGGTGAGGGGGGCAGATTAACAAAATCACTTCCTAGACCAACTTAAAAGAGAAAAGAGGGCTTTAAAGAATATCAGTTGAGGCCCGAAGTGAGTACGCCAGGTCTCTTCTGCTGAACACAACGACGTTTGTGCAGAAACGTTTGCAGAACTGGGGCACGGAGACCTGAGTGTGTGACTGTGACTCGCTGCAGGTCCGGGCCATGTGCAGACACAGCTCCAGCACCTCGGAGCAGCTGGGAAGGGGAACGGGATCGGCCTCAGTGTGAGCTGGGCAGGGTTTTGTCTGGCCAACAACAAGAGGAGGAGCAGTTGCTGTGGCGGTTCTCTCACCCTTTGTGCCGGCGGAGCTCAGTGAGACCTGGCTGAGAATGCTGCAGTTGAGATGGGCTCTCAGTAGAGAACTGCAAATCCCTTTCCAGCACAGAAATATTCCATTCCAGCAGAGCAATTCCCAGCCTGGATCTGGCCGGACTCTGCCCACCTGCAGGACAAACCAAGCTAAACCAGTGCAGATTCCTGCCAGTGCTGTATTTCCTGCAGCCTTTTTCTTAGCAGAAACCTGGGAGTGCAGTTAGGAATAACCTGGCTGTCCTGGCAGAAGGCTGCACCATAGGAACCGTTGTTTTCCATGGAGCTAAACACAAGGAAAATATATTCATTATGGAGGAGAAAGGCTAAACTGCCTTCAAAAAGAAGCCATTTTTAACAAGCGGAGCGAGATCTGCAATAAAACTTGTCAATTTGTAAATGTTTGGTAGCAAGGCACTGTAAGACAGCAGATGGAGGTGTGAAAGGGGTTTGGGTTTTTTCCTGTCTAACACCTCCTTTCTCCAGCACTCTTCCTCTGTTTTAAGAATAACACTTCTTCAATAATGACTCACAGCCAGTGCCACAAAAATCCTGGCTGTCAGAAAAACTGCTGGGTGTCTGACAGGAGTGCAGCTTGCAGGGAACATTGGTTTCTTCTGTCTCTGCTGAAATCACAGCTCGGGGATTGTTCTTCTAGAAAGTGGCCCTACTTAGAGATTCCAGGCACAAGGCAATTACCTGTCTTTCCTTGCTGGATGTAATTAATAGATGTGGTTTTCTTCACAGGCACCGAGGGATGCCATGGAATGGACCACATTGTCCAGAGCTAGGAGATGAAAACTCCCTAGGAAATCAGGCCTCTCTTCTGGGAAGATGGATAAACCCCATGGTGTACCAGTAGGGACCGGAATATTCCCCGTGTCCTGCTAGATCTCTGCTAATCAGAAAAGAAAAGAGATCCTCTGCTCAGATGGGAATGAAGACATCCTGAGGGATAATCCAGCAGAGGAAGCAGGCAGAGCCACAGCCTTCTATCACCTCACAGAATGTGCAGTTTTGTGGGGAGCTAAACCTCAGGAAAAGAGCAACTTCAGTCCTCCTGGATGGCCTGAAGGTAATGGTGCTGCCCCGCGCGACGCAGTTACTGCCAGAGCAGCTGCAGGGGCAGGGACACGTTTCTCAGTTATTGGAGCAGGGAATTGTGCTAGGATTGCTGGGTTCTTCCCCCAGCTCTGCCTTTGATTTGTGGTGTGTGCAGACCCCTTAATTTGTTTCTGTTTTCCCCATCTGTGAAACTGAGATAAGATCACAGGGGAATTGTAAAGTGTGGTTCATTAATGTTTATTAGACAGAGGGAAATCCTTAAATGAATGGCACTGTATTCCAGGAGGACAAAGTTCACGACTGCAAAGGGGTTGATTAAAACCAAATCTGCTATTCCCAGGCCGGGAGGATAACAGAAAAGAGAATTGAAAAACCTTACCTAGCCCTATGTCTGCCAAAAGCAGGATGGGATTTAAATAAAATCATGCAAACTGCACGTGTGCGTGCATAAATGCATGTCTATCAAAACTATTAAATACTTCTTGGTAAATACACACTGAAAAGTGTAATGAGGGTGTGTTTGAAGTTTCCAATGTGTGTATGACCACCATTAACTGTAAATTACCAGTGGCAGCATGACACAAGTAAATTGTGAGGCAATAAATACGATATTTTCCATAAAGGGGTGTGCCAACATAAAATGTATTGGCACATTCCACTGGTTTTTGTCAGATTGTTGCAAACCGTCTTATTGTGGGATTTTACAATGCCAGGTTGTTGGCAGACTAAACTATTTGTGGGTTAGACACAGCTGAAGGTGGCAACTCTGGGCACTGATGGAGTATCTTCAAAGCCTCAGAGTGCACGTTCCCACTGGGGAAATATTTCTCCCATCGTGCCAGAGGCGAAAATGGAGGGAATTTGTGATAACCAGAATCAGTGGGTGGCCTGAATTCACTCCTGGTGCGACACCAAATTTACTGCGTGATTCTTTTCACTGATAGAGCCTAATGGAGGGTGAAACGACAGCGTGTGAAGGGAGCAAACACTGAGGTACGGGCAAAATACACCACAAAAATCGTGTTTTGGGGAAAACGGGGGAGCTGGACTGCGGCTGGTTTGTGTTCAGTGTTCAGCGCTTGCCACCTTCAGGTCTGCTGTGAATTCACAGCCGGTGCTGCAGAGCCGGGGCGAGCGCCTGAATTTGTTCATCACAGGGAGTTCTGGGGTTATTAATGCCCTTAAAAATCAGATTTGTAACCCGGAGTGCCACAAGGCGATAATTGCACATTCCAGAGAGACACCGATTATTTATTTCAGCCTTGCCAAGCCTGGGTGCCGAGCAGAACCCCACAGATCAGGCACCCCAACTATCAAAACTTTTTACTGTTTATACATTTTGGCAAACCAAGGAATCAGTGTTCATTTGCCACGAGTTACATAGTTCTCTTGTTAATTAGTATTCTATCTTCTATTGGTTAATGATTGGCTCCTGATGCTAATTAGTGCCATGCTGAGTCTTTCTCTTCTTTGGGGTCAGTGGGTTTCTTGGGTCGGTGGTCACAGAATTACCAGAATTACCTTTCACCCGCTTGGAGATGGGTTGGGTTTATCAGTTCCTTTCGTATCTTGGGAGTTCTGCCAGATGTCCCATAAATTCTGCATTCTTTGTGTCCACTACCAGAGGGCATCCTTTTTTTTCCCCAGATTTGTTAATCCGCTTCTAGGTCTGAGATCATTGAAGCACGTCCAGCCCTAAACTTTTACAATTCTAACAACAAGTAATTTGGTTTTTTTCTAACACATCGTTTAGAGCTTGCTGGCTGCTCTCCGTTTCAGAGATTAAATCTCCTTTCTTATTGATTAGGCTTCAAAGTATAAAAAGATCGAACATCAAAGAACTTTTTCTCTCTTGAGAAAAAGGTTTTGGTGAAGCAGGTTTGTTTATCAATATTTTATTATTTTCTATAGGTGTACAATTGTGTTATGTCCAATATTGTGTAATGGTCTAGTGTTACACAATATGACACTTAGCTGACCTATGGAAAGAGAATATTACTCTGATTTATGATAGAATTCGAGATAGTTTCTTGTCCCTTAGATTTTCAAACGTGGCAGGATGTTTTCTTTCTAATCAGGATCGTTCAATCAGACATTAACGTGTGGACTCGAGGGTCTAGTTTTGTCACGAAATACATCTGAGCAACCTGGTCTGGTGGGAGGTGTCCCCGCCCATTGATTTCGAGGTCCTTCCAACCCTTGGCGTTTTGTAATTTTGCGATTTTTGTGATTTTTTGGGGGGAGTTTCTCGGTGATTCGGTAACTCCGAAGCGCCGTGAGGGGATGAGGGGAGGNGACGGCCCCGGCCTCCCCATCCGCCGCTCCCGCCGGGAGCTGGTGGAGGCCGTGCGGGAGCGGCCCTTCCTCATCGTCACCGGCGAGACGGGCAGCGGCAAAAGCACGCAGCTGCCCAGGTACCTCTACGAGGCAGGTAAC
>VWZW01003883.1:318718-332577 GCA_013397115.1 Edolisoma coerulescens | reverse complement strand
CTCTGATTTATGATAGAATTCGAGATAGTTTCTTGTCCCTTAGATTTTCAAACGTGGCAGGATGTTTTCTTTCTAATCAGGATCGTTCAATCAGACATTAACGTGTGGACTCGAGGGTCTAGTTTTGTCACGAAATACATCTGAGCAACCTGGTCTGGTGGGAGGTGTCCCCGCCCATTGATTTCGAGGTCCTTCCAACCCTTGGCGTTTTGTAATTTTGCGATTTTTGTGATTTTTTGGGGGGAGTTTCTCGGTGATTCGGTAACTCCGAAGCGCCGTGAGGGGATGAGGGGAGGGCGCGGGGGCGTGGCTTAGTAAGGAGGCGGGAAACTGTGGGGGCGTGGCTTAATGAGGAGGCGGGGAGCTCTGTTGGAGGTGTGGCGCGCATNCGGGTGTGGGACATAAGCACCGATAAACTCATACAGTTGTCCCCCTGTCCCCTCGCGAGTGACGCAGCTTCGGGCTGGGCCGTGGTGAGAGGAGGTGGCTTGATTAAACCTTCTAAATAAAAAACCCCAGACTGTGGCCGTGTGTACATTATGTAGGTGGGTGTTATAAAGTGACCGTGAGCAACACCACTCAGTGTCTCTGTTCACCCCACAATCACTGGGGGTGTTCAGCCGGGAGAAGGCTCCAGGGGTGCCCTTAGAGCCTTTTCCAGTACATAAAGGGGTCTGGAGTGACAGGACAAGGGGGAATGGCTTCCCACTGACAGAGAGTAGGGTTAGGTGGGATATTGGGAAGGAATTCCTCCCTGTGAGGATCCTGAGGGCCTGGCACAGGATGCCTGGAGAAGCTGTGGCTGCCCCATCCCTGGAAGTGTCCAAGGCCAGGTTGGATGGGGCTCTGAACAACCTGGGATAGTAGAAGCGGGTGGAATGAGCTGATCTCTAATGTCCCTTCCAAGCCAAGCCCTTCTGTATCTCCCACAGGCCTGGCCAAGCGCGGTGCCATCGGTGTGACCCAGCCCCGGCGCGTGGCCACCGTGTCGGTGGCACAGAGGGTGGCCGAGGAGATGGGCTGCGAGCTGGGGGCTCTCGTGGGGTACCAGGTCCGCTTTGACGACTGCACCTCCGAGGTGGGGCCCTGGGGACTGCCCTGGGGGTGTGGTGGGGTCGGTGAGGGTGTGCTGGGGTCTCTGGGCTGCCTCAGAGCTTTGGGAAGTGTCTGTCCCAGCTGTTTGTGTGCTGTGACTCGTTTGAGGAGGTTTTTTGGGCACCTTGCAGGTGGAACATTGCCGAGCATCTGTGCTGTGGTGCGTGAGCAGCTGTGCTGGAATCTCAAGAGTGTGTCCTGGACAAATGTGTGATCTGTGTAGAAGTGTTCCATTTGAAATAAAAACCCAGGCTGGCAGCTGAATGTCTAATTAAACCTTGCAGGACACTGCCATCAGGTACATGACTGATGGGTGCCTTCTGAGGCAAATCCTGACAGACCCCCTCCTCAGCAAGTACAGTGTCATCATTTTGGATGAAGCCCACGAGCGCAGCCTCAGCACTGTGAGTGTCACCTTTTATCTGGTTTTTGGGTCACTGTTTCTCCTTTTCTGGGCTCTGTTTATACCTTCCTTTCACTTCAGCACGATCCCCAGGGATTTTGACTGACTTTCCATGGATGTGCTTTATCCTTTTGCTGTCCTGAGAGCACAGAACTGCTGCTTTGTGTGAATAAGTTGAAAATAAGATGTGGCCTGTAATACTGTTGGAGTTTTGTAGTTGTTGCATTAAAACTTTGCTGGCTGTTGCATACGCTCCCAAAATCTCCAGGAGTTTGAGCCAGAACACAAACTTTCTTGAATACTAATTAAAAACAAACAAACAAACAAAAAACCAACACAAAATACACAAATAAAAGCCAAAACACCTCTCTTGCCCTAAGGAATGTTTCTTAGGGTGTGTATATGACTGTGCAAAGAGATTAGGGCTTTTGGGACCATGGAAGCATCTAGACCTGAGTCCCAAAAGCTCTCAAATGTCACCCTGACCCTTCTGCGGCCAGCAAAGGGACATTCAAGTCACTCAGACCTCAGGAGATTGTGCTGTGTGTCAGACAACCTCCTGCTCCAGCAAACAATGTCCCAGTCCAGCTGGGAAAATGCTTTCTTGAATCCCAGTTTGCCCTCAGGCACCCGAGAGTATTGCAAATAACTGAGCTGAGGTGGTGGAAGGAGGAAATTTGTAATTCAGAGCACCACAGAGTAAAATAAACTTGCTGAGGTCGTGGCAATAAATGAAACCGAAGAAGGGTGCACACACAGGCTGGGAAATGGGATGGAAAACAGGTCTGAGGTAACTTCTCACAAATGACTTGACCAAGAGAGTATAAAAATGAAAAACAAAGGGGTTTATATTACACTGGTGCTGTCCATAGGCTGTGAGAAGAGCTGGTAAAAAAATTAATTAAACTCTAGAAACCAAAATACCCAGGATAAATGTATGTATTCTTCTGAGTGCTTAGGCCTGGAATATGTGATTTTCACTGTCTCAAGGGGATAAAATCATCAAACTTCCAAATTTGTCAGGCACTTCTAACAAAACCAGGGTGTTAACACCAGCTGCTTCTGTTTTTCTGCCAGGACATTTTATTTGGTTTGCTGAAGAAGCTGTTCCTGCACAAGAAGCCAGCAGGCAGGAGGACAGACATGAAGGTGGTGGTGATGTCAGCCACGCTGGAGGTGGAAAAGCTCTCGGAGTTCTTTGGGCACTGCTCGGTCCTGCACATTCCAGGGAGAAGTTACCCTGTCAAGGAGATCTTCTGCAACCTGCTGAGCCCCAGGGACGTGGGCAGCTCTGCCTATGTCACAGAGGTCTGGTTTGCTTTGTTTTCTCTGTGTTTCCTCTGGTTTTGGGGTGATTTTCATCTGGGGGAGGCCACCAGGATGAGCTGCTGTGTTGTGTTCTCAGCATCTCTGCAGGAAATAGGGGAGGATCAGTTGGTATGAGGAGTCCTAGACAGAATAAGTGGGATTTCAACTGGTTTTTGGCTTGTTTGTTGTTTGTTCCAGGCTGTGAAGGTCACCCTGGATGTCCACTTAAATGAACCAGAAGGTGACATCCTGGTTTTCCTCACAGGTGAGAATTTTCCTGGTTACTCCAGGTGAAGCAAAGCAAAAAAAAAGCTTTCAAAGCCTGTCTGGTTCCTCCCAGAGCAGTGAGAAGGGAAAGGCGCAGGTTGATGTGAAATGATAGTTTCCAGAGCATTTTAGGAATAGCCAGATTGACTCTGCGTTGTCTACATGGTTTAGTTTGTTGTTAATTCAGGGAGGAAGAATTATTTGAGCTGTAAAACCCTACATCAGTGCATGGGCCAGGCCCTCAGACATGTTTTAAGGAAAACCCTTGGTGGGAGGCCCTGTGGAAAGGCTGGATGTCACCTCCTAACCCCCCTCTCGTTACTTCCTTCCATTAATGATGTTGACGACTCTGTAGCAGTGACAAAACAACCTTGTTAAAGATGTTGCAAGCCAGGAAGGCAGAGCTGTAGCTACTTAAGGTCACTGAAATGTTCTTGTGTGCCTCTCAGGCCAGAACGAGATAGAAAGAGCTTGTGACTTGCTTTTCAAGAAAGCAGAATCCATCGATTACCGGTACGAGGTGCATGACCGGGCTGTGGAGGGTCTGCTCATCCTGCCTCTCTATGGCTCCATGTCCACAGGTGAGAGCACAGAACGTCACTCATTCACACAAATCTTAACTGCAGGAGTTGTTAGAAACGTTATCCTCATCAAATTTGCTCTTGGAGTTGGGAAAAGGGTGTTAATTAACCCGTTTGTTGCCATGCTGTGGCACTTTGGGGTCTTTTTTGTGGTCTTCATATACTAAATCAAACTTCAGCCTTCTGTGCTTGCACAGGAGCCTCCAGTTAAAATCCAGATCTACTGGATATGGCTTTAAGATTCACAGTTAGGAGGGGGATATTGTGTAACTGAAGGTCCAGATGGCCTCACATTTTATTTTATCCTATCCTATCCTATCCTATCCTATCCTATCCTATCCTATCCTATCCTATCCTATCCTATCCTATCCTATCCTATCCTATCCTATATGGCAGAGATGTTGCCAGTGGGTTTTTGGTGGTGAGAGTGGGAGATAGCAGCAGTGCAGTGTCACAGGACAGAAAATAAGGTTATCAGAAGGAGTCACTGTTTTATTTGGCAGCAATATCACAGTTAAGTTTCAAAGAGTTAAAAACAGAGGCCCCCTGACCTTTGCTGAACACAGATATTGTATTTTCAGAGGGACTGGACCTGGGGCTGAGTGGGTTTTCAGAAGAGCAGGGCAGCAATTTCCCTCCAAAAAAGATCTGCAAAAAGAGCAAAACTTGTATCTTCTAGAAAGAGAAAATGAAAAGTGGCATAAAAGAAAATTAAAGCCTCTTCCTTACTCCACGATTCCTACCTGAGAGTGATGTTTTATTTTGATTTTGTGGCAGTTTCTGAGAGGCCATTGTATTAAAAAGAAAATGTCCCTCAAAGTGATTTTATGTCTTTCAAAACTAAGAAGTGAGAAAACTTCAGGGGAAAGTTGAGTTTCCACCTCTTCTGTGTTCCTTGGAAAGCCAAATGAATGAATGGGAACTTCATATGCTGCTTTGTGACATGAGAAATCAAGATTTGCTGGAAACAATGAGGGGGGATAATTCAATTTTTTGATGTTCACATATATTTTCTCTGATTTTTAAAGCCCTTCAAATCTTTCTTGAAGATTCTGTTAAGACCAGGCACCTTGTTTGTTTTACCTAGCTCTGGGTTAGGAAACATCCAGGAGAGTTGGCCTTTCTCCATCTCCAAATCTTCTTGACTATGTGAGCAATAAAGAAAATATTCCCTGATTTCTGGCACATGCTGAATAATACCAAATCTGTATTTTGGAATTTTATGTGATTCCCTCTTTAATGCCATTCAAATGACTTTCACTAAGTAAATTTGCACAGTTAGAGGTGTGGTTTTGAGGTCAGAGCACTGTAACAGAACAGACTGACTGAATATCTGTCATTTCAGATCAACAGAAAAGGATATTTTTGCCAGCTCCCAGAGGCATCAGAAAATGTGTGGTCTCCACAAACATTGCTGCAACATCTCTGACCATTGAAGGAGTCAGGTATTGATTTCTGTCCCTCAGAAAAAGCTGGAACAGAGGGAATAATTCAGAAAGGTCTGGGTTTGGAAAAAACACATTTATTCTGCTACCATAAACTGTGCTAAATGTGCTAAAAACACATTTAATCTGCCCTGTTGCCTTTTTTTTAGGGTATGTAGTAAGAAAATCCTTGATATTATTATAGTCTTAGAGGTGACCAATATTTTTGGACTTTAATTTGAAATCAAATCTTGGCTCCACTAAATAAAAAGTAGGATAAATATGATTTTTTTTTTTGATGAAATACATCTGGCAGTTACCTGCTGAGCCCTCTAATTTTTACCTCTCTGAATTTTTTTCAGATATGTGGTAGACAGTGGCTTTGTGAAGCAGTTGAATCATAACCCCCGAGTCGGTTTGGACATCCTGGAGGTGGTTCCCATCTCAAAGTAAGTTAAAAATATAATTTATTTGCTGTTTCTGGGAGCTGCTCTGGCAATAATGCTCTATATTGGTTGCTCTTTAAAAAAAATAAAATTAAAAGATAAGGCAGCAACCTCGAAGCTCCACGATTTAAAGCCACTTCATTTGTAGTCAAGTAAAAAGTGCTTCAGGATTTAGAATTTCCTAGAAGTTACAGACATCAAGGAGGAATTGGCAGTGCATTGTCTGAGCAGGGTTTGCACGAGAAGCTTACAAAAACCCTTCCACGCACAGAAATTCCCTTTATTTCTGGCACAGCTGGATTTTTGAACTGCTGCACAGGAAATATCCCTTCCATCCCCAAACAGAGAAATTTCTGTGCTTCTTTGGGTGGTCACAGAAGGAATAAGAGGTTTGGATGTTGGGGGTTTTTTTTTGGGGGCAGGAGTGAAGCCAAGCAGCGAGCTGGCCGGGCGGGCCGGACGTCGGCAGGGAAAAGCTTTGGATTGTACAGCAGGGAGTTCTGGGAGCAGTGCATGCCCGAGCACACCGTGCCGGAGATCAGGAGGAGCAGCCTGACATCTGTGATCCTCACCTTGAAGTGCCTTTCCGTGCATGATGTCATCAGGTGACCTCTCCCTGGGGAAGGGATTATCCCCCTCGTCCCCCCCGGAGTCTCGGCGCGGCCCCCGGAGGGGCAGGAGGCAGGATTAGGTCCCCAGCCAAGTGTGACACTTCAATCAGCTTTGCTGCTGTCCCCTACAGTAATTCCAGCTTGGAGCTTGAGCTCGTGTCCAGTTGGAGGCTCTGCCAAAACTCCCATCTCTCCCAAATTAAATGCATAGTTCATAGCATTCCTTTAAATCCTTAAAATACTGATTTTTATACCCCAAAAGCTTCATCTCTGTGGGAGTTTTTAGTTCTAAGACCATACAAGTGTAGAAAATGCAGTTTAGTGTATGCCATGCTGATCCTGAGCTCATGTCCAGCTTGAGGCTCTGCCAAAACTCCCATCTCTCCCAAATTAAATGCATAGCTCATAGCATTCCTTTAAATACTTAAAATACTTAAAATACTGATTTTTATACCCCAAAAGCTTCATCTCTGTGGGATTTTTTAGTTCTAAGACCATACAAGTGCAGAAAATGCAGTTTAGTGTGTGCCATGGGATTTGTCATCAGGAATTCCTCAGCTGGAGGCTGCACATGCAGTAACACACCCATATGCTGCAGCTGATTATTGTGATTATCTCACTTTGGTCAGAAAACCTGCATTGGGAGGTTTTAAAAATTATTTTAATAAGTATGAAAACTTAACAAAGCTACTTCATTTTTTTTTTTTAACCATAGGTTTCCCTATTTGGACCCCCCTGAAGAAAGACATATTTTGGAAGCTCTGAAGGAGCTTTACCAGTGCAGTGCTATTGACAGGTAAAAACCAAAGGGGTGTAGTGAAACAAGAATTTCAAATCTAATGCTTAAGCTGGTGTTTTGTGTGGACTGAAGGACTTCCCCCTCCCCAGCAGCAGAATGTGTTTCCTTATTTAACTTCCAGGAAGTTTACTGGGGTTTAATATACTGTCTATAAAAACAGGGATAGAGCACAGTTTGGGGCTTGGGAGATACAGATCAGGTTCTCCACATTGTCCTGGAGTTCCTAAGTGACCTCAGACAAGTTACCTCAGCTCTGTGGTTCCTGAGGGCACATCCCAGACTGTTGTGGCTCAGGAGCTCAGGCTCTGGCTGGGAGGTTCATCCAAGAGCTCAAGACAGGAAGTGAGATCTTATCCTAAGCTTCCAGGAATTATTCTTGTAAATAAAAGCAGAGCTGGCTGTGCCTGCCATGGAGCAGAGACAAGCAAGCTGGAGAAATGTGGATTATTCTTCTGCTAGTGACACTTCTCCACATCCCCAGCACCTGTCTGGGCACTCACAGGCCAGAGGGAAATGCTCTTTATCAGAGTGTGGTGGCTGCCATTACGTGTGCACATCCCAATTTACATTTAAACATCATTTCATTGAACCTGCTATTTATATTTTTTTTTTTTTCCTGGGATAAGGAGAGGCCACGTGACAAGACTGGGAGAATTCCTGGTGCAGTTTCCCCTCCCTCCCAACCTGTCCTGTGCTGTCATTAAAGCTGCTTCCCTGGACTGTGAGGATCTCCTGCTTCCCATTGCAGCCATGCTGTCCGTGGAAAACGTCTTCATCCGTCCAGGTGGGGAGCCCCTTTTCCCAAAAAAAAGCTTTCACAGCTTTCCATGGTCTTGGAGTCAGGGCACTCTGCGTGCCAGGAATTGGACAGCAGCTGTTGCAGAGACCTCAGAGCAGCAGGATTTGGGTTGTATTTGTCCCAGGGCTGCCGAGCTGGAAAGCAGCAAATGCCTGAGCTGAGAGGTCGTGAGGGGAAATCTCTGTTACAGGAGGGAAAAGGCAAAAATAAAAGGGGAAAAAAACCCACCAGAAAACCCAAACGCACCACAGCAGATGTGTTGCTGTTGGTCTGAGTGCAGACAGCAGGGACTGATTGTTTTTAACAAACGGGGCATCACCTCTGGATTATCTTTTCTGTTCAGTAACTGTGAGTTCCCACTAAACTCACAGATCCACTGGTTTTTTCCAGGCTCTTATTTATTTTAAGACCTCCATTACTGTGGCAGTAGGACAAAGCTGAGTTCAATAGATTAGAGGGTGCTCTGATGGGGTAGGTTCAACAGTCTTGTTTTTCCTCTCACTTGATCCTGTTTGTTTATTCCTTTATCTTTCCATGTCAGCCTCTGGATTGATTGTGAGGGAGAAATACTTCCTAAGAGACTGGAATTCTTCATCCCTGGTGCTGACTGATGATGAGATTAATCATAGATTTAATAGCATCTACGTGCTCTTGTTCAGCAGTCGTGGAAGGAGGAACTGTAAATGCAGCTGTAGAAGGAGAGACAAATCTGAAAATAACAGGAATAAAGAGCCAGGGCTAACAGAAAATTAGGTAGTGATAAATAAAAATGGCTTTAAGTGAGATATAACTTACTTCCTCAGGTGATCCTCAGAAGCAAAAGGAGGCTGAGCTTCAACACCAGGAACTTGCCTCACAAGTGGGAGGATGCAATGACTTTGCAACCCTCTTAAATATTTTTGAACAGTGCAAAGCAAGGTATGAAATGTTCCCTTTGCAGTGAAGTGGTTTTGCATTGCTCATAACTCCCAGTTTGTAGATGTGCTGCAGATACACACGTGTGCTCATTCCTAATTTCAGATTTATTCCTTGGGGTGTGATCTGTAATTTCCATCAAGACACCTTTTATTTAACCCAACAAATATCTGCCTGTGTAGGTTGTTGCCTTTGTATGACCATAACAAAAAAACAGAGGCAAATTTCTTTGCAAGCAGCTTACAAAGGGCTTCTTTATAATTCAAATATTCCTGTTCTCAGCAAGTCTCCTTCAGCCTGGTGCCAGGAATACTGGATCCATTGGAGAGCTGTGAAATCTGCTTTTAGTGTGGAAAGACAGCTGCGGGAAATAACCACTAAACTGAAACAGGTAAAAAAAATAGAATTTCTGGATATGTTTGAGCTGTGTGAGTTTATATTTAAGAGATGTAGTGGATGCTGAGCCTTTGCCAGATGGCTGCTGCCTTTCTCCAAGAGAAACTGATCCACTTAAATATTTTTTTGGAGCACCCTTGCTTGTGTAACTCACAGGTACAGTGGTGGTAACGGGCAGGAAGGAGAGTTTTTCTCCTTTCCTCATGGTTTCCGTACAGCAAGAAACCCAGAGTTTAAAATCCATGGGATGGAGGGGGTATAACTGATTTTTCTTGAAGGAAGATCCTCATTCATGTTGGTTTTTCTTTTCCCAGCTGCCAGACTTCCCTAAAGAGACATTTGAAGGCTCCAGAACTGAACTACTGAGAAGATGCCTATGTGCAGGATACTTTATCAACGTTGCTAGGAGGTAAAGAATGAGGTTTGGAGAACTGAAGGGAAAAGAGATTGTGGAAATTATTTAAAAGTGTTGGTAAAAGCAGCATAGTAACTGCAGGTGAAGGAGATGTTTCTGCTGGAAAGGGGCTGGAAGGCTGGGAGGCTCTCTGCTTTTGGCTGTCTTCACTATTCCAAGGATGTCAGCAGCTTCTAGTTAGATATTTGATAATTTTTCTATGCTGCTGCTGATTTGTTCAGTTCAGTGTCGCTGTCTAATCACAGCAATGCGTGATTTGTTTTGTTGGTTTTTTTAATTTCTTTTTTCACAAACCTTTCAGGTCTGCAGCCAGGACATTCTGCACAATGGATGGACATGGCAGCATAGTCTACATCCACCCTTCATCCACAGTGAGTGCCCAAACCCTGCTGATAAAGTAGCAAAGGGATCTCTGGAAGCAATAAGGGGCAGGTCCCTAAATTCTTCCTGGTGTTTGCTGCAGCGTTCATTGTGAGAGTGGGGAAGAGCCTCACTTTTTCAAACTTGGTAAATGTTTGGTTTATGAAGTGAGTGTGACACAGGCTGCACTTTTCTCTCCGGCTCTTTGGATCTCCTGGGCAATTTTAAATCATTGCACCTCAGTCTGAAAATTCAGGATGACACCCCCTGGCACCTGAACCAGTGACATTCTGATGGAGGTGGGGGCTCTAAAAATCAAACCAGCTGGGAGATAATCTTTGCATTTTCCAGCTCTACAACCAAGAGACCCTGCTGGAGTGGATCATCTTCCACGACGTGGCCGTGACCTCCAAGATCTACGTGCGCACCGTGTGCCCCGTGCGCTACGAGTGGGTCAAGGACCTGCTGCCCAGGCTGCACCAGGTGGACGCCTACGAGCTGAGCAGTGTGGCCAGGGAAGAGGTGACTGAGGAGGAAATCACCAGGTGGAAGCAGAGGGAGGAGCTGAAAAGGCAGTGTGGTAAGCACAGTGCTCGTCCTTGTCTGTGTGTGTGGCTCTCGTGGTTGTTTTGGAGCCCTGTGTGTTTATTGTGGCAGGTTCTGGGGTAAAAGGTGTTTATTTCTGTTTGGTGTGTGGAGTTCTGGTGGTTTTATTCTTCCCACAGCTCTGCAATCCTTATTTTGTGTCCCAGCAGTGTGAATTGTGGTGTTTGCTTGCTGCTTCTTGCCATGCTCCTCCCTTTTGGTTTCTTAGAGCAGAGCTTGAATAGAGTTGAATAAAACCATTTTGAGTCTGGTTATTTGAGTTTGTGAAGGATATTTAGCCATTGATGCCCAAATAATGCTGCCCTGGGAGAAGTCCTAAGAGCTAATGGGCAGAGGGAAGAAAAAAAACCAAAAAACCTCACCCAGTAATAAACACGGAGGAGAAAGTCTCACATTTTGGTGAATGTCTCATTCTGACAATTAATTTAATGCCATATGTTTAAATAGTCAGTTTTAATTAGAACTGGTGCCTCCTAACTGATCTGGCTGCTTGAACATTCTTGGGATTCTTCTGTCAGCAGGTTCCTAAAGCAGCCAAGTATTCAAAGGGCCTCTTTACTCCTGAGCTGACTCTTCCAAAACATTGATTTATCAGATTCTCTTCAATTTCCTTAACAAAGGAAAAAATGCAGACTTTTGGGCTCAGACCAGCATCTATTTCTGCCCTGCCTTATTGTATAAATCCACTATTTTGAGCATGGTTTGGTTATAAATAATGCAGAGGAGCCTCATCAATTTATCTGAAGTCCAAGAAATGCTCTCCGTGTCCCCCTTTACATCATGACTTCATCAGGCAATTGCCAATTAACTGGAGTTTAATACTGACCTTACAGATGTTGTATTTCTGGGACCTTCATGAAAATAGGCGGCTGAATAGCTGACAAGACACAATAATTACAAATATTCTAACAGTGGATGTTGATTAAAGCTGCTTTATCTTATCACAGAACCTGGTGCCCAGCCCCCAGGACCAGGCTGCAGGAGCTGCTTCACTCACACAAATTTTAGGCTGGAAGAGTCTTTGATTATATTTTTTTAATTGTTATTTTAGACTGAAAATATTTTCTGCTTCTCTTCCCTTCTGTGAGCAGTAGTCCCAAGGTCTCAGTGCTGTGGGGGAACATGCATTTCTAATGGTGGCTGATCTGCAGAATTGGCTTTTCCCACCCCCTTATCTGCATGTTTTCCTCTCCCTTCCTCCTGCCTCCGGAAATTTTTTAAAGATAGTTTATCCCAATGTTTTTTCCTGCTCCCTGTGCTGTCCTTGTCCTGCCCAAACCTGAGTTTGGGATGTGCAATTTGGAGAAGAAATGGGTGTGCAGAACACAGGATGCATATTCTCTGCTACAATAAAAAGCAAGATTTGGGGATGAGATGAGCCCAGCTGCAAATATTGACATGGGAGCTAAGGCATGATTTTATTTTTCATTTTTTTTTCCCCTCCCTGCTGTGGTACAGTCTGTCCTCTCTGGAAGTCATTCAAATGGCTGCCTGGGACTTGGGGAAAAAAAACTGAGATTCTGTTGGGGGTTTTTTTGGTATTTAACAAATAGGAGGATTTGTAATGCTGGGGGGGGGTTGACACAGAAGAGTTTATTTCTTTCTCTCCTCTGCCCCCAGAAGGAGCCACAGACAACTCTGCAAGGAAGATGGAGAGGAGGAATGATGAGCAATCCATCCAGGATGCCCGAGCTCGGTATCTGGAGAGGAAGCAGCAAAGAGCTGAGGGTTTCAGTGGCCCAGTGAAGGAAGTGGGGTAACACTGGTGGCAGCTCTGCTCCCACCGCGAGGGGAGGCACTTTGTGCAGGTCTGGGGGTGTTTGCATAATGCCAAAGGACTGACAGGAGTGCAGGGAAACGTCTGCTTTGTGGTCAGTTCGAGTGCCAAAGAGGACAAACACAACCTTCCCTTTGCTGCATCCAGCAGGGAGAACTCCCCAGGCTCAGTTCTGTTGCTGCAGGTCGGTGGCAACAATTTAGTGGCCTCAGCTGTGGCTGAAGCCCTGATACCAAGTGTGGTGTGCCAATTCTCTGGCATTTATTTGACTTTAAAAGGTCTCAGTGCTGTTGTAAATAAAACTTCCTTGAAGGTCAGTTGGGGTTTATTTTTTTAAGGAGTGGAACTGTAACTTTTTTATCCATTTTATTCTGTCTGATGGTGGTCATACAGACTTCATGCTCAGGAAAATGTGCAGGAAGGGCTCTTGGAAGGGTGGAACCAGCAGGATTAACTCCAAAGGGACGTTTCCCACCTGCATTCCGTGGTGTTCCTGCCCTGTGCTGTACCAGGAACAAACAAGGAAATAAAAATGTTTTTTCCTTAAGCATCTAAAAGAGCAAGGAGCTGTGGTGCTTTGTCACCATAAAGTTTGTTTCCTGCTCAGTAAAGAAATCCTGTTTTATCACCATAATAATCCTGAAACGCCCCAGGGCTTGAGTGAGGAGTTTGTACAAGAACTTCCAAATAATTGGAAGAACTTGCTGTCGTTTTTCCTGCCTCAGCTGTGTGCTCTGTGTCACCCTGGGCACTGCTTCAAGTGATGCTGTAGCTGAATAAAACACTCCCCATTCCACCTCTGCCTCACCTCGAGCATTCCAGTGCTGCCCAGCATTCACAAACTCTCCAAAACCTTAGGATTCTTTGGAATATGACAGTATTATTGCTCACAAAGAAAGTGCTGGGTCTGGTAATTGTTCCTGTGATGGATGGGGAAGGGTTTTGTTCTTTCACGCTGCTGCTCAGGCTCTGCTTCGGAGCAGCAGCACTCGGGCTTGACTCATCCTCTACTCTGAATTTTGCTGTTTAATTTGATTTCTGTTTGCAGTGTCATAGCCCCTCATGAGTCAAATGCCATCTGCACCACCCAGTGGGCCTGAAATGAGTACACAGAATGCCCACTCTTCCTCGGGGCTATAAATCTCTTGGCAGATCCTAATGATTGCTGATTTTTTTTTTTTTTCCCATTTTCTTCATAGCAAGTAAATGAGGGATTTCCCCCTCCCTGTGTTCCAGGGTTTCTCAGAGGTTTGGAAATGGGGGATTTAAGACAAAGTAGAAATTATCTGGGGAAATAACCGTGAAATGCAAAATAAGATTTCAGCCATCCCAAGTGTTACAGCACACACAGCTCCGGGCAAAGCACCTGGAATACTGCAGTCATCCCAGAAAAAGAGTTAAGTTTTTAGCTGTTTCTACGTGCTGGAGTTAATAAAACACAGAAGGAAAATTGGAGCTTCGTTACTTTACTGTATTCATTAACAGCGGGCCGTGGGAAGAGTCCTGAGGAGCATCCCCAGGGGGTGAGGGACAGTGACACCGGGGGAGGGGAAACACCACATCCCGGTGCCAGGACACCCCGAGGGTGGAGGATCCATCGCCTCCCGATGCCAGGGACATCCTTGTCCCCTCAGTGTCCCCAGGTGGGGGAGATCCC
>VWZW01003883.1:214585-318279 GCA_013397115.1 Edolisoma coerulescens | reverse complement strand
GCGGGCCGGGCCGGCGGGGCGCGGGTGGCTCCTCTGCGCTTCCCGGGGCAGCGCCAGGGGGAAATCCCGGCCCAGCGCGGGGTCTGTGAGGCACGGGGGGGTGAGCTGGGCAGGTGGCCGAGCTGTCTCCGTGTGCTGCTTGATTTTATTTGTTTGAATGGTGTTAAAGCTTCTATAGTCCTAAGGACAGACTAAGTCGTTTTGCCGGTGTTCCCGCTTGTAATGTCATCTTCTGGAAGGAAAAGCACGTATTGCAGTGAAATGTGGGAGCTGCTGCGGCTCCCTGCAGTGCAGCTGTGGCAGTGCAGGTGCCCAGGTGCCAGCTCTGCTGTCCCCTGGCCTCTCCCCAATCCCAGCTCTGGGTCTCATTGCACCATAACCACATGCTAATAGTTTATTTCCGAGTGCTGGCCTTCAATTTCTCTAAGGTGGCTTCCTGGAGGGGCTGGTAGCCCATCCTGGCTGGGCTCTGGTGCGGGAATGCAGGGTTGCCTTCCCGGGGCAGTGTGTGCCTCCCGTGCCCGTGGGTGAAGCTGGAGCACAGGGAGGGGTCTGGAAGTGGTGGTGCAGTTGTGCAATGGGCACTTCCTATCTGACGGGTCTGAAGGGCGAAGTGCTGCGAGCCACAATGTTACTAAGCTTGGTTTCACTGCTGAGCAGCATTTTTTGAGGAGAATTCGTGTGATAAAAGCTGCATTAGCACACCTGGCCAAGGTCTTCTGGCAGCCTGCTGCCCTGTAGTGCCGGTGTCTGTGTTTAGTTTGTGTTCAGCTAACTGGGACTGTGGTGGGCACTAATGTAGTGATGGGTTTGCATGATTTATAGTGACTTTTCCAAACTCGGATAGGAAAAGGTTAATTTCTAGGTATCTTGTTAAAAGAACCACTGCAAAATACTCATTTGAAGGTTGCAGCTGTTTGTAGTGTTTAAAAAATGCTGCTGTGGTTGTTGTTTGGGTGGGCAGCTGAGCACTGAGTGATTTTACTCCAGTATCAGTTTAAAGCCAGGCCAGAATTCACAGTTTAGGTGTGCCTGTGGTGAGCAGCACTGACAGGAGAATCTCAGGAGTTAGCCAGAGCTTCAGCTCCAAGCAAGAGCCTTGTCCTGGTAGTGACCAAGCCCAGAACCAGGTACTGAGGAGGTTCTGTGCACTCAGGTGAAGCTCATCCCTCTGGGCAGCCCAACTCTCAATCAAGTGTTGTGGCCCTGTACCTCTGATAAATTATTTAAGACCCATACCTTGCATGTGACCCACTGCCAGGTCTCTGATGACATGAGTACTGTTACATAATGAAACTCATCTGCTTCATGCCAGAGGTGCTGGGAGCTTCCAGGCCAGCACTACGGTGGAACAGGACTGTTCTGCCTACAGACTGATTTATCTGGTTATTTGGGGTTTAATTTGCATGTTCTCTGCCTGTGCTTATTCAGTGTGGAGCACTGGCTGAACCAGTGTCTTTTACAGCTGCACATAGGAGCTGATCCTTTCTCAGATGGGTGTGCACCCCTCTGAGCCTGGGTGCACATGGCTCTTGCATTTATTGCTGCAGTTGGCTGCAGCTACTGAACTTCCTCCTTTCATTTCATTGAAAAATTTCAGAGGAATTTGAATTCTAGGAGTTAATTGCTCTTCTGCTGAAGTTTCTGACGTAAATTTTGAGAGCAGAAGCATTGATATTGTGGTGGTTTTGCTATCCAAAACTGCTTTAGCATATTCCAGGCTGCTCCTAGGAAGTCCTCATGGACTCAATAATACAATTTCTTGAACTGTACCTGACCCACATTGTCTAGGAAACTTGTTGTACAGGTGTTGTGCAACATTTGTGAGTTTGTAGTGATGCTTAATGAAAGATGAGGTACCCAACTGGAGCCTTAGCCATAAGAAGCAGCTGATGGATTTAAATTAGAAAGTTTTTGCAGGCTCTTACTGAAATCAGTGAACACACACAGTGTGATCCTAGTTCTCCACGGATTCATTATTAGATGTTAAAAAATGGTCAAGTACAAAGCTTGTTCTGATCTTCAGCTTCAAGCCAGTCCATTACCTGTTGCTGTGCAGCTTGCTGGATGATTTAGGAATGAAGAGGTAAAAGCTCCAGAAACCTTGTTCCTGAATGCCTCATCTCTTGGATGCACAGTGCTTTGTACCCCAAGTTGGAGCTAAAGGTGTACTTTGGACAAATAGTTAACTTGCTAGGGAGGAGGGAGCTTTTGGGGGAGTTTAAAACCAAAAAGTGTTATCAGGTTTCAGGGTTTGTTTGTCTGAGTGCCATCATATGCTCTGCAATCTCAGCAGCCCCAGGTGTGCAGGCTGTTATCTGTGTGGTGTCTGTTGGACATCCCTGCCTTGCCACCAGAGAACATCAACAACAGGCTTGGAGAAACTTTCCTTGGGAATTCTCAAGGAGGAACCTGATTCCTGTGCTATCAAAACTCATGTTATAAAACTCTATATTGCTACTTCTTTTTTTTTTTTTTCCCCGAAGTGGCTATGAGGAAACAATCCACTGTGCATGTAGTGGGAGATCAGAGTTCAGTGTGTGGGATGCTTGCAAATCTGGTTGCTCCTATCTAGGCTTCAGGGATTCCTAAAATGTGCCTATGTGTGTTTGAGGCTGAAAGTAAAACAGCTGCTTACTGTGGTGGGCCCGTGGAGCTTTTCTAAGATGACAATTCCTGATGAGTGAGAAGGAACCAGACTAATTAGCAGGTGATGAGCTGTGATTGCCAGTTAATTTAACCACACTACCCTGAAATATATAAACACTGAACTTGGACCAGGCCCACTGCTGTACTGAGTTAAGGCATTAATAAATACTCTTCTGAATCTAAATATTTTTGTAAGACAATGTAGACAGTAGAGAAAACTGCTAGCTCAGGCTGTGCACTTGATACGAAGACAGAACTGCTTTTTTAAACTAGGAAAAGGGGGTTTGTATCTATTGTTCATTGATGGAGCAAACCTGAATGGCAGCTGTGCTGTACTGCTGTGGTGGTGCTTGCATGGCTCTTGGAATCACAGCTGTGCCAGAGAATAAAACAGGACAGCCAAGGCATCATAGAATAAAACATCAATTCAATACTTTGTTCTAAAAATGACAAAGAGCAAAATTCCTCCGTATATTGTGCTGACAGTGAGTTTAATACAGCCTAAAACACTAAATCTCTGCTGTAACAGCATTAGTTTGAAGCAGTTACATCCTTTGTTGATAATACAAGTCAGGAATTAGAGGACTGCTGTGCCTAATGCTGTTCTGGTGGGATTCTTGCTCTCTGCTTAGTGGATCTGAATTCCTAAAGCCAGGGAGTTTAGAGTATTCCTACAGAGGGAAAATATGTAACAGAGAATTGAAATGTCTTGTGGAGAGAGAGAGACTGTGTGTGTGTCAACTAATTGGATAGGAGCAATTAGTTAAGCAGTTTATAAGCTGGACATGTCCCTCGCAGCAGGCACTGAGGTGCAGGGCCCTGCCTGCCTTGGTGGCCGTGCTGCTTCAGTGCTTCCTGCTGGGACTGGGGCCTCATCCAAAGATAAGGAATGGGATTCAGTGGTTCTGAACTCCAGTTTCAGCAGGTACAGCCTCGCTGGTGGAACTGAAACAGTCCCAAAGCACATCTGTGGCTGCTGAGAGCGGGTGGTGCCTCGGCCTGCTGAGGGTGAGGCAGAAAATAGTAAGGATATAGAAATAGGAGAGCTCTTGAATGTTAGAGAGGTCCCTTATCTGTTGAAAACACGACTTCCTAGCCTGCCACAAGCTGTAACTCCTACCTTGCACTGGTAAATATGAAGTACTTTGCCATGGACTGGCTGTTGGGACTCTGGGAACTGCAGGCAGTAACTAACAGAGCGGCACAAACATAAATGGTTTTGTGTGACTTAAGTTTGCTTTTCTGAATTTTCACGTAGGGAATTAAAAGAGCAACTGAAGGGTAGCCCATTGCCTGCCTTGTTCAGTCAAAGCCCGGTAAAGCATGGCCTGAGAGAGAACTAATGTGACTCATTGCACTTTGGGGTGCTTCTCAAAAAACCAGGAATTTTCCAGTTAAGTGGCATTTTCCAGCTATGTGATTTCTAGCTGCATGTAGATAAGGAGTCTCTGGGCAGGGGCTGAGCAGCTGCTTGTGGCCACAAGAGCAGTGGTTATATCCTGTTGAGTGTGAGAGTCGAGGTGAAATGTGTGCTCAGCAGTTCTGTGCCCTTCCTTGTAGGCAAGGAGAAATTATCTGACAGCTAAGCAGACTGTCACAAGAAAGGGAACATTGCAGGAAGGGGTCAACAAAGAGACTCCTGTCAGCAATTTTACCGTTCAGTTTGATGTCCCACACATGTGACAACTTTTCCAGCTAAGTTACCAAGAATGCACTTGAATTATCTTCCAGTGAAAAAATAATTCTGGTAATCAGACATTCCCTTACTACGTTACAATGACTCACATCTCGGTGCTGCTCTGATAAATGCCATCACAGAATTCCGTGGTTCAGCAGAGCCTGCAAGTGACTGAAGTATCTGATCTTGGGTGAGATGAGTCCTTTGAGGCGACGTCTCTGCTGAGCACAAGAGTTGCTGCTGTCCCTGACAATCTGTTTCGTGGTTCCACTCTACTGGAGCAGCTATTTCACAGAACACGTTATTCCTAACAGGAGTCTGGTGTAACTGATCTTTCCAGCAAATGGTGGTGTAAAATAACTCGAACTGTAAATCAGTTGCCCAAGCACAGTAAGCAAGTTCTGCTTTCATATCTGCTTGAAAGCCAAGGAAGTGGGTTTTGTAGTAAAATGTAGCAACGTCTTAAATTCCTTTTTTTGTTTATCAATCAGTGAGATGTAGTGGACCTAGTGCAACATTTAATATTTGGGGTTTTTTCCCTTTGTAGTAAACAAGAGAAGAGGTAGAAAATCTACCATAAACCCCTGTACTCCTTTAGTTGTAGTTCAACTCATGAGTTTGTACATAGAATAGTATTGAAATTTTCAGAATAAAAGCCTTCAAAGAAATATTTGCTGTCATGTTTCCTAACAGTAATTTTCATCTCTGTTTGCTTTGCTTAGCTTTATAAACATGCCTGCCTCACTCACCTGAACTTTAGCCTGTTTGGGCAGGAAAACAACCTATATTCCAGGGAATGATCTCTGCTCAAGAGTTCTGGTGCAGCCAAGAAATTTACTGTTGGCTTTACCAGCTGGGCAAGGCGAGTGCCACTCTTGGCTGGTGACACTCTTGTGTAACCAAATGCAGAGATTGGCACCGTCAGAGTCAGCTTCCTGACCCTTGAGGCAGACGTGGTTCATACACTTGGTCTGCTGAGATGAAAAGATGAAATGTTAGCAGAATGTGTGCTTAGACACCTTGCTGATGGTTGCACCTCCATCAGAAAACTCCTCCAGGCTTTCTTCAGAGCTCCTGTGCCAATCTTCTAAATCTTTGCAGAGAAATATTGCACCTTTGGTAACAGAAATGTAAAAAGTCTCCCATCTCCCACCTAGGGTTAGTGCCTCAGACCTGGCACTAGCAGATGGCAGTTTGCTGGTGATTAAGGTAAATCTGTCTTGCAATATCCAAGCACCTTTGATGTGGTGGTTTTGTCTAGACCTCTGTAAGAGGTGCTGCCATCTGCTTGGACTTGCTGCTCTGATTTGTTCTGTCGACAACCTGTGAGTGTGGTGCTGTGAGTTATTGCCAGGCTTGGCTCTCTGCAGCTCCCCCCCTTCTACCAAATTAACAAGGAAATTTAGTGCTTGATAGATGATTTTGCACTTGTTAAGCCTGCAGCCCTAGCAAAAGGAAATGCCACGTCCCAGTAAGTCACTCCAGCTCTAAGAGATCAAACTCCCACATCTTCAAACCTTCCCTCCCTGCAGGGGTGTGATTGGGTTGCATATAACCCTGCCTAGCTCATGTACAATGCCAGAGTCCCAGGTCTAGAGGACACTACTCAAAGTGTGAAAAGGAGATATGAGCTTGAATTTAAATCTTCTAAGTGGCTGGAGAATATGTGGTCAGATTCTGGGATGGTAGACCTCAAACACCCGCTTAAATCTGAGTAAAAGAGTTCTGACCTGTCAAGGAGGTAGGGTTTGATTTTTACTTTTTTAAATAGCTTTCAAACGCTGTCACCTGGAAATTTCCTGGCTTTATTGTCAGTTATTCCCTGGGTAATCTACATCATCCATCGAAGTGACTTCTGTGAAGCTTGTTGTTAAGTTGGTGTGCCGCGGCTCAGATGTTACTTGTTCCTCACATGTGCTGTTGGAGAGCCTGGGCAAAGGGGAAGTGGAGTAAAACCATCTTTATCAGGAACTGCAAACAGGCAGGAGCAGAGCAGCTGGGGCATGGCCTCCTTGGAGCTGGTGCAGAGCACAGCTGATAAGAGCCGAGTGCTCCAAACCAGTACAATCATCCTAAAATGGCTTTGAAGGTCTCGCCCTTCTTGGGACACCTTGTGCTTGAAGGTCTCCCAGAAAGAAAAATAGTGGAATATTCGAAGTGATAGTTCTTCTGATAGTAGAAAACTGGAGTTCTTAAGGTATGGACAAGCTGGATATCTGTGCGTGAGGTGAACTGACCATGCTGCATTTTCACTGTTAAAAATGCAATAAACTTATATATAATACCAGCATCCTCATACAGTAGCTTTGCAAAAGTGCTATTAACTAAACTGTTTTTTTGCAAGCTGTGCAACAAATATAAATTGAAGGTAGATATTGAAAGGCTTAGGGGAGCAGACTGTGGCTCAGCAGAGAAGGAAGTGGTTTATTGATAACTTCTGTGTTAAGTAGAGCCATGGCTCAGCCATTACTGATTTCAGTGGTGCCCAGCTCTGCCTCCTGCTGCGAGACAGGCCTGGGCTAATTGCTAGACAGGCAGCTTTTTTTAGCTCCACAAGGATAAAGATGAAGCTCAGACACCTCACGTGTGATGTTAAGCTTGAAATAGTGATAGCTGTCCACCCAGTGGATGAGTTCAGGGAGGAAATCTGGTGAGAGTGAGGACTGAAGCTGCAAGTCCAGCATGGCAAGTTCAATGTGCCTTAAACCATGTAAGGGGGCTCAAAAATTGAGTTCTTAATGGTTAAGTTGTGAATGGACCTTGAAGACAAGATACCAAGTGTTTGAATGCTGCAGGGCTTCTCCAGGAAGCCTGCTGGGCTTAGTTGAAATTGTGCAACACCGTGTGTCATGCTGGTTTTGGTAGCATGGCTGTTTTGTCACCAAAGAAAAAGCAAAGTCTGATATTTCCTGGGACATTCACAAAAACTTTGTGGCTATACCAAGGTAATAACTTAATGTTAAACCTTTTTTTCCCTCTTCCAGCTCCAAAACCTGGGCATCAACCCAGCAAACATTGGGTTCAGCACTCTGACAATGGAGTCTGACAAATTTATCTGCATCAGAGAGAAAGTGGGAGAACAGGCTCAAGTGGTGATCATTGACATGAATGACCCCAGCAACCCCATCCGAAGACCAATTTCAGCTGACAGTGCTATCATGAACCCTGCCAGTAAAGTCATTGCATTAAAAGGTATGAAGTCCTGATAAAGGGCTGTTTGAAGTGGATGGAGAGCTTTCTGTAGAACTAGTTTATGAGTGACTGAGGTCTCTCAGATAATTTATGTGGGAGGATCCTGTAGCAGTTTTCCACAGCTTAATGGGAGCTTAAGTTGAATGCATTTTCAGTTCTTCTGGAGGCAGCTGGGCAGGCAGCTTCAGCTGAGGCTTCCTGCCATTTGCTGATCATTAGGATGAGTTTTTTCCTTCAGTCCAAATGCTTGCAGCTTCTGAGCAGAGAGAACTGGAAGCCAAGCGTGGGCTTTAAGGAATCATGTTAGAGGGAAATGAGACCTGATTTAAGAGTATAAGGTAAAGGAAGAAAGAGGAAGGAAAACTGAGGCTGGGAAGGGGGGACAGATATTCCTGAAGGCCTTAGTTTGGCCTTGCTGAAAGAGACCAGTGCATATTTATTATATCAGTCAGTGATAAGAGGAGTAGAACTATGCAGAGAAGACTTGTGTGGTGGAGGAAGTACAAGGTCAGCCAGCTTGGTATCTCTGATGATACAGAGAACAAGCATTCCTCTGGAGTCTCCAGAAATGTCCATCTCTTCCCCTAAGAGGTCCCAAAAGCCTTCAGTGCAGTCATTCTAGAAATGCATGTATTGCTAATGGAAAGATTTATATGTATCCAATGTTACCTAACTTTGACTTTAATACTGTGCTACTGTTTTGTCACAACTTTAATGCTTTCTTGTGTGTGCAGATGGTGAGTTACTTCAATTGACTGTACTAGTTCCTGTTGTGTTTTATGACAAGAAAAAGCAGAATAAAATGGCTCAGATTGATGGTGCACATGGCTGAACAGTGGTCTTTGAGCAACTGAAGGCCTAAAACTCAGAGGTTTTTCATGCCCTCCCAAACAAGGGGTCCTTAAGATTCCAGAAATTAATCCACTCAAGAACCCAAAATGTACTTAAATCATTGGGATCTTGATACTGAGCTTTTTATGAATAGGACTGACCCTTTTGACTCAAGTCTAGATTTTGCTTTGTAATATACCTTGCCTAGCATGTAGGAATGTGTTACCTGAATGTCCTCTCCCTTGACCTAAAGCTCCAGCTGCACTAGATGTGGAAACAAACTGCTGCCTGTAGCCTGAGTAACTCTGTAGTAGAGAGATTTCTCCAGGTTCTGGAGAAACTCCTGACTCAGCATCTTGCATCAATTGCTAAACTAATGGCTTTGAACTGAACCAGCCCTTGGTGAGTGCAGGCACTTGCCCCTGTGGCACTGTGACTTCCTCAAGCTGGGCTACAGTTAGTAACTGTAGCAGATATTCTGACCTGCCTCCAGTTTTGTGGGATCTTTTATATTCCTTCTGGACTACACTTGTGTGGGCTTAAATAACTCTCTCCTATACGTACTAGAACTGGTCAGAACCTTTCTTATCTTCTCAACAGGAAGAAATAATTTCTTAGGCCACTGTGTTATAAAAACTGGTGGAAATGACTGCAGGTGGCGTTTCAGGATGTTTATATGCACCATTCTATGTGATTTGGAGAACTTTTCCTCTTGCCTTCTAGAGCTTGTGTTGGTCACTAGATTCCTTCCCTTGCACAGTTCCTGTCAGTCTGGTTTGCAGTCAGTAGCTGTGTATCCCATTAGTGCAACCCCAAGGTTTTGGTTAATTAGCCTGAATTACAAAAGCCCTCTGCCAACCTGACTGTTCCAGGTTGTGCCCTTTTAACACTTAAAACAGATGTGGATGCAGTTTTTAATGCCACTGGCATAGCTTCCCTCACAACTCCAAAGAGCCTCAGCATGATTGTAACCTGGTTTTTGTGTACGTGAAGTATCCTCCAACCCGTTTGTGTGGCTGAAGCTTTTGTCTCCTACCAGCCTGTTCTCCACATCTGTTTGATTGCTCAGTAGTGGCAAGTTGGTAAAATCAGCCCTAGGAGTGTGGTCTGGTTCAAAGTAAAAGCTGCTCCCTGAAGGTCTGCCAAGTGTAGAACAGCTTTTTCTTGAAGGAAGTCCCCAGGGTTTCATGTCCTAGTGCAGCTCTTCTGCTCTGTCATGTGGCTAATGGCGCTGTGTCTTCTAGCTGGGAAAACGCTGCAAATCTTTAACATTGAAATGAAGAGCAAGATGAAGGCTCACACCATGACAGATGATGTCACCTTCTGGAAGTGGATCTCTCTGAACACTGTTGCCCTTGTGACGGATAATGCAGTTTACCACTGGAGCATGGAGGGGGAGTCCCAGCCCGTGAAGATGTTTGATCGCCACTCCAGCCTTGCTGGCTGCCAGATCATCAACTACAGGACTGATGCCAAGCAGAAATGGCTGCTGCTGACTGGAATATCTGCACAGGTACTTTACCTCCAGGAAGGTGTGGAAACCCCGGAGCGTGTCTTGTTGTCTCCTTCTATGGGAACAGGACTGATGTGTTTGTTTTATTAAATGTACCTGCTTGTCTTGATCTTCAAATAACAGACTTAAGTGTAACTGAAAATCTCACATTAATATAATTGGATTTGTAATGATATGAACACCAGTGCAAGGTTAAGAGTCTGAAGTGATGCTGTTGTAAGAGGAAGCTTGAAACGGCAGCATATTTACCAATATTAACTTAAAGGAAATTACTGAGTGCTTGTTCTTCCTGACACTTGTTCTGTCTTGTGTAGCAAAACCGTGTAGTGGGAGCAATGCAGCTGTACTCTGTGGACAGAAAAGTGTCACAGCCCATCGAGGGACATGCAGCCAGCTTTGCACAGTTCAAGATGGAAGGGAATGCCGAAGAATCCACTCTCTTCTGTTTCGCAGTAAGAGGGCAAGCTGGGGGTAAGGTAAGGCTTGGTTCTAAATATGCTGTGATCTTTAGTGACTCACCCTGGTTCTCTGCTTCCAGGAGAACAAGTGGTTTAATGCAAAAAGTTGCATTTAAGGAAGAAAGTGAAGGACTGTGTCAGTCTGGATATGACATATGGTGCATGCAGAGCTTGGACTACCTGGTGTAGCAAGAATCTGTGAGTGGAGAAGTTAAGTGGCATGTCATGACCAGCCTAATTAGCTGCTTGAAACATGTGACTCTCAGCTTCACAGGCTAAGCTTGAGGGAAAAGCTGTTGCAGTCTTTTTTTGATGCTGATCCCTGGTATCAGACTCAACTAATTTCCAGATTATTGGATGAAAATTTTAAAAAATGAAGCAATAGTGTTGCGAGGCTAAATAGTGCTCCAGTGCCAATGCTGGAATTATGTGAGTTACAGCAAAAGCAGAGTAAAACCAGAGCTAGATTCAGAGAAACATCTTCAGAACTGTCTCTGTAGAATGTGAACCAAGTTAAAAGAGTGCATCTAAAGTAACCTAACTGAATCCTGAAACTTCCAAGTAATTAGGGGTAACTGAAGATTGTATTTAACTGTTTTGCTCACCAATGGTACATGAATCCCAGATGCCACACCTTTAGCCAGTGACAATATTTAGGAAGATTAACTTAGTTTGTCTTTGCATGAACTTGGGATTAAGGCTGAGCAGCAAGAGAATTGCTGTAACTTCATTGTTGAATCTATTGTTAAATAAATTAGATGCAAGAACTAATCTTATCTCTTGCACAGCTGCACATTATTGAAGTTGGCACACCACCCACTGGGAATCAGCCCTTTCCAAAGAAAGCTGTGGATGTCTTCTTTCCTCCTGAAGCACAAAGTGACTTTCCTGTTGCTATGCAGGTATGACAGCTGCAAACAGGTCTGCAGCTTCTCTTGGTGGATGTGACTGGAGCAGGGCACTGGGAGCCAGCTGGTTAATGTGGATCTGAGGGTTGGCCCTAAACTGGTGTGACTGGTGTGACTGCTGCTCCTGCTTCAGTAGTGGTAAAGTAAAGGTGGAGACAAGCAGCATTCAAAAGCAGCATATTCTTATTTATGGAAGAAATATCCATGTGTTTTAACTGCTTTTCAAGCTCTTCAGACATCATTCTGCTGTGATAGTACTCAAGTAAAAATAAAACCACACTTCTGACTGTCCTGAAATGGCCCAGCTGTTTGCTGAGTCTCAAAAGCACCAACTCATTTATCCAGTGCCAAATTTGAGTAATCTTTTTCTGTTTTGCAGATCAGTGACAAGCACGATGTGGTGTTCCTCATAACAAAGTATGGCTACATCCACTTGTATGACCTGGAAACTGGCACCTGTATCTACATGAACAGGATCAGTGGGGAGACCATTTTTGTTACTGCACAGCATGAAGCAACAGCTGGAATTATTGGAGTAAACAGAAAGGGACAAGTAAGGAAACTTGACCTGGAAGCCACTTCTTTAGCTAATCCCACTGGCTCTTCGTGATACACTGCAGGGTTCATACCTATGTCTAAAAGTTTCCAGAGATGGTAACTTTGAACTCTGCTCAGAACATGTGAGGTCTGTCAGTGTAGTGAGCCCCAAAATAAATTTGCTGTTCCATCTTCATACACATCTAACTTAATTACTTTAAACAAGTTACTAACATTGTACCGCCATGCCTTTAGCCCAGATTGATTTTGGGTGGTGTTGCTTGTTGAGCATGGGGAATACAGAGCAGAAGACTTGTTCCTGGTATCCTCTAGGATTGGTACTTAAGACACTGAGTACGAGTTTTAGAAAGATCCCTGTACCCCTGAAAGATCCATTGTGTTTCTACCCCTGCAAATACCTCAATTAATGGATGACATTGGTTCTTTCTAACCAGGGGTCTCTTTAATAAAATGACAAATATCAGTNGCAGACAATGGATGACATTGGTTCTTTCTAACCAGGGGTCTCTTTAATAAAATGACAAATATCAGTTATCAAGGGATGAAAAACTTTCCGTGAATACCACAACTTTCCTCTTAGAAGTTAGCTTAGCCTTTGGCTCACTCTTGATATTTGGACTAACTGGAGGTTTCCCCTGGTGGTTTATTCAGGTGCTTTCAGTGTGTGTGGAAGAGGAGAACATCATTCCCTACATCACAAACGTGCTGCAGAATCCTGACCTGGCTTTACGGATGGCTGTCCGCAACAACCTGGCGGGGGCCGAGGAGCTCTTTGCCAGAAAATTCAATGCACTCTTTGCACAAGGGAATTACTCAGAGGCAGCAAAAGTGGCAGCTAATGCCCCAAAGGTAAAGTGTTCAGAACAGCACTGAACTCTGCTGGCTTCAGCTTCTTGCTTCAGGAAAGCTCAATGAATTTTCTAAGTGGCAAGGGCACAGTCTTGTTGCTGCTCCTGTCCTGAGGTGTACAGGTGCTTCACGGGTATCTTGGGTGCTGACACTGATTGGAAGCTGGATGATGTTAGAGTTTGTAAAGCCCACAGAGGAGGGGAGGAATAAATGATGAAGTAACGGCTGTAAGTCACAATGTTTCTGGTACTTACCTTTACTTCTCCAGTGATGCAAAAAAGTGTCTGTGAAAAGACAACCTCTAGCAGAGGCTGCACCTGGAAACAGGATAAAAAAGTACAGACTAAGACTAAATTCAGATGAGAGGAATTTGCTTGCAAGGCCAAGGGTGTCATAATTCTGAACTTAAATCTGCATTGCTACTGAAATGAATTTAATGGGCTATTACAGCACATTTTCTGTCAAAGCATCTCAGTGCCTGAGCTGATGTTCAGCCATATTGCTCCTGACATTCTGGGCTGGCAAGACATAGAAATGCTTGTGACAGCTACAGTGACATTACCTCCAGCTTCCTGGAGAAACTCTTGCCAAGCCACAACAGCAGAAAAGAAAATTGAAGTGGCTCTTTCTCCCTCTCTGGCAGGGAATCCTGCGTACTCCAGACACCATACGCCGGTTCCAGAGTGTTCCAGCTCAGCCAGGGCAGACTTCCCCTCTCCTGCAGTATTTTGGCATTCTGCTGGACCAAGGGCAGCTGAACAAGTATGAGTCACTGGAGCTCTGCAGACCAGTGCTCCAGCAGGGCCGCAAGCAGCTCTTGGAAAAATGGTTAAAGGAAGATAAGGTAAGTTTGGGATCCATACTTTCAGAACCGTGGCGGGGAAGGAGCAGCACTGCCTGATAGCTTCCCCCCTTCCCAGGAAAACTCAGCTGGGAGCTCAGCAGTGACAGCAAATAGCTGAGCAATAGGTGCTCACTCTGCCTGTCACTATGACTCGAGTTGCTGCAAGAGAATTGATCAAATACTCAGAGCTTCACTCATTCCACCTTTAAAATCACAGCAGGATGTGCAGAACATGGAAAGCTCTGAGCTGCTGCTGTGCTTTGCCAAACCACTCCTTTGGATACTGACCCCAAGTGCTTTGAGCTGTGGTTACATTTGTGTAATTAGCTGAAGACACACACTGACACAAGGTGTCACCCAGTCCTTTTTGGCTCTGAAAATGTCTTTGACTCGTGTAGAACAGCATGAGGAGCAGAGCCCACTAGATGACTGCTGGGAGAGTCAGCTCAGGCTATCAAGCCGGGCCTTAATTTTTGTTTTAAGAGAAGTCCAAAAGGAAGATAAATGAGGGAGAGGGTGGTAGTGCATTTCAGCACGGCACTGTCAGGGTGGGCTGACTGCATTTCTGTTTCTGAACAGCTGGAGTGCTCGGAGGAGCTGGGAGACCTTGTGAAATCTGTAGATCCTACGCTAGCACTTAGTGTCTATCTGAGAGCCAACGTTCCAAACAAGGTCATCCAGTGTTTTGCTGAAACGGGACAAGTCCAGAAGATTGTTTTGTATGCTAAGAAGGTGAGAGAAAATTAAATTGCTGTATCTGTCCTGTATTTAAGAATAACTAGTGTGTGTTCCAAAGTAGCTAAAAGTAGCTGTGGGGGAATCTGAGAGCATGTATAGTACTTACTTTTGCCTCAGGTGTTTTATGAATAATTACTGCTAGACTTCATACATGGGTCTTTTCCTACTTCCCCATGTACCCTTTCCCAAAAGAGGAAATCCTGGCTGGGTTGTGTCATCTCCTGACAGCAGCTTTTACTGAACTCTGTATTTAACAAGGTGTGTGCTCTTGCTGAGTTCTCACTTTTCATCATCTCTTTAGGTTGGATATACTCCAGACTGGATTTTTTTGCTGAGGAATGTAATGAGAATCAGCCCTGATCAAGGACAGCAGTTTGCACAAATGCTCGTTCAAGATGAAGAGCCTCTTGCAGATATAACACAGGTAAATAACTTCATTGCTATGAAATGTTAACTTCAAAGCATTAAAATGGTAAGAGGAGCCATACTCTTAACCATCAGAGCTATGAGTCTGGATTTAGCTTTGGAAGCTGCACTTGATGCTTAAATATGCTTCCAGTTCCTAATCAGACACCCAGATTTCTTTCTTTTTTTTTGCAGATTGTGGATGTCTTTATGGAATATAATTTAATCCAGCAATGTACAGCCTTTTTGCTGGATGCACTGAAGAATAACCGTCCCTCAGAAGGTCCCCTGCAAACACGTTTACTTGAGATGAACCTCATGCACGCACCTCAGGTACGTGCTCAGAGTTCCTGGACCTGGACACAGCAAATACTGGTGGTAGTGCTCAGGAACCGAGTGAAAATGTTCAATATTCCTTCTAGGTTGCAGATGCCATTCTGGGAAACCAAATGTTTACTCACTATGACCGGGCTCACATAGCTCAGCTGTGTGAGAAGGCTGGTTTGCTGCAGAGAGCACTCGAGCACTTCACAGACCTGTACGACATCAAGCGTGCGGTAGTTCACACTCACCTCCTCAATCCTGAGGTAAGGCATCAAGCACCCTGCATCTGACAAATCCAGCCTTTAATAACTGCTGTTCTGCTCAGCTCTAAAATGGCTTGTGTGTCTTTGCAGTGGTTAGTGAATTATTTTGGGTCCTTATCAGTAGAAGACTCTCTGGAGTGTCTGCGTGCGATGTTGTCCGCTAACATCCGTCAGAACCTGCAGATCTGTGTCCAGGTAGCTTCCAAATACCATGAACAGCTGTCAACACAGTCACTCATTGAGCTCTTCGAGTCCTTCAAGAGCTTTGAAGGTAAGTTTGTACTTCTGCAAGAG
The DNA here is from genome assembly GCA_013397115.1 of Edolisoma coerulescens. Lineage (NCBI taxonomy): Eukaryota > Metazoa > Chordata > Aves > Passeriformes > Campephagidae > Edolisoma > Edolisoma coerulescens. Next base: position 302,775 of record VWZW01003883.1, on the reverse strand, counting down.
GAGCTGGTGCTCACCTCGTTATGCGTGTGTGCATGAAGGACTGTCTCTCTGCTGAAATCTAGAAAGCCATACTGAACTTAAGTAGTTAGGCCTCAAACTGTCTTGAAACAGACCTAAACCTTAAAGTTTCCCTGTATAGGATGGGATACCGTTATTCAGTTGCATAATTTGTTTTTCTGAAATCCTGGAAAATGTTTGGAGCTGTAGAAAAACCACTAGAATGCTGGCCTTTTTCCTTTGTCCAAAATGGTTATCTTAAATTTCTGTAGCCTTTGGGATCTGTACTTTTAAACGAGACCAGCAAATAATGTGTGGACTGTTTCTCTGCAGGTTTGTTTTACTTCCTGGGCTCCATTGTAAACTTCAGCCAGGATCCAGATGTGCACTTCAAGTACATTCAAGCTGCATGCAAGACAGGACAAATTAAAGAAGTGGAAAGAATCTGCAGGGAAAGTAACTGCTATGATCCAGAACGTGTTAAAAACTTCCTCAAGGTAATGTTTGGGTAACACTGGACTGTCTGGGGCTGTTTGGGGTTCTGATAAAACATGGTGTGTCACTAGTGAAATGAGGCAGCTCTGTGAAAATAGTTGAGTTTTAACCTTTGCACTTAAGGATCCAAGTGTTCTCAAACCAGAGGTGTCTGCCATGTTGACAGTGCCTCCTAATGAAGTCTGAGCCTGGAATATTGTCTAAAAAATGAGATTGTTAGGTCAGTTCCTCACTGCTCTTGGTAAGGTTAATCTGGCTTGAGCTGTTAAGCTGTAGTAATTGCGCCAGCTCACCTAGAACTTGTTCCAAATGTCTGCTGTAAAGTAGGAAGCAGTTTACTTAACTTGAGAACACCCATAGTGCCAAATGAGTTGATAACTTAATGCTTATTTACAATGCAATCAACTCCAACTGAGCAACTACAGAACAACAGATAATTAGAGTAAATTAATTCCATAAATGCTTTCAGGTTCAGGGCTGATCTGTCTTACTCATGCACACTGAAATTTCAGCCAGGTGAGCCACGGTTTAGCTCTGCTGGGAGATCCAGTCAGTGTGAATATATCCTGATTGCTCCAGAGCATTGCTGGAGAGTAGGAAAAGATGGTGTGCTCTCAGATTCTGTAGTCTTAGTGCTGAGCTTATTGACAAACCCGACACTCTGAGAAATACCTGAGGAACCGTGTGGGAGGGGAAAACTTTATCTGGGAACATTTCCTGCCTTCATGTTTGTTGGTTACATAGCGTAGTCTTAGATTTTGCTGATCATATCTGAAGATGGCAAAACTCTTCCCAAGAGAATTCTCTAAAACTAACCTGGTGTCACCGAGGTGTAAGGTATGTAATTTGATCAAGCCACCTAAGATATGTTATCAAGCTGTCAAATTCCTGATGAAAGTTATTGTTTTTTGTGCTGTTCCATGTCTGGAATGTGCAGGACATGTACCAGGTAAATCTCCCAGTACAGGCCTCCCTGTGTAAAGTCCTTAAGTGTAATTTATATGTAGGATTATATTCTGGGATGTGCATGTTGGAATAAGTGATCTGAAATATGCATCCGGAATACTGTCTGCCACATAGACTAAGCTTCTGTACTGTAACCATTGTAACCTTATGCTGAAAGTTGGAATGCTTTTAGATAATTAATCTGATAAGCAATTTAAGTAGTACTGCTATAGAGCTTAATTCTTACTGTTCTCTAAATCCATAGTTAGGAGGTATCACAAGACACATGGCACTCAAAGTCAATTCTATATATAAGTTTTACATTATGAACCACAACTTAATCTAATTTTGGTTAAATTTCTTTTGAAATCCCAGAGTGCTAATCCTGCACACCGAACACCAGTGGCAACTAAAAATACTCTCTATAGCCTAGGCTTGTATAGTTGTATTGTGTTGTAAAATGTAGAGTCTGCCATGCAAAGGAGCAGGGTTAAACTCCAAAAAGCTTCTTGCTCCTCATGCCCTGCAGTGGGTGTGAGTGCTCCCACTTGCTACATATTGCAAACAATTAGCTGAACAACAAGCTGGCATTATTTGGTTGACCGTTGAGTTTTGGCTTTCCAAATTCAGCTGCTTTGACAGTTTAAGTGACTGTATTATTTGTCTGCTTTAAGTCCAAGAGCAAAACCAAATCACTAAAGCTTTTCTCTTTCTAGGAAGCTAAACTCACTGACCAGCTGCCTCTCATCATTGTGTGCGACCGCTTTGACTTTGTCCACGACTTGGTGCTGTATTTGTATAGAAATAATCTCCAAAAATATATTGAGATTTATGTACAGAAGGTAAGTGACAACTTGTCCTTGCCTTCAGTGAGTCAAACTGATCAATCTTTACAGTGTTATTAGAACTACAGGCATCATGTTTAAGTATTCTGCAAACAGCTTTGTACTTGAGACTGACATTTAAGGGATTATTAGTGGCCTCCAGTAAATTAGCCCTGATGTCAGTCAGATCTCATTCTTCAGTCAGGTTAAGCAGTAACTCCCACTCATGTGCCTCTTGAAGGAGGAAGACTTGGTAGAACTTTGGGGTTCTTGGGGTGATTTTAACTCTCAGCATTTTGGAGGGGGGTGGAGAGGAAGTTCTCCTTGTAACTTCCTGCAGGGACAAAGTGGATTGCTCAGGAGCTCTTCCTATGGGAACTGAGTGAGCCACTGGGCTGGGATGGGAACACCTGTTGACAGAAGAATTGACTTTTAAGCTTGTTCAGAACCTCAGGAGGCTGGGAGTAAAGGCAGGAAGATGGGGTCAATCTTAACAAGTGGCCTTCATGTGTAGTTCTGGAGATAAGTATTGGCTGCCCTTGCTCCCTGACAACACACTGACCTCTTTAAATGCTCCTGTTTAGGTGAATCCAAGCCGTCTGCCAGTTGTGATTGGGGGACTGCTTGATGTGGATTGCTCTGAAGACGTGATAAAGAACCTCATCCTTGTAGTGAGAGGTCAATTTTCGACTGATGAACTTGTTGCAGAGGTTGAGAAAAGAAACAGGTATTAAAGTTCTACAAGTCTCTTACCAGTTCCCAGTCTGGCAGTGTTTGCTGCTCATCCATCAGTGCATGTCCTTGTCACACAGCTAAGGCTGGTACTGACACAAGCAGAAGCTGCCACTGGGTGAGAACCAGCTTTAATTCTTGGCTAATGTGGGGATCTCTCCAGAGAGAGATAACGAGTCTTTGGTGTGTGATGTTCTTCATAGTGTCAGAAAGTTACACCGTTATAATAATGAGCCAAAATGTGGGTTAAAACAGAGCACTGTAACTCTGGTTTAGTTCCTGACTCTATCCTACACCAAGGCTGGCTTCCAGAGTGTAGAAATTGTGCAGTTGGATATTTGCTTACTCAACCTCTAATGTGAAAATCACTTCCTTCTAGGCTGAAGCTGCTTCTGCCCTGGCTGGAAGCAAGAATTCACGAGGGCTGTGAGGAGCCTGCCACTCACAATGCACTGGCCAAGATCTACATCGACAGCAACAATAACCCAGAGAGATTCCTGCGTGAAAACCCCTACTATGACAGTCGTGTTGTTGGCAAGTACTGTGAGAAGAGGGACCCTCACCTGGCCTGTGTGGCTTACGAGCGTGGACAGTGCGATCTGGAGCTTATTAATGTATGTATGCTCAGGCAGCTGCCTCGTGGGTGGGGTTCTAACATCAGTGTCATGGGGTAGATAGAAAGCTTTATGACAAAAGCATGTATTTCCTAAAAAGTATTAAGCTGGGAAGTGCTTGTTTCTAACACAAAGAGGAGGTAGCTGTTTAATCTCCTTCTGCAGCTTAATGAGAAATAGGAAACTCTCCTGCGCATCCTTAAATGGGAGGCTAATGAAATATCAAAGGCTGAGATTTCTAGTCTGCCTCTCAGTTCAGAGTTGCAGTACAATTATCTGTAGGATCCAGAGCTGTGCCTTCCCCCTGACCAAGCTGTGCCTTTCTCCAGGTGTGCAATGAGAACTCCCTCTTCAAGAGCCTCTCCCGCTACTTAGTTCGTCGTAAAGACCCCGAGCTCTGGGCCAGTGTGCTACTGGAAAGCAACCCCTACAGAAGACCCCTGATTGACCAGGTACCACTGGCAGGACATTCAAAGCTTTTCTCAAGTTGGACTTGAAGAACCTGACGTAACCAATCTGTCCATGCCTTGACTCTGCCTGCAGGTTGTCCAGACTGCGCTGTCAGAGACCCAGGACCCCGAGGAAGTTTCTGTCACTGTGAAGGCCTTCATGACTGCAGATCTTCCCAATGAGCTCATTGAACTGCTGGAGAAAATAGTTCTGGATAACTCCGTGTTCAGTGAGCACAGGTGTGTGAAATCAAAACTAAGCCACGGGAAACTTGGAGTTATTGCTGTAATGTGAAACAGCAAATAAACTAATACCTTCTCCACAGGGGAGGGTGAATTTCTTGATCATGATTTGATAAGTACTATTTTCTTTCCCTCTTCAGGAATCTGCAGAACCTTCTCATCCTTACAGCTATCAAGGCTGACCGCACCCGTGTCATGGAGTACATCAATCGCCTGGATAACTATGATGCCCCTGACATAGCCAATATTGCTATCAGCAACGAGCTTTTCGAGGAGGCATTTGCTATCTTCAGGAAGTTTGATGTCAACACATCAGCTGTACAGGTATCTTCAATTCTCACGTTGTAAAAACTCCCTGTGCATCCCCACACAAGGCCTTTGCTGATGTCTTCAGTGCTTAACACCAATTAGCAAAGTGCCCAAAGCTGCTCAGTGTCTTGTCTTGTAAAGCAGGACAAATATTGTTTATTGAAACCTTGTAAGCCTAAAATCACTCACGCTGCGTGGGTTGTATGGAGTTAGTCCCTATTTTAAAGCTGTGGATCCATCGAGGAACTTACATAAACCACAGCTTAGTGTGTTGTAAAAGTGACCTTTTTGAGGGTGGCTGATCATGGTCATCCTTTTTTGCAGGTGTTGATAGAGCACATTGGGAACCTGGACCGTGCGTACGAGTTCGCTGAGCGCTGCAATGAACCTGCAGTGTGGAGCCAGCTGGCCAAAGCACAGCTCCAGAAGGGGATGGTAAAGGAAGCAATTGACTCCTACATTAAAGCAGATGATCCTTCCTCATACATGGAAGTTGTTCAAGCTGCTAATGCCAGTGGTATGATTAAGTTTTATTTACATCTTGGCTGTTGATGTTGCTCAGCTCTCTTGCCTGGTCTGCTCAAACTGCAGTTCTGCCAGACCTGTATCTTGATGCAAGTAGAGGAATCTGGCCCTTCAAGGACTGCCCTAAATAAGAATAGGAAAAGGTAGTGTATTCCATTTGCAGATAATCAGTGGCCTATAATTTCCTTCTTTAGCTAGCTGGAGACTTCTTCCAGAGGCTTTGCATGAAGTAGGATTTTAGTTAGGCCCATTCCAAGATGATTTGATTAATGTGTGATGAGCAGTGTGAAGGTTGTTGATTGTTGGGGAATAGCTGTAGAAATATGTCAAAATCAGGTTCAGCTGATTGTTTAACTTAAGCATGAGTGTCCCCAATGGTGGGAAGTAAACATTCTGAACTCCTTTCCATAGGAAACTGGGAAGAACTGGTGAAGTATCTCCAGATGGCACGCAAGAAGGCCCGGGAATCGTATGTGGAAACAGAATTAATCTTTGCTCTTGCTAAAACAAACCGCCTGGCAGAGCTCGAGGAGTTCATCAATGGACCCAACAATGCACACATCCAGCAGGTGAGTGAGACTGACTTTGTTTTGCTGAACCGCAGAGGGGTGTTGGGAATTCTGCACGTAGATATTGGCCTTTAAATCCATTTTGATAAGGGCTTGAACCCCACACGTTTAATGTAAGCCTCTGGCTGCAAACGTGCAGGAATAACCTGGCTGTGCTCTGCCCTAGGTTGGCGATCGCTGTTATGATGAGAAGATGTATGAAGCAGCCAAGCTGTTGTACAACAACGTGTCCAACTTCGGCCGTCTGGCCTCAACTTTGGTGCACCTCGGCGAGTACCAGGCAGCCGTGGATGGTGCTCGGAAAGCCAACAGCACTCGCACGTGGAAAGAGGTGAATTTACTGGCTCTGAGTTCAAGGATTTCAAAGCTGTGTGCTGTTCAGAAGCCTTGATTATAAGCAGTAACACAACTCTCAATTCCAGGTTTGCTTCGCTTGTGTGGATGGAAAAGAATTCCGCCTGGCTCAGATGTGTGGGCTCCACATTGTGGTGCATGCAGATGAGCTGGAAGAGCTAATCAACTATTACCAGGTAATTAAGCTGACTCCTGTTGTACAGTCAGTTCTGTCATGGCAACCCTGTCAAAATCTGGAATTCTGGATGGTTCCTGATGTGAAATGTCTCTCTCTGTGTCTCTAAGGATCGTGGCTACTTTGAAGAGCTGATCACTATGTTGGAAGCAGCGCTGGGACTGGAGCGAGCACACATGGGGATGTTCACAGAGCTGGCAATTCTCTACTCCAAGTTCAAGCCACAGAAGATGAGGGAGCACTTGGAGCTGTTCTGGTCCAGAGTCAACATTCCCAAGGTGAATGTCTGAGGCTCTAAAGCTAGCTTAAAACACACCTTTTTGGGCTGTCTGTACCCTGGCTTTTGCACCAGCAGCTCTTGAGGTTATTAATGGCACTAAAGCCTGAGCACTGATGGAAATTGCAGTTAACAAATATTGCTAATTCTGCCTTTTGCTTAGGTTCTGAGAGCTGCAGAACAAGCCCATCTCTGGGCTGAACTGGTGTTCCTGTATGATAAGTATGAAGAATATGATAATGCCATAATCACAATGATGAATCACCCGACAGATGCTTGGAAAGAAGGCCAGTTCAAAGATATCATCACTAAGGTATTGCTTTCCTAGTGAAAGCTATGTCTGTTTTTCCTTTGGATTTCCCCACAATCAAACTCCTGCTCTGAACATGAATCTTTACTCTTCTCTAGGTGGCCAATGTGGAGCTGTACTACAAGGCAGTTCAATTCTATTTGGAATTTAAGCCTCTCTTGCTCAATGATCTGCTGATGGTGTTGTCCCCTCGGCTTGACCACACTCGTGCTGTCACCTTCTTCACAAAGGTAATTTTCCTGCTCTCCAGATCAATGCAAAAGCTGGGAAAGCAGTGAGCTGTAGTAGCATTTTAAAATGCTTGGCTACTCTCCTGCCTGCCAGGGAAGATGCTAAGAGACTTCCACAAAAACTGACTTAAATGTCTTTCCCTGATTCCTTGAAGGTTAAACAGCTGCCCCTGGTTAAGCCTTACCTGCGCTCTGTTCAAAATCACAACAACAAATCAGTCAATGAGTCCCTCAACAACCTCTTCATTATTGAAGAAGATTACCAGGTATGTCTTGCCTTGAAGCACTTAATTCTGGATTTACCTCATATTCTCAGTCTTTGTTTAATGTGTAGAAACACAGTTTGCTTTCTCATTTTCAGTAGTTCTTACCTGCTTGCTGTTAACTTTAATTCCTTAAGTTCACGTTCTCTAACACTTCAAACTGAATTAGTGGTGAGGAGCCAAGGATTAAGTGGAAAAGTGTTAGTGGCTTTGTGAGAGCTTTTTGTGTCATTCCTACTGGGGGTAGAGTGGCTACTTTGTTATGAGTGTGACAGCTTTTATTTAAGGCAAACAAACGGTGCTAAGAAAAGGACTCACAGAAGAGGCAAACAGTTGTGATGTCTGGCTGTTCCACTGTTTTCAGAGAACAGCTGTCTGGTATTCAGAGGCTCTTTAACCTACTGAAAAATACTGACTGAAATACTCTAAATTCCATGTGTGTCAATCAGCAGCTTCTCAAATAAAACAGCAGATCTCTGCAGGTCTGGCTAGAATACTTTATCCTCTTAAAAGTCGGAGTACAGAACTAATGGAAAATGTTGCATTTTGTGGATGCACTTGCACATCTGAGGTGTGAGTAACTTTTTTTTTCTGCTTCACTCAGGCTCTTAGGACTTCAATAGATGCTTATGACAACTTTGACAACATTTCTCTTGCCCAACGTTTGGAGAAACACGAGCTAATAGAGTTCCGAAGAATCGCTGCCTATCTCTTCAAAGGCAACAACCGCTGGAAACAGAGCGTGGAGCTCTGTAAGAAGGACAGGCTGTACAAGGTGAGACCCCACCCAGGTCAGCTTTAGCAGCCTTGGCTTGTTTGGCTCTAAAGGGAGCTCAGTTAACAGCACACTGAGGATTGCTGTGTGCCCCGGGGCTGAGGCTCTCTCCCGTTGCAGGATGCCATGCAGTACGCTTCCGAATCCAAAGATACCGAGCTGGCAGAAGAGCTGCTGCAGTGGTTCCTGCAGGAGAACAAGAGGGAATGCTTTGGTGCTTGTCTCTTCACCTGCTACGATCTCCTAAGGCCGGATGTTGTCTTGGAAACAGCGTGGAGGCACAACATTATGGACTTTGCCATGCCATACTTTATTCAGGTCATGAAGGAATACTTGACCAAGGTAAGAGCAGGTGCCTCTCCAACACCCAGAGCTTGTTAGTCACTGTGGTGAATGCCTTGAGACTGTCTGCTTGCTACTAACATTGATTTGGGCTTTGTCCAATGTCTGTCTGTCCATGTCCACACTTACTTTTCAGTCCATCTGGGGAGAGACTTCGCCCTCTAAGAGGCTGAAACACTTGCAGGCTCCACCCTCTCTACCAATTACAGAACCTACATCAGTAGTATTTGCCTGACCCTGGGCAGTGTCTAAAGTAGTTCCAGGTTCCAGGCTTTTCCTGTGCTGTGTCAGTCAGGAATCCCTGCTGGGATCAAGCTTTAACTAAATTCTAGACTGTGTACTAAAAAAAGCTTTATAGAAAGATCTGGAGATAACTTATTTTGCTGTGCATTTAACTCTTAAAATGTGGCTCTGATACTTAATGGCACTAATTATGACTCAACTCTTATTTGAAGTGACTCAGGATGGGGGAACTACTTGGTAATGCTCTGACAGACTTGAACAGACTTGAGTTAAATCCAGCTGTCACTGAAGGATTTGCCCAGCTGAAGCTTTTAGAATATCTTCCAGTGGAATGGTGTAAATTCCTTAATGATTAAGACTTTTCCAAGCTGGAGTTCAGCTTTTACTTCCATGCAGTCACTGAAGACTAGAGTGCCCGTTTGTCCAGCAATTTGCCTGGCTGTTCCTTCTAAAGGCAGGACTACCCTGTAGTTCTGTAGGCAGCCTGGAATGCTCTTTTGGGGGAGGTGGGGAGCTGGCTGAGCAATGAAACTGTTTGTCAGAGATGCCTGATGTACCAAGCTAACACCAGGCCTTTGGTGGGAGTAGTGGATTCTTAAAGATAAAAATCTCCTGATCTGCTCAAGGATTAGGCTGTCGCTTTAGTGTAGCTAATGAAGTCAATGCAGTCAGAGCCAGCAACAAGCAGAGCTGCCTTTCTAAAGCAGATACTTCTGGTGTACCTTTGTTTTTACTCGCCTGTACCTTAATTATTTCTTCCCTGACGCTTTTGTTTCTACCTTTTTATATGCTAAATATGGAATTTGATTTTTCTAAGCTGCACCTTCTGAATTCCTTTGCAGGTTGATGCAATAAAGGAAAAGGTGAAAGTTGATTCTTGTTTTCCATCTTTAAGTCTGGAGGACTAAGTCTAAGGATTCTGCATGAGTTTTTTTCTTTCCTATGTTTACTACACTGCTGCTACTGCTTTTTCCCCAAACAAAATATCACTAAAGCATTTGCAAATTGTTTAACTCTCAGTAGCTAGTGCTGTAGGAGAAAAGTAGATTCATTTGCTACTAATAAGCTAATAGATCCTCAGGAAGGGCATACAGGTGATCAGTTGGATCACAGTCAGCCTGGTATTCAAACAACACACAAATACTTACACAAGTGCTACAATTTGACTGCCAATCTGCCTGGAAGAATCTCCTACAATAAGAAATAAGTCTGTGAATCCATAAAACAGTCTGGCATTTGCTAGTTGAAGGGCTGTGATCCAGTTCCTGATCTCTGGACCATGACTAATGTGTGCTGACTGTAGGCAGAGTAGATACTGGCTGCTTCCAGAGGGACTCTTCTTCACTCAGGTGTCAGTTCTCATGGTGCTGATCTAATCCACACAGTGCTCTAGTTCATGTAGCAACTTAAAACTTCAGCTGTTACACCAAGTCTGTGGTTCTCCTCCCTGTAGTAAATTTCTAGTAGTTGTCCAAAAAAAGGCTGCCTTCCAAGCTCTTCAGCTTCACTAAACTTCTCTTGCTACCTCATTAAAAATATATATATATAAATGGTAATGCTTATTGCTCTTCTGAGGCTGCTCCAGGGCTTGCCTTTTGCTATGTAACTTTGACCTTCAGAAGGGCAATCCAAGGTTTTCTGTCCATCTGCTTCCCTACAAATGCCACCGTGATCCTCCTTAGCCCAGGGGTCAGCCCTAGCAGGAGTTTTCCATTAATGTGGTTCAGCAAAGGGCAAAGCAAAGTGACAAACAGCTTTGAAGATGGACTAAATGCAAAAACTGCTGGTTGTAAAGACACCACTGGAACTCAAGGCTAACCTAAGACACGTAGTGTAAGGTCCTTCAGCAGCTAGTAAGGAAAGTAGGAAAGCGTGTGTGTGAAAAAAGGTAATTGAACTGCAGTGTTTGCATAAACTACGCATGTGTAGCAGTCATTGCAATTACATCCCACTACTCCTTAAGCTCCAAGGCATTGCTGTGGGCTGCGTGTGGTTTTTTGGGGGGAGCCTGTCTGGCAGTCATCTTCAGACCTCACTCGTGCTTCAGTACTTTTGCCTCTTTTTCATGCACACATAACACGATAACATTGAATGCATGTTACTTTTCCTCTGCAGCTTATTGCAGTCCCTGTGGAAAAGCCTTTAAATCAATCTTGCTCCAAGTGTGTAGGGCCCTGAAGCTGGTGATGCTCGAGCAAGTGGTGTAAGAACCATCCTGCGGGCTGGTTTCAAACTTGTGCTTGTTCTTGTCAATATTTGTTCAGCTCTGAGGGGAGGCATCAAAACTGGGTCCAAAATGCATTGAATGTTCTGGGCTGGAGGCTTTCCAAGTGCGAGTAAGCCAAATGTCTCTGCTTAGTAGCAAACTCTGCACATTCTCCTTGGATTTGCATCTCTAAACTTGTGCTTCTGTGTTCAGTGTGTTGCTGTTTTGAGTTAAAAACAGTGCAGTTCCCAGCACGGTGTCTGGAAATGAGTCTTGGAGCATTGGATACGATCCTGTGCACTTTGGCAGCAGCAAGCCAGATACTGTGGGAGGCAACCACCAAGGCTGGCCATGGAAGCCCAGTCAATGAGGGAACTCGAGCTCAGGACTTCTGCCACTCCCTGGAGTTGTGCCTCAGCTTGAGGTTACAGAGGAACAGGTTTATGGAACACAGGTTGTACCTCTCACCTGAAAGGAGGAGCTCACAGCTCTTGGAGCTGCCAGCAGATATTTGCTCATATGGCACAATTAAGCTGCAAACTCACTCGAGGATGTTGTAGCTGAATAAATGACACTGACCCTGTGTAAGTGCAGGAAACCTTCAAACTCCTTTATCAAGGACACGAATGAAATGAACCATTAATCTTGTGAGTTGTATTATTGTCTTTCAAAGTAATTGGCATGATTATCTCTGACTTTGTTCTAAGTCTTATCTCCCAGGTAAAATACCAATACCTCATTTTGTGGTTTTAGTTTCAGGGCCTGCCTTAGACTGTAGAAATGCTGAGTTCCCTTGGATCTGTCTTAGTAATGAGCAGCATTTCACTACAGAAGAAGTTTCTTCTCTTGCCTTTCTGTAGGGGTGGGCAAACAGCACCATTGCACTCACAGTGCAGCAGTGAAGCTGGCCAGGCTTGTCTGTTACTGTGTGTAAAGCTGGAAGAATTGGAGTATCTGTGGGTTTAGGCTGACTGCCACACAGTTCTGGAGTGGAAAAAGCAAGTCTTATACACATGCATTCTCTGCATTTGAACTTAAATTGCATGAGTGAATGGGTTTGGAAAGTGAAATCTTGAGGCTCAAGTGACATGTCGGATGCTATTGCAGTCTGCTCTATCCAAATACAAACCAGATTTCTTTGCCTCAGTGTCACCTCCAGGGAAACTTCTCCAGGTCTGGGCATTATCTCGGCAATTGCTCCAATGCCAGAGGTCTCCAATTGAGACTGAGCTCAAATCTGAGTCTGTGTCCAGCTCCAGTCCAGTACAGAACCTTTTGTACAAAGCTTCGGCCTGGAGTGAGCTTTCAAAGTAGTTGAAAATCCCTCAATGAGGGTTTTTTTTCAGGAAACACAATCTTGACTGCACCAGTACCAACATTGCTACTTGAATTGATCTTAACTTGTAAATGGTCTCCTTTTCTTGATGGGTGTTAACATACCACTAAGGCTTTTCCACTTCTCTGCCACCAATAAGTACCTGTTTTAGAGGAGGTTTTTTAATTGTTGGTCTCAATTCCAGGTGGATAAACTGGATGCATCAGAGTCTTTGAGAAAGGAAGAGGAGCAAGCTACAGAAACACAGCCTATTGTTTATGGTAATGCTTCAGTTCATGTGTTATCAATAACATATTTTACTTTTAAAACAACCCTTCCCTAATCTTGTTTTTTTCTGAGGAAGTCCTGGGAAATGGGAATGTTCTCCATGTGAAATCAAGTCTTAAGGAATGTGTTCCAAAGTATTAGATAAGTGCCACTCTGGTGCTGTGGCTGCTAAGGTGGGCTGTGGACTGCAGGATTTAAGATTGTCCTGGCTCACTAAGGAGAAGCTTTCTAAAGGAAAGATGTACAGGAGCTGTGCTATTCCAGACTTCCAGCAAGTGATTATTTGGATCTTGTGCAATATGCTTTATGTCTAGCTTGGGTATTTGCTTTATATCCAGCTTCTTCTAGCAGGAGTTTCTTGGCATACTTTACACTGTAGTGTTTTACTGTGCTGTGCCCTGAGGTTCTGTGGGGAAATACCCATTCTGGCTCCGAAGGGTAGGGACTCCCTGCTCAAACATACAAATACCTACAGGAAATTGGCAGGCATTTTGCTGACCGAGTTCAGGAGGGAGTTAAGATGCCCCTTGTGTGTTGCAGGCCAGCCCCAGCTGATGTTGACAGCGGGACCCAGCGTGGCAGTTCCTCCGCAGGCACCTTTCGGCTACGGCTACACGGCCCCTCCGTACGGGCAGCCGCAGCCCGGCTTCGGCTACAGCATGTGAGATGCAGCACAAGTCAGTCTGGAGCAGCAACTTTTCTTACTGAAACTCCACCGTCCCTCCCCGCTTTAACTCATAACAGGGAAAAGCAAAGAGTTCTGCCTCGTGTTCTTGTAACCTTTATTTCATGAAGGACTGTTTTTTCTAGCGCAAACGATTTGAATCACTTCTGTTAAATCTTTTTTCACATTCCATGTCATTTAGACTTTTACTTTCAGAAAGGGGAATAGTTTAAACGACTTTGTTCAAGTGGGCTTTTGCAGGACTGCTTATTACCATTAAGTCTATTGTGAAGATTCTGATTTGCACTCTATAGTGTTACACTCTAATATTGAATCTTAAGTTCATTGTATGTGAGCAGCTTACGGTATGTACTGTCTATTCTAAATGCATTTAAGTCTCACTGTATATTTGGAGAAAGCTAAAGCCAAGATCCTTGTATTTGACCTTGCAAGACTGCTGACAAGAGACAACACTAATCAGCATATCCTCCCTGGGCTGGATTGCATAGCTCTAAAAGATTTTAAAATGCGTACGGACAACCTTGCCTGACTTAAAATGAGTAAAAGTTTTTGGTTTTTGTTTTTTTTTTTTTTTTCCCTTAACCTATGCAGGTTTTTCCAGTTATGCATATAGAAAATGCTAGTGTCTTTTTGCTCACTCCATATGTAACAGATGACCTTATGTTGTGCTGTATCCTGTGCTTTTGTGGGACATTCCATTCAGGAACAGAGCACCATGATTCCAATCTGTGTATTTACTAACCCTGCCCTGAGGTTTGTGTATGTTGGATATTGTGGTGTTTTAGATCACTGTTTTGAGTGTACAGAAGAGAGAATTCAAGCATATTGCTGTTCAGTTTTGTTTGTGCAATTTGAAATTACGCAATTTAAAAATAAATTACTGGACTGTGGACATGCTGCATAGTGGTAGCTTCACTTTACTGTCTTCAAAAAAGGACCTTTGGACTCAAACCAAGTATTCCAGTGCTGGTAGTGGGAGGGGGAGCAGTGCAGGTGTGTGCAGCCAGGGGTCTGAGGGGCCAGCAGAAGAGCAGCAATGGGGACCAGTAGTGGGGTCGTGCACTGAGGGGGCGATACAGGACAATATGTAATGCTTTTTCTAGAGAGAGATTATGGCAGAGAGAAGAAAATAGCACTTTTCACCAGTTGGCTGCACTGTGGTCAACTCCAGCATATTCGACCAGATGATACATTAGGATTGTAGTAGGGTGTGCCAGTTAAATTGAGATCATGTTCTAGGTATGTAAATTGCCTTAAACATATTTAGCTTCAAATAAAATTGACTTAAATGTTTCTCTATGAATACTGTCATATTTGAGTGTAACGAGTCTGACAGCACTGGCCAGATTTCCAACAGCTGTAGAAGCTCCAGGAGCCACACTGGGCATCAGGATGCAGCTCTGAGGCCAAATCCCTCTTCCTCCTGTGAGCTCCACACTTGTGTCCTGTGATCCTGGGCACTGCAGCACTTCCATGGAATGGGGGGTGGCAGGGGCTCACCTGCCCCAGGCTCTCTGTGGGTGGTAGTGCTGGAGCACAAGTCTGCAGTGAAAAGAATTCACTGGAACCCCTAAGGTGCTCTGAACTCTGTACCAGGGTGCTTCCTTAAACCCAGGAGGGCCTGTTAATCCCGAGAAAACCAGGATTTAAGTCTGTCCCTGAGTGCCCAGTTGTTTATATGAGGGTAGCTACCCACACCTTGGCTCAACTGCACATTTTTGCACGTGTAGGAGCTACACAGACCCCTCCAGAGGGAAGCTCAGCTTACAGCCACTCCCCACAACTGTTTACTGGTCTGGGCTGCAAATCCAGTTGAACTGGTCAGCCTGGTACCAGTACAAGTTGTTGCAGCACTTGTTTGGGCAGGAACTTGGCTACAGTTACCCCCAGCTCCAGTTCCTAACTGCTTCAGCAGCTGAACCTTTCTGAATTAAAGAATGTATTCACTTCAAAAAATAGGCAGAAAGAGGAAACTCTTAAACTCTTATCAACCAACATGCAAAATCCTCAACCAACAGCACAAGTTGTAAATTTACTGGGTTCCTTGTTGTGCCAGCTCTGCTTTCCTCAACTGCCCTGAGCCTGGAATTTTCTTTCCCCCCTTGTAACACAAGCTAGAGAAACTCATGATTTACAAATTTAAATCTTACAAAACTTGCTTATTTTATTAACATTGGAAAAAAAAACCCAACTTGGATTTTTATCCCTTCAGTACCGACGTACATGAATGCATCCAGGTCTTTTTGGTACCGGTTTAGAAGAGTTTAAGGTGACCAGACACTTTATCTATGACATCAGCTGGTCCTGGTCCGATCCCAAGGACTGTCCTGGAGCCTGGAGCTATCTGAGTACGCCCAGCATCCTGTATCAAGCTCACAGTCAGCCCCAGGCGCTTCGCCTCAGCCAGGAGCTGCACCAGAGTCTCTTCATCGGGAGCTTTGAGGACCACTTTAGGTTGCCCACAGTATTCCCACTGCTTCAGGAGCTCGGGATTCCTTTTGTGGACCTGCTTGTAGGCAGAGACAGCAGCGTGGGAGCACTGTGCTGCTACCTTGCCCTTGCCCATCTTCAGGTCGTTGCGGACGATCAGCACCAGCTTGAGCTCCCCGGACTCTCCCATGATGTCAGCCTCGCCCCCCAGGCTGGCGGGAGGCTCTGGCGTTCCAGCTCCAGGCTTCCTGCGGAGTCTCCCTCGGATGCCCCAGCCCAGGCACACGCCGCACACGACTCCAATGATGACATTCAGCAACTCGGGCTCAAAGAGAGAAATCATGGTGGATTTTGGAGAGTGGCTCTGAAAGAGGGAAAGACAGAATGTACTTGAGTGTTTTGCAGCCTTTGAGCGTTTTGTGTGCTCTCGCCTGGTTTGTAGTTGGTTATTTGAAGATAAAGAACATTTGTTAGAAACACAAAGGAACAGCTCCCCAGACACAGCTTTCAGACCGCAGACACCTCACCAGTGATGGGCTTCGACTCAGCAAGCAGAGCTAAGAGAAAATGGCAAATTATCACAGAATCATGGAATGGTTTGGGTTAGAAAGGACCTTAAAGTTCATCTGTTCCACCTTCTGCCATGGGCAGGGACACCTTCCACTATCCCAGGTTCCTCCAAGCCCCATCCAGCCTGGCCTTGAACACTCCCAGGGATGGGGCAGCCACAGCTTCCCTGGGCAATCTCTGCTAGGGCCTCACCACCCTCACAGAGAACAATTTTTTTGTAATATCCAATCTAAACCTCCTCTCTGTCAATTGGAACCCATTCCCCCTTGTCCTGTCACCCCAGGCCTCAGTAAATAGTCATGCCCCACCTTTCCTTCAAGTTCCCTTCACGTACTGGAAGGCCACAATAAGGTCACCCCGAAGCTTCTCTTCTCCAGGTTGAACACTCCCAATTCTCTCAGCCTTTCCTCATGTCAAAATTACACCTAAAAACGGGGAAAGAAATGGTGCAGTGGGGGAGATTTTAAGTCAATACCCCAAATTCAGGGGAGGAGCGGGGCCGCCTCCAGCTTCACCGCGGGCTGCGGCAGCTCAGCCCCGCCAAGCCCGGCCGCGCTGGAGCCCGAGGGGACACGGAGGGCAAAGACCGAGCAGGGACCGAACCGTGCGGGCCCCCGCGGCCCTCAGGAGGATCATGAGGGGGCCATGAAGAACATCCCCCCTCACCGCTGACCTGCCGCGCCCGCCCGGCCGCTCCGCCGCGCCCGCCCGGAGGTGACGGAACCGCGGCGCTCGGGAAGTGACGAGAGCCAGGGGCGGGACGGGGCGGGTTGTGCCGGGCCCTGTTCCGCGTTGTGCCGGGCCCAGCGGAGCCGCCGGCGTGGAGCGCGGTGAGTGCGGGGCCGGGCCCGGGGCTCTCCCGGCGGGCGGGGGGCTCCTCACCGGCCCCTCAGCGGGACCTCCGGCGCTGCCCATCGCGCCCCTCAGCGCTGCCCGCGCTCCCCTCACGGCCCCTCCGGCTCTGAGGTGACGGCGGCGAGGGGGGACCCTCGGCCCGGGCGGTGCTGTGCGAGCCGCAGGACCCGTGTGGGCAGCCGGGGGGCGGCCGGGAACGCTGTGGGGGAGCAGGGCGGGAGGAGAGGCTGCTCCTGGCTGGCCTTCAGGGTGAGGAATGAGCCGCTGCCATCTCACCCCGCTGCAGAGCGGCTCTGCTCTTCCAAAGCCCCGGGAAGGGTGGGATAGACTCGCCCTGCTCCGGCCCAAGGGACGGTGCCTGATGACACAGGGAGAAATCCGTCCTTCTCCCTGCGGAGAGTCAGATACCGATAGTCTTTGTCTGCTTTTGCACTATGAATGTGCTGTGCTTTCCTGGCTGGGTGCTCCCTGCATCCCCATGGACTGCCTGGGGTTTGCGGGTGTGAGGCCCAAATCCATGGAAACATTTCTGCTGACTGGGGTTAAGCGCCTTGTCTGGTTTTTATTTCTCTAGCCAATGTTACCTGGTGTTTACAGGAGATAATAAAGCAGCACAATTCCCGTTTTATTCCAGTTTTGCCTCCCAGATGCTTGGCAGGTCATGTAGGTGACCTGAGGGAAGGGGTGATAAGTGTGTTTGATAGCAGCTGTTTATCTATAAAATGCTGTGAATCCAGGTTATCCCCTTTCAACTGCACCTATGGCATTTCTTCAGGGTTTTCTGCTGCCCTTATTTTCTCTGCTCTGTGCTTACCAACAAGTGGGTATCCTGGTTTAGTTAATGGTGGCAATGTGGGTTGAGGTGGAGAAAGTGTGATGTTACTCTTTGATGCTTTGGAGCACATGTGTTTTGTTTGGGCAGTGGGTTTTGGTGCTGTTTTGCTGTTTGGAATTCTGCTCTTTTAGAGATTGTTTCCCCTCAGTTTGATGGGAGGGTTCTTGTGCATTAATTTTCCCATTGAAACGGTCTTCGTTGTGTCAGTCCTCTTTCTTCCAATCCATTATTTCTGCAGCATGGAATAGACTTTCCTTTATTCCTTATTGGATAAGTGACAGTTGTAACCATGGCTTCATCCCCTGTTTTCAGATGAGGGTTTCAAAAGCCAGTCTCCAGTTGTGCAATGGGAAGTGAGCTCTCTTTATTAGTTTGAGCTTTGTTTCATGTCCTGCTGAGCAGCTGAAATGAAGGGTGTTCGTAATTGCTGTGGGGAAGGGTAGGAGGAGAGTGAGTAGTTTTCAGGTGGGTGCTAGCAATGAGGAAGGTGAGTAGGCTGCAACAACTGCACTCCTTCCACCTTAAAGCTTTGTTTCTGAGTTGTCTTGGAATTTCTTCTGAATGTCATAACTGCCTCTGACTGCATCTCGTGACCAGCTCCCCTTAGGGTGATCTGTGTCATTAGTGCATGCTTGGAGGTTCCTTATTTCTTAAAAAGCTGTGGGTTTAAAACAGAAAAACCCCCTATAATTCCTGATGTGATGGGAGACATACTGTTATCTGCAGGTTGGAACTTTAACTTCTCTTCCTTGTGGACAAGTGGGAGCTGGGTGGACTTTGCTGTTCCCTGAGGACGAAGGGCACAACCTTGAAGCTGTTGCAACACTGAGCTTTTCGTACCCCTGTACCAGCTTCAAACACAGGCATGGGGCAGCACCAAAACCACCAAACCTTGCTGCTTTTGGTGCTGCTTGGCCCAGAGGGAGCCAGGAGATGTTATTAGTGAGGCAGGCAGTTGTTCAAGCACATTAAAAGAATATTTTTCTTTCTCCCAGGGCTCAGAATTGGCCTCTGTGAGCCTTGTCTGGGCAGTGTGTCCTCACTGGATGGCCAAGTGTGTGAAATCTGAATTGGCTCCACTTAGAGACTGTTCCTGTGAAAAGCAGAACTTGTTATCTCAGGAGCTGCTTTCAGCCACTCTGGGCTTTGTCAGGTCCTTGTGTTCATCCCTTTTCATCTGTGCTGTGCCTCCTCTGCATATCCTCTTATCCCTGGGTCTCACCTTTTCATCTATTTGTTGCACAGCTTCTCTACTGCATTATTATAGCACCTGATTCTGCTGCTGGATGTAATCAAAATCCGTGTTTCACCTGAAAAAAATACACCAAAAAGAACAGTTTAATGTATGTGGCTTTAATGGCAGGGACAGAACTTTCAGTGAACTCAGAAGAAATTACGTGGTATCCCTGAAGCTCGTGTTCCAGCAGTCTTTCCTAAAAGGCATCCCAAAGTCTTTTTGGAAAAAAAATGGGAATTTTAACTCTAAATTCTAAGATGATTTATTTGGGTAGGAATTGGAAAATAGGTCTGGTGTTCAGAGGCATAACCCACAAAATGGAATCCTGTGGTCTTTAACTGAATTGCTTCTCCTTTGAGGAATTAAACTATTTTAGTTGGGAAAACATTTTTAGTATGGGGATAAATGCACTCATATCAAAATAACCCATTACAGCTAAATCTGTGGAGATTTGGAACATCTTTCAGATGTGGCCTAATTTATTTTAATTGAATGCTTCCCAGGAGTGCTGAAGGACTGGGAAAAAAATCGAGCAGTTACTTTTTCTATTTTCTGTCATCTTCAGGAAAGTCATTAACCTCCAAGTGAGGGGCTGTGTCACTTCAGTGTCACATGAACGGTGTTCTCTTGCTCTGTAGGGGCAGCAGGTTTGCAAGAGGAGTCGCTTTGGGCTCGAGTGCTGCAGAGCTGAGGACGTGGTTGGCTCTTCCACTGCCTTCAGATCCTGGAGAAGTGGTGGAGAGGGAATAACTGTGAGGAGCTGAAAGGGGTATGTAATGTTTCACTTCCAAACTGATCCCATCCTTCACCTGAGTGTGCTCCTGTGCCAGGCAGTCTTTGGCTTTCGAGGGAAAGTGCTCTCCAAGCTGTTTCTTTGCCAGGAAATCGTTAACTTATTCTCTCTGTAGAGCATTTGATGGCTGAAAAAAACCCCTCTCAGAGATGTGCAGCACTGTCTAGCTTAGTGCAATTCCTTACCCACCTGGAAAGGCTGGATTTTAATCCTTTGTTCTCCTTGTTGTAAGTGAAGAACAGGGGTGTAGAGAAAGAAGAAGAGATAATTATCAGAGAAGTTGAGGAGAAAGAAGCAGCAGGATTGGAACATTTGGCTTAAAATGCAAAAAATAACTGGAAATGATGTGTTGCCGAGGTGGCTGGGGGGAACAACAAAATGCTCTAACTCTGGTTCTGGGAGCTGTGTGACCAGGAACTGGTGGAGATGAGAGTCAGGGCTGTTTCAGTAAGAAGTGGTAAGAATTAGTGATTCAAACAATGTCTGGGAAAGCGGTGAGATCATGAAAACAGCTTCCTTGTTGTTCCAGCACACTGGAAAGGAGTCCTCCAAAAATCCTTAGTACAGAACATGAGTCCACGTTCTGCTCCTCCAAGTGAGAGTGCAATCACCCAACTGCCTTGTCCAAAACTGTTTCCTTTTGCAGAAGTGCACCCAACACTTGGGTGCTTCCACAGCCTCCCCAGAGTGTCAGAGATGAGACTTTTGTCCTTTTCTCTGATTACAGAAAGCAGATACTGCAGTGCCCAATTCTGTTGTGTTCTCATGCTCTGATAGCTTGTTTTGCTTTGTCTCACTTATGCTGTGAAGTGCCAGTCACAGTTACCATAAACCCTTTTTGTTGCCCAATTTGCATTTTTGACTAGCAATAATTGTCTTTTTATACTTCATGTTTTGGGTTGCACTAAGGCTCAATGGTGTATTGTGGGCTCTTTGTTCAGCCCTACAAAGCAGTTCTTGTGTGAGCACAGCTCTAACAAATGATCTAAGCCACCCTGATACAAAAACTGTCCCCAGTTGTTTTCCTCGCTCTTTTAAATAGTTTATTTTTATGTTTGCTGATAACTACTCCATGCAGAAGGCAAATTTATTTTTAGAGATGGGCTCTGTGTCTTTCCCAGCATCTGTCAGAAGTGAAGTTCTGTTTAGCAGATGGAATTTAATTTCCTGTGGCGAGCTCTCATGGATTCGGTGTAGACTTGAGAATATGGAGCGAGTTAATGAAGGATAACTCCATTTGGGCTCAGACTCCCTCTCCAATTAATCCCTGTGGGAAGGCATTAGTGCTGGACTAGTGATTCTAATGGGCATCAAGCAGCACAGCAGATCAAGGGTGCTGAGTTGAGGGGATGTGCATCCTCCAGTGCCTTTGCTAAGATGCTCTAAGTATAATTAGACTTGGGCAAACCAGGGAGGTTCTTTTCTGGAGCCAGGAAGGGTTTGCAGCCCGTTCAGCCCTGCCACGTGATAGGTGTCCACTCTCCAAGTCAGCTGTGGTTTTAAATAGGAATTATTAGAGCTTTCCTGCAGAATGGTTGAACTTTAAGACCTTCCTGACAAGTCTTTGTCCTACAGAAATGTGGAAGGGGATTATTTATCTACTTTAGTGCAAACATTGACTTGTGCACTTGAGGTGGTGTTATGCAAAGCTAATCCTGGATTAGTGCCTTTCCAAGCAGGCTGGGTAAAAGTGGCTCTGGCAGTTGAGCTCCTGCAAAAAAAGCTGGCATGCCCAAGGAACAACACACCTGAGACCCCCAGAGATGCAGGACTTTTATGGGTTGCACTGGGATTCAGTGCTGTGCACAGACTGGGCTTTAGCGTCAGATGTGGAGAGCAGTCGGCATTACAATAAATGAACTTTCTTGGAGTGTAATTAAGCTGAGAGCAGAGACCAAACCAATTGAGACTTTTAATTCTGAAGGCTAGATTTGCACACATTGAAAAAGATGGATTTCAAACTGAGGAACATGTGGCTTCCACTGAAATTTGTGTTGGTTTTTTTCTAATCTTTGCTATATTTAAGTCATCAAAATGTGACTGAAGTTCCCTAAACCAGAACACTTTTTTTAGTGTGGCTGTGTGCACTCAACAGCTCTGGATGGCTTTTGCTTCCTAAGCAGCTTTCTGTGAACATCAGGCTTGGTTTGTGTAGGTGTGTAATTTAAATATTGCCCTCTGCAATTTGGGCTGTGCATGTGTAAATTCATGTGGTATACGTGTGTATGTGTGTACATAAACTTACATTATAGATGTTAATAAATACTTCCTTAAATATATATAAAAATAAGCACAAGTGAGTGCAGTCAGTAGAAACAAAACCTTCCACCATCCACCTGGACTCGCTGTCCTGCTGGAATTAAGGGGTGGCTGAACATTTGATCCTGATGTTGCCATAACAACTGGCCAGTTATCCTCAGCTGAGGACTGGGGTAGCTCCAGTGGCTCCCAGAGTGTCAGGCTGCTCTAAACTCACCTGGGGAGAGGGAGAGGTTCACGTTTCCCTGGGGTTTGAGCAATGCCTGGGTTGCAGGTGACTGCAGAGTGATGCTGTAGAGCTCCCACTGCAGCAGCTCAGGCCTCTTGTCCTTGGCTGACTCTGGAGCCCTTGGCATTTTTCAGCATTTGCAAAGGTGTTTTGTTCATTTTTTAGGTGGTTTGGGTATTCTGGGATTCCCGTTGCAGTGAATAAAAGCTGTAACATGCATGAGATGAGTTTCTGCTGCCTTGTTTAACCAGACAGATTTCTGTTTCTGCACATTTTGTGTCGGGAGAGGTGTTGGAGAAAGGACTCCTTCCTGAGACCTCAGTGCTTCTGATTACTGGATTTTAACTAAAACCTTTAATAGTCAGATTCTAGCCAGCAATTTTATCTGTATTGCAAGTAATGCACAAGGCCTGTACCTGTTTAGAAAAACATCCATCTAAAACTTGACTTGTGAGACCCTGGAAATGTCAAATACAGAATCTGAAATCTCTGAACATTTTATTTAAAAATTTGACAAAATTACTGCAGTCTGAATCCAGGGGGTGATCTCACTCCTGTTTACCAAACCTGAGTTGCTGCTTGGCTCTTAAGCCTAACATAAATCAAAGGGGAAGTATTTTTTCTGTAGAACTTTAATTTCCTCCCCTGGACAGTTTTATATAACCTGTCATTTTAATACCGCACCACTTTTCTTTCCAACAAAAGCAACATACCAAAAACTGTAAAACATGTTTGCTTACAGGGAGAAATACAGTGAAAATAAGATGCTTTAGCTTTGTGGGACTCTCTTTTCCAAAATAAAACTCCAGAAACTGTTTTAAGATTCAGGAGAGGGTTTATAAAACAAGGAGTCTGACTGGTTCCTCTCTTTGTGTTTGATTGCATAAGAATTGTCAGCTGTTCGGGGCTTTTTTTTTAAGAGAAAAAAAAAAAGGCAGCTCTTGCAACATTCTGATTTATGCTGGCTCCCAGTTCTTGCATTATTTACTCTCCTGGATGAGGAGAACCACATCTGTTCTTCTGGGGTTTGTTTTTTTTTTTAGGGCTGATCTCTCTAGAGAGAGGCTAAACCAGCAGAGAGTATGGACAGTGTGAGCAAAGCTTCCATCAGAGAGCTCTTGTCCTCTGAAGAGTTTGCCTTTTGTGCTTCAGAGATACCAGACGGTGCAAAACAGGAGATGCAGCTCTGTATCTTGGTTACCACAGTGAGGGCTAATCTTTCAGCCAGAGAGGTTTTTGATGTAGTAACAACCTGCAAAGCTTGGTGCCAGGATGAGGAGCAAACCTGAAGCACCAGTCTCAGGATGGAAGTGAGGTTTGTATGAAGCTCTGCTGCTCCTGGAGCCCAAACAGTGGGTTGGGTCGTGGAAGGGGTTGTTTAAAAGAGCTTTTGTTCAGCTGTTAGAAGTGAGGGAGTTTTGTCATTTGGGTGAAAAATTTAGAATTATGTAGGTGGGAATGTTTTAATCTTTGTCACTGTGGGAATTGAATCACTTTCTCCTGTTTGATGGTGTAATGCAGGATGACTGTGAGTTGGATTTGGAGAGCTGCTGGGTGTTTGCCTGTATCCTTTGACTGTGGAGTCTTCCTAACCAGAAACACACCTTGTGTTTTTTGGGTTTCTTCTCCTCTTAGATCCCCACACGTGACTGATCTATGAAATGGCAGAGAATGGCACAGACTGTGACCAGAGACGCATAAGAATGAGCAAAGAGCAGCACAATGGAAACTTCACAGGTAGGTGGAAAATCACTTTGTGTTCTCAGCTGGCCTGTTTGGGGTGTAAAACAGCACAAGATTGAAAAGGAATTGATGTTGGTTTTCTGTTGAGGCCAGGCTGGATGGGGCCACCTGATCTAGTGAGTGGCACCTGTGCCCATGCCAGGGAGTGGAATGAGATGGGCTTTAAGGCCCCTTCCAGCCCAAACCATTCTGGGATTCTGTGACTTTATGCCCACGTAAAGCAAAGGGCCTCGGTGCCTGAATCAATCTTGGAAACCTCAGTCAGCTCTAAACCTGAAGCCTGGAGGATTTAGGATTTCAAAGCCATGGAATAGATTTATGCTCTGTACTTCCATTCACGTTTCTCTTACACTCTTTTCTTCTCCTAAAGTTCTTGATTTGTGGTTCACATACATTTAAGCCCCACAAAGCTGATCTGGGTACCAACAGGGGCTACAACAAAAAAAAGACCTTAAAAAAATTAAACACTGTTGGCAAATGTGTGGCTGTGGAAGTCAGGCTGTACAACCCCACCCTTTGGCACTGAAAAGTTAGTTCTTGGTAATAAAAATCTGTTTTACTCTGGGACACATCCAGTTACTAGTCTCCCAATTTCTAGCTGTTCTGTTGAAATTCAGTGTCACTGTAATTTATTGGTTTCTGTGATAAATTACCAACAAAACAGTTTTTTAACTACTTCACCTCCTGCCTCTGCTCTGTTTTTCCTACTGGTATGTCTGAATTAGCCTGGGGTTAATGCTTAGAACTCATGAAAAATAACCTGAAATCACTTAATGAAGATTTTTGTGTCACTGAATTATCCGTGCTGTGTAGTAAAGCATGGAAATTATAATCATCTTTCTTTGTTTCCTGACAGCTTTGAATGTGCCAGTTCCATATTTAATTAAGTTTTGTAATCAAGTGATTTCTCAAGTTGTGTGCAGTCTTACACCATTGTCTTTCATGACCTTTTACTAAAAACAAGGTCATAAAAACAAGGTTGAAACAGTTTTATTACACATATTAAGCGAGAAAGATTAACTGCATGTTTGTATGTATGGAACAAATTAAAGCCTTTTGCTTAAAACCTTAAATCATTCTGTAACTCTGAGGGAATGGGGATGTTCTCCAGTATTTGCCATTGCAGGATTTCTGTTAGTTCATCTAAAGCAACTGATTTTACAGCTGAGGAATACAGAATTAAGTGGGCTGTGTGACTAATGGGATCTGCAATTTCTATGTAAATATCAGCATCTGATAAGGCAGAATGTTTCAATTACTGGAGTAAGACTGAAATAATACATCTTGGGTTACAATATGCTGCAGATCAGATTAGATTAATATTTTAAATTCAACAGCTTTTTAAAAATCTAAAGTTTATTACAATGCAAACTAGAATACATGTGTTGTGACTGTGTAGTAAGTGATGTTTAAATAAGTTTGGTGTCTGTTTGGATACAAGTGTATTTTGTCATTGTTTACTGGTATTATTTTTTAAATCTTATTCCAGAATTCCTTTTCTTTAAAAAGTTTAAAAATTATTACTGCTCCTTAGCATGACAACCTTTGAACAAGCCATTCTCCTCCAAAAAACCAGCTCGGGTTTGGGGCTTTATTCATCTTATTGTGAGCACAAAATAACACCTTGATTAGAAAAACCTTTTTGTGTCCTTGCCTGGCAGTGAGCAGGGCCTGGGCTGGGTGTGAGCTCAGTCCCAGGCAGGGCTGTGCTCCAAAAGCAGCTCCTTTCCACGGGAGGAGTTTGGGAGAAGCTGGGCAGGCTCCTGGCTGGGAGGGCAGGTGCTCTTATCCAGTTACACTGCTGGTGGCTGAGGGGGATGAAGAGCACGTGTAATTCCATCTGCTTCCAGCACAGGAGTCTGGGAATAGCTCTCCTGGAAAAGAACCAGCTCAGAAGTTCGGAGTGAAGTGTCCCTGCAGCATCCCTAAAGTCACGTTTGACCTGGGCTGGTGGCTGCTCTCAGCTCCCCGGGCAGTGCCCTGCAGAAGGGCTGCTGGAGGTGCCAGGCCTCTGGCACCCTGGTTCCCTGAATGCCTCTCAGCTACAGGGGGGAGCAAACCACTGCTTTTCCTGGATGGCACCTGGTTCCTGAGGCACTGGCAGCAAATGCTTTGGGATCGGGAGAAAAGATGACTGAGAGCTCACGTTAACTTCCTAACAAATACAAAAAAATCAGTGTATTTTTGGGTGGGATAGAACCTGACCTGCCGGCCTGTGCTTTTACATATTTTTTTTTTGCTTTTCCTTTGCAGATTCCTCTATGTTGAGTGAGCGGAAGCGAAGGGAGCGAGAGGAGAGGTTGAATATTGTACTGTGGAAAAAACCGCATGTTACCTTGCAGTATTTTTGCCTGGAAACTCTAATAAACTTGAAGGAATGGACCATAAAGTAAAGACCATTTCTTTAACTTCTACTAAGTGTTCTGGGGAAAACCCGTGCTCTGATTCAGTAGGTCATTCTGACATCTCACTTTCCCTGATGATTCACAACTTGAAAACTGTTTTTTTCAGAGAACATGTGTATTTTTGTCCCCTTAAAGGTGGCTGCTGGAACATCCCACACTTGTAGCTGTGCACTCAGACCTTCTGCCTAAATTACATAAGTGCAGCAAGGTGCTTGGGGGAGAAAATGGCAAACTGCCCTTCTGAAGAATTGAATATTCCAATTTGGAGGAGTGGGACAGTGTTTAGGGACCCTTAAGGCAAGGGATATTGTAGTTATGACTGCAGTGTTAAGCACTGACCTACTAATGCAGGTGTTGGTATCACTGAGTAATCTTCAAATAGCTCAGCCAGGGCAGAGATCAGGGTTATGTGGAGCTTGCAGTGATGTGTGTGATGCTGTAAAGAGGACTTTGCTTCTCTGTGGGCCCTCTTAGAGCAGGAAATGATTTATTAAAGCACTTTCCCATAGTGTTATTTTCACACTGGACAAAATCAGCTTTTATTCCAGGGAGAGAATTTGTGAGGAACAGTCCTGCCATTCCTTGCTCGTGCTGAAATGCAGAGCCAGCTCTTAAGGCACCAGGCCTGAGGGTTTAGGCTGCCAGAACACGAGCACAATTTGCAATGAAAATGCCAGGAGTAGCAGCCATCCAGTGCTTGTGTTGGTAACTGGGCTCTGTTGTTGTGCTTGGGATTGAGTTCACAAAGCTTTTCCCAGTCAGGAGACAGGATCTAATGTCACCTTGGGTGACTCCAGCTGTTGGGCTGCTCCTCTGCAGGGTGAGCTGAGCCTGGTGCTCAGGGCTGTGCTCGCTGACCCTCTGGGCTAGCCTGGAGGTGCTGGCAGTTCTGATTTACTGAGAGAAACTTTTCCATTTTATTTTGAAATTATTTGTATGAAAAATGCCAGGTTCATGTAGTGTAGTCTTAATTCCCTTTTACACCCCACACCTCCCAAAAAAATTAACCCCCTAAGCTTATTTATTTTATTACGTGCTTTCTTTCAACTACCATTAGGAATTGTCTCTGGGAACTGTTTTACTGGGTCTGACATCTGTAATTTCCAACAATCTCCAAGCATTCATTTAAACTAAGCAGAAATAACATTTGAGGATTTATTTTAAGACCTCAAATCTTATTTGGCCTCCTAGACATCCAATTCTGTTACAGATAGCATTTGCCTCCTCTGCTGAGCAGCACATTCAGTTGTCTGACACTCCCCTGACAGAATCTTTACAGAAAATAACCCTGACTATTACAAGCTATTAAGTTGAGACCTCAGATTGACTCTTATCTCCTGTGTTCCATTGCATAAATTGTGTTTTGAATGATGATCATTTGAAAATTCAGTTGTTGTACTAATGTAAGCAGCACTAACTTTAATTTTAAAATATTTTGAGTGCTCTTTTCAGTTTGCTTAATATGAAATATTTGTGACCGTTTTCCTGTATTATGTCTCACATTTCTATCTTTTTCTGTCTAAATAGATAAATTACATTCACAGTTTGCTGTTATAGTCTGGGAAATTTAAGTGATGCTAGCACTTGCTTTTTTATATTATTAGATGAAAATATAATAATGTTTTCTGGAAAATAATAAACGTAATTGCTAATCTACTGTGTGTGGCCACATACACATCAAACAGAAAAAACCCCAGTAAAACCAAACATGCTCAAAAATTATTTGGTAGCAAATTACTTTGGAAAACACTTTTCTCCCTTATCACTTAATGCTGCAGAGTTATCTAAAATATATGTATTCATTTTGGAGCTGTTACAAGAGGTATAGATGAGGGTAAACAGAATAATGTAAAGATGTGTTGCCGTGACTGTCACTGTGGTTCTGCCCAGCAGCACAGTTGGAAATCAGCACTTCTGAATTCCACCCAGCTCGCCCTTGCCCAGGGCCAGTGCAGGGCCTGCTTTGCTCTGTGCTTGGCCACAGCTGCTGCTCGGGGCCTGGGTCTGACTCTTGGCTCCACAAGCTGAATTGTTTTCTGCTTGTGTTTGTTTTCAGACAGTTACTTTGTTTTTCTTTATTAAAAAAAAATAAAATATGCGTGGCTGAACTTTGATCTCGCTTGACAGCAAAGCAGAGATTTTTTTCCCTAAAGAGTAAAGGCTCCCCAAATACTTTCTTGGGAGATTTACACTTCTATCAGAGCAAACTTTTCAGCTGCCTTTGTCCCTGCTGAGTACATCCAGGCAGCCCCAGTCCCCAGGGGTAGCTGTGTTACTTTGAAATGCGTGCTCAATGATGAAAAACCCTAATTTGCCATTTGTCTTTAAGATTGTGGCGTCGGCGAGGCGTCCTGGTGTGCGTGTTGCTGGCACTGGCAGTGCTCACAGCCATGTACTACATCGAAGGAGCACATCAACAGGTACCACCTCTGCTTCCCTGGCTGCCTCTCACTCCCTTCCCTGTGCTGGGAATTGAATGAGCTGTGCTGGGAATCTCCATGAATTTATAATGTATCTTTGGAACTGCTCACTCCGGGTTTGTTTCGCAAGTCGTGACTGCTCTGTTGGCTGGGCGTGAGTTGTGTTTCAGAGGTGGAGAGGGATGAGCTGGGTCATTTGGTCTGTTCTGTTGGATCTGGAGGTGTCTCCTCTGCTCCTGAGGAAAGCACACCTCAGCTGCTGCAGCACTCCTTCGCAGCTGCTGCCAGCAAGCTTTTAATAGTGCTGGGAGCTCTTGAGGGAAAATGTTCTCCTGAGTCGTGGCAGAGCTTCGTGGTTCCCAAAAAATGATTCTTGGGTTTCTGTGGAAGGGTCTCCTGCCCAGCTGGGCCAGGCACATATAGAGATATAAAATGGTTTCATTTCTGTGTACAGCAGACAATGTTTTCTTAAAAGTAACAAACCTACTCACTGCTCCAAGATACAACATCCAACAGACTCACTGGGAGTGCAGCTGATTTTATTTTATTTTATTTAAGCTATTCAGACAATTCCCTGAGCTGCCTGGGCTCTACTAGACACTGTCTGGGGCTTGCTCCTCGTGGGCCTGTTCTGGATTTCAACCTCCTACTGTTGAACCTGAATTTTCATCTGTCTCCTTGGAAACTTGCTGATTCCAGGATGTGGGGTTTTTTCTTTTGAAAGTGCACTGTTTTCTCTACGTGTCTGTGCTGTAACCGTAATAAATTGCAAATAGAACTATTTAGGAGTTGTTATAATCCAGATAAATGTCTGTGTTAGCTTGTAGCTTAATTTTCTCCCTTGGAGATATCATAATTTATGGGTTTTTTTTCTTTTTTGTGGCTTTCCTTGCTCAGTATGTGCGGTACATGGAGAAGAAGTTCTTCTGGTGTGCCTACTGGGTAGGATTGGGCATTCTCTCCTCTGTTGGGCTTGGAACAGGTCTCCACACCTTTCTGCTCTACTTGGTAAGGATATTTCCACACCATGTCCTTTCTGAATTGAGTACTTTAATTGTTGTGTATTTTAAAATACGTGAATAAATAATTTTCTGCAAGTTCTAAACATCAAATGCTTCTAAAGTTGGAGCTCTAGTGGATGCTGTTCATGTTCTACACTGCATCACCTTGTTCTGTAGTTTGTAAGCTCTGTGTTTACTCAACTGTGGATATTGGCCTGCTGTTGGTTAATCCTCACTTTGAAACAATGAGCCAAATCTGCAAACTCTATCCTCTAATCTCCTCATTTAAATGAAGCGTTTTCTACTGTGTGCAGCTCAAGTGTTTCCATTTAAAATTTTTCAGAGTATTTTTTTAGTAGCTTAAAATGATCATTTTTCTAACTGAAACCACCAAAACAGGCAGCTGGTTTAAAGTTCAGTCTGTATTAATTTTGCTTTGGAAGTAATAGCAAGAACAATGTTTTTCTATGAAGATAAAATATCTTATGAAAATTTGCATGATGTTGTTTATCTCAACTTAGCTATGAAAGTCAGGGAAATGTTTGGGTGTGTTTTGCTTTTGGCCATTGGATTAGTTCCTGGTTTATGAAACCACTGTCCTGGATTCAAGAGAAGGATTCATGGCCACAAAATAATTAAAACCAGTTCATGCAACAAATGTCATCTTGTATTTGGAACAATTACAGATGTTTACTTTCAGAGCTGCTTTAATCATTAACAATAACACAGAAAACACTACAAGAAGCTCCTGCCTTTCCCCCCAGCAGGGCAGTGCCTGGGAGATGGAATGGCATGGGATGAGTAGCCTCAGATTTACTCTTAGTAGAGCTTCTGTCCTAGAGATTGTGAAGGAGTTCCTGCTGAACAAAACCAAGTTTGTGCATTGAGCACTGTCATACCCCAGGCCACTCCAAGATGATTTTGGCACTTGAAATCTTCCTAAAACAGCACCACTTCTTTTCTTAAAGAAGGTGGAATGAGTTAACCTTTCTTCTACTCTGTGTTTAAAAATCCAAGTGCTTAAATAGTTCTAAATTACTTCAACGCAGAAAAATTAAATTCCATAATACATCACTTTGATGATC
This sequence comes from Edolisoma coerulescens, assembly GCA_013397115.1. Lineage (NCBI taxonomy): Eukaryota > Metazoa > Chordata > Aves > Passeriformes > Campephagidae > Edolisoma > Edolisoma coerulescens. The sequence goes on along the minus strand of VWZW01003883.1, from coordinate 271,748 downwards.
TTGGGGGGTATGTGAATCTTGTGGATGTACTTAGGCCATGACCTGAGCTGACATGGAAGTAACTTACAGAAAATATAAATTCTCAGTTGATTTATCAGTATAACTTATGGTGGGTGTTTAAGAGGTGAACAGTCTTGCAAAGATTACAGGGATGTGTCACCCAGGAAAAGAAACTGAGTTGAATATTGTTAGGGAAGGTATTTATTTGGAACATAAGAAGGAAGGCTTCACATAACTTTGTTAGGAGGGGAAAACAGACTGAATAGGTTACACTGAGTAATTAGAAGGTGGTTATAGAGTAAAATTAATAAAGATGTACCATCAACATCCAAAGTGTAATACTGCAGGAGAAATACTGGTTTGCTTTAAATATATGAGGCAGATAAGTTCCTGTTACACTGAGGGAATTCCGTGAAGGCAGTGAGTGTAGGAAGCCAGGATTTGCTTCCCTTTTTTTCTCCTTTAAGAGAAAGGAGAAAGAGCAAGATTTAGTGGTTAGCATGGTCTGCTCAGGTCAGTTAACACCTTCTGAGCACCTCGTGGTTTACACCTCGGTGGAACCCACGCGGTTGTTGCCACTAGATGGCAGAGGGAGTGTAAAAACAGCAGTTCCTGGCCCTACCAAACCGTGTTTCTGTTTCAAGTACCCGAACTGTTAATATTCTTATCACCGCAGCTGTATCAGCAAGGTGTACATGGAATATGTTATCACTGTAGTAAAACAGTGCCTGATATCTGCTCAGTTTGAGCTGCTGTGAGAGGGAACACAGAGTACTAACATGAGGCTGTTGCTGCAGCTTTTAGGGGTGAACTCTTTCAGAGAAGTGTTCTGGATTTAACCCATCTGGAAACAATGCAATTAGAAGCTCCAGCTCTCAAAGGGGAGGAGTTGTAATTATTTTGCTTTGTTATTTGTACAGCAGTTCCCTCTAAAAGTAGAAATATGACACATTAAATGGGGCTCTCAATATTAACTTCTGCATTACCGTTGATCTACTTTTCATGTTCCATATACTTTATTATCTTTCTTCTTTATGGCAAAATTTACTCTTCTATTGACTCAAAGAAATGAAAAGTTACAAAACAAATCCTCCCCTGCTTTAGTGCCTGGATTTGCTGGCAATAGAGAATAGACCCAGTAAATGCTTTCAAATTGCTTTTAATTAATTGCTCATTTTAAAGCTGTATGTACAGGGAGATTGTTGGGAATGCAATTACATGCTGGGAGAACAATGCCCTTGGGCCCACCCATGTGGTGCTGAGCTCTGCTGGGACTTGCAGCATTGTCTGTGCCACTGAGGGCACGTGGAGGAATTGATGGCATGTAGGCACCTGCTCAGGCTGCTTCAGCTGTCACACAGGTGCATCTGAATTAAATACACTGGATTATCCATTTACTGCATATGGCCATTCCCAAGCACTGCAAGTGGTTATGCAATGGCTGCAGTACATGAATGACTCTGATGTTTGCTTTCCCTGGCCTGCTTAGCTGTTTTTCCAGTGTTGAAAGCTGTCATTTGTCTGGATCCTTCAGAGCATCTCTCACCAGCTGCTTTTCGGAGCTGCATTCCGGTGCCAGGAGAGATCCCGGGGTTAGCTGAGAAGAGAGTGCTTGGAAACAGTTTGCTAAAAGTAGAATTGACAGTTTAAAGCAGCCTTAGTGTGGGAGGGGTGTTACTGCCTCAGGATCATTTTGGTTCACATCTGATTGGGATTTTTTTTGGTCACCAATCCTTAGTGCAAGAGGGACAGGTCGAGCGTGTCAGTTTGATACCAGGCTTTTTATTTTTATGGCTGTTCCTGTGATTCAAGAGCTTTCTATATGGTACAAAGGGCCTGAACATTGTCTGATGTGTCAGTTCCTAGTTTAATGCTGCTTCCTTAGTTGTTGCCAGCACTGGATGTAAAATCTGACATGGCTTTTTGGGAAACAATTCTCATGCTGCACTTGGCACTGAGCTGAGGGCTGGCACAGAGCAGATCTTGAACGCAGGAGCAGGGAAGCAGGCCACCCTTCCAAGAATCCTTTCCATTCTGACACTTTCAAAACAAGTCTGCTGGGCTTATTTTCCTGAAGCCCATTAAAGGTTTTTCACAGTTCTTTAAAAACAACCCTTAAAAATAGTAATCATGATGTGGTTCTGTAGGAAATAAAATATTATGATTAATGACTCTAAATACTGGTTTTAGCAGCACATGGCTTTTTCCTCGGTCCTGAGATGTTTTCTGTTGGTGGTAGATTAAAATATGAACAGCATGAATCACCTCATTACCAGCAGAGGATGGCTGAGGGTAACTCAGGAGGAATTTTTTGTGTTTGTACATCTCTGAGAGATCTTTGCTGCCGAAAATGAATGAATGAGGTGGCGGTGGCGGAGGGCTCCGGAGCAGGGGACAGTAGGTGGAGTGCTGGGTTGGGATCCTGGGCTGTGGCCATCCCCACCCAACGTGTTTTGGTTTCACTTCAGCTCTGAAAAACGGATTGTCAAAGATGTGGCCAAGAAAAATGTGCTTAAAACAAGCGGTTGAGGGTGGGGAAACGTCCCCTCTCCCTGGGGATGTGAAATCCCTGAAGGGATGAATGGCACCGAGTTCCTCACCGGTCAGAAGCTCAGGGCGAGCTCTGGCCGTTGGCTTTGTTTGTGTTTTTGTTGCTTAAATGTGAATTCTTTTTGCTGCTGCTGGAGCCGAGGGGGCATCTGCTGAGGGGGTTTGTGCTGGTGGCCGGGCCCCGGGCGAGCACAAACAGGAAATGTGAGGTACAATAGCCATGGCTGTGCCGAGGTCACACACCAGCCCGGATATTTCAGCGCTGGAATACGTGGGTTTGTCAGGAATTCTTACAGGGCTGCTCGGCAGCAGAGTGGAAGAGGGCACAGCAAAAATAAAGAGCAGAAATGTGCCTTTAAAGAGAAAAGCGAGTCAGAAAGGCAGTGCCCTTATTGCCAGTGCTGCTCTTACTGGGCTGGGCTGGGTTTGTCTGGGTTTGAGGGCTCAGACTCACATTTTCATTCTGAATTGGTTCCCCTCACCAGGGGTCACATTCTGGCCTCCCCAAACAGTCATGGTTTGCAGCTGAAATGAGTCCTGTGTTGGCCCTACCCAAACTGGTTTAGGTTAGAATTTGAAGATTTAAAAGCCAGACACTTGTGCAATAATGAATCCATTATCTTGGAAAAAAAGATGTTGGTGGTGTAAATAATTTAAAAAAAACCAAACCCACACAAATAAACGGTTTCCTGTCAGGACTACTGAAAGCTTTTTTAAGTCAAACCTAATTCCTTTTAGTTCTCTTGTTCCAGGAGCTGAGCTTGTAAGGGGGCTCATGATAAAAATTACTTAAGTCCTTCTTAAAAGAGAAGCTCAAAAACGAGGCTCACTCCAGTTTTATGAAGTAGACAGAATAATTTAGAAACCCACACAACTTATTCTCTTTTTTTTTTTTCCCCATTTACTTCCTCGTGACTAATACAGGAGTATTTTCGTAGTAATTATCAGCTTCAGGAGAGGTTTTGCTCTTTCCACGCAGATCATTCAAAACTCTTGTGAGTAACCCAGAAAATGATGGTTCTGTGTGTAAAGGAAAAAGTGAGAAACAAAGGCTGAGCTGCCTCAGCCAGGTGGGAGGGTGCAGCAGTGCTCCCCTTCCCAGCGCTGAATTCTTTTTGTGAAGTGAGGTGTTCATTTCCAGCCCTCACTGTTCTCCAATTCGCACGTCAGCTTGCAAGCCTAAAACAAAGGAAATAAAAAAGGGTTCTGTCTAATACCTGTGCTCAGATTACTGCTATTGAATTGCTGAGGTGGTTGAAAGAAAAATACGTGGAGGGTGCAGAAGGCAGAAATTAGTTCTAAAATAAGTTGAAATGGAGCCTGTTTTCTTGAGGGTCCTTTCTGTCTCTTACTCTGTCATTTGTTTCTTTCCTGTCTTTAAACTACTTCCTCCAGCTGTCCTAAGCTTTCTACAATGAACTGAAATATCCTGGAATACTTGAATCAACATAAAACTTTTTTAAAAATCATTTGTGCAGTTATCTCACCAGAAACTCCTGCTTGCAGCTCACCCGGGCTCTGTTCTGCTTGAAACTGCAGTATTGATATTAATAATGCACTGATGGACTGGGAGGGTCTGCTGAATTAGCTGGACAGTGCTGCTAAATCAGTTGTGCAGTCTGGGTGTTTCTTAAATCTTCTGGTGGCTCGCTTGCATTTTAAAAATCTGAGGTGAAAAGTGCTGTTTTCAAGGAGAAAAACGTTCATTTGAAGTCTTGGTCCCTCTAAGTGCACCCGTTGTTGTGTCCAATGCCTGTAGACACCTACAGAGTAACCCCAGCACTGCTGGCTTAGGTCAGACTGTGCAAGAACAGTCTTGTGGGGCGATGGAGGAGTTAATGGGACAATGGAGGAGTTAATGGGACGATGGCTGCACCCTTTTCTTCCTCCTGAAGGTTGCTGGACTTTACCTTGTAGAAGCTGACGCCCTGTTTTCATTATCTGCTCTCCACTTCCTCAACGTTTGTTCTGTCAGATCTCTGCCGGGAGGGCACTTTGTGCTTTCTCCTCATTTGCTCCCTTGGAGTTTCTACTTTTTTTTTTTTTTTCCTTTATGCACAGCTTGAACTTTATACCTTTCACGTCCTGCTTCCTGGAGCAGGTTGGAAATAACGATAATTGTGCAAAACCATCTCTAATTGGAGATTCTAAAGCCAATCACCACTGCTGGTAGCAATTTGAATAGATGCTGAGGTTTCCTTTTTAAAAATGAGTGAATGGCTAGGGAAGGGCAAGGAGAGAACCCTGACAGATTATTTTATTCTTTTATTATTAGTTTTCTGTCAGGACAAGAGGATGAATTTAGATTCTTGCAGTTGTGCCCTCCCCTGGCATGAGTCTGCCTGCTCCTATAGAAAGTAGTGGGGACACAGCCTTAAAAAACATCTGCTTTTCATGTTACTCCTCAGAGCAGCACTGTGGGCCTTTACACAGGCAGTGGTGCCACGTGCAGCTCCCTCAGTGGTTCTTGTTTAGTCAAATTTGGAGTTTGTGGCCGATCATTTGGCATTTCCATCAGCTCTGCACTGTGGGGCAAGGCTTGGCTGAAGTGGGAATAGAAACTTACCCACAGGCACGTGAGTGTAAAATTAATACATGGCTTGAAATGCTGTGAAGGTCTTCTAAACCCAGCCCTGACCACTTGATGGATGTTTGTGTCACTCGAGGATGCTCTAGGTACAGGAGCCTCCATCCCCAGCCCCGATGTGCAGCCAGCAGCGCATACCAGACGTTATAAACTCATGAGACATTTTAATCTCGTAACACAGACAGACAGACAAACTGGACATATTTACCAGCCACCTCCAGACCAAACTTCTCCCTCTTAATCACAGAGCAGTTCTCTTTGTGGGCAGTTGTTCACTGCTCTCAGAGAGAGATAAAAAAGATGCCGTAACGTGGTGTGACTTTCTGGAGAGGTGTAATGACTTCGTGGATAAGTATGGGATGAGTTGTGGCCTGGGGCACCACTTGCAGGATGTTTCCCATGAGAAGCAAGCTTTTGTTTTTCCAATTTATCTCCATCAAATACATCATGACATGTTCCCCCCCTGTGCAAGGGCTGAGTCTTGAACCCAGTATGAAAAAGCAGCGTATCCATGGAGGAAAACAGATTTTTAGTGCATTAAGTTCAGCAAGGAGTTCAGGGTAATATTTTTCTTGCTGGCAGACATATCACTTTTCTTTGAGAAATGTTTCTAAATTAAAGCCAGTCTAAAATTGTATCTTCCCCCAAAATAAAAGGTTAAAATTAGATGTGGTTGTTCTTGTACCACTTGAGCAGCCTGGCTGTTCTGTGAAGGGGCATGTGAGAAACCAACACTTGATACAGGATTTGTTTGGAGCTTTAATTGACTTCCCAGTCCAGGTGCTCAGAATGATTAATAATGTGAAAATATGATTCATTTTCAGTTGGATATTCAGTCACTTTTCCTTATGGTAAAGACTTCCTGCTGTAAGAATTATACAGATCAGCTGTTTTTAAGGATTTTTAACTCGTGATTTTTTTTTACGTGTGGCTGCTCTTTTGACTGCCACAGATGAATTTCCAAGCATAATTTATAGATAAAAAGATTTTACTTTCTAGAAATTTCATAACACATCATTTTAAGTAACTTATTTCTGAGGATTAGCTGTGCCATTCCAACTTGGGTGCCTTCAATCACTGGGACAAAACTCCTTTGAAGGCCTGTGAGTTCAAGGGTTCGAAGTTACCTTCTCTGAGACATTGGGGTTGTGCAGGCAGGGATTTCCAAACTCCCCTAAACTGCTGTTGCTAAAAAATAGATTTGCGTTGAGTTCATCTTGATGACCAAATCTTGTCTTGTTTGATTTGCAAATTGTACAGATATTTCTAACACATCACATTCCGGCCTGACCACAGGCTCCTTCTGGTCGTCAGCAGTGGCAAGCGAATGTTTCTCACCCGAGTCAGCAGAATGCTCCTCCGTTTCTTCTCTGCCATCCCTTGTTAGTGCCTCCTGCAGCTTAAAAGGAAAAAAAAAATCATTGGAAGAGGGTGAGGGAATGACAGTTGGTGTTCAGGATCTTACATGCCTTGAGTTTCAGTGACTTCTCCTGGTTTGGCGAGGAGCACATCTAAATCGCCCGGGATTTAGTGTTTGGTGTGATGGGTTTTGAAGCAGTTTTGCAAATGCCCCTTTTCAAAGGTAGAGCTGCAGTCACAGTCCAAGGGGGGACATCTGAGAGGACTTCCCCAAGTGTTGAAACCAACTGAACTATTGCAGGGAGGCAGAACACTCGGTATTTCCTGCGGCCCCACACAGAGGAGAAGGAGAGGGTGGAGGAGGCATTATCTGTGAAGAGGATTAAAAAACTGGATGAGAATGAATCCTCCTGGGTGTATAGTCAAGGGTTTTCCAAAGGTGGCACCTCGAGCCTGTTTGAAGCTGGTTTCCTGCTCCATTTAGAGTGAAACCATCATTAAATATAAATGAAATATAAATGAACTCCCACCAAGCCTCCCCGCTCCTCCTCCCAGCCCTCTGCAGCCCTGGGCCTGTTCAGCCAAGCATTGTTTGGAGGTACTTGGTAACCAGGGCTTCGGGAAAGCTCCAAAAGCAGATGTTGGGGGTGTTGCTCTGAGCCTGCCAAGCCTGGGACAGTGTCCCTGTGACCCACAGGACACTGGGACACAGGAGGAGGACACGGGATTGCTCTGCTTCCCTTCGGCTCGCTCCGGTTCCATCCCACACTTCATCGCTCCAAACGAACCATTTGGGCTTTCTTGCTCATTCCAGTTCAAATGTGGCTTCTGTGGGTTCCATCACTCTCAACTTTTTTCCATTATAAAATTGTTTACATTGCTCTGGGAGAGTTCTGTTCCCTTGGCGTGGGCTTCAGGTGGCCGTTTGCAGCTGTTTTGTGAAATGCCTTTTTTTTTCCATTGGCTACTCCCTGTGAAATTTTGCCTTTGGCAGACATTTGTTGAGACTGGGAGGGCTCTCTACAGGAGGGTTTTGAGGTTATTCAGCCAATTCCAGGGTGGCAGCTCTGCTGGGAGAGGCTCCTGCAGCATCTCCACTTGGGCATTTTGTCCTTGTGTGCTCCCCTGGGATTTTAGTATCTTCTTTATCCACCCTGGCTGCACTTTGGGAAGAAAGTTGGGTGATGCTGAAGCCTTGCAAGGGCTGGGGGCTGCTTATCACTACTGATAGTAGTGATTAAATTTGTCTCTTGCTATTCTAAATGAGCTGGCTCTAGTTACTCTGTGCTATGGTGTGTATTCCAAATTCTGTGGAAGTGAAAGCCACACAGATCTCACTGCCTTGGCCACGGCCTTGAGGGAGCCGAGGGAATGGTCATTTACAACTCAAACACGGGGGAGTTTCCTCCATGCAAATCTGCCTTTCAGGAGAGTTTCATCGCAAATTTCTGCAGGTGAAAACCATTAATTTTAGGATGACGGCTTGAGACTTTTTATTTTTTTTGTCCCAAGGTAGCTGTCAGACCTAGGGAGGGGCAAGCAGGGGATGGGATTAAATCCCCAAGTTTCAGAGTGGAGAAAGAGGTTCCCGGGTTTGCCATAAATGTACTTCACAATTTTAGGGAAGTTTCAACTCTCTTTGCATCTGCCCTCGATGAGTAAAGTAGAGAGATGTTATTTATTTAGCTCTGAAGCTGCTGTGGACAGAGATGATCTTGCTACAAGTACCAAGAAGTTTATTGCCATTGGGGCCTATAGAAATATTGATAATATAAATTATTACTCATTGGTTCATTCTCCCAGTCTTTGTTCTCCCTTCCATATCAAAATCACTCTTGTGTATCAGTTTCTGGATCCATTCTTTTTCAGTTTTATTTCAATGAACCTTTTCTTCTGCCCAAGAGAGGCTGTGCCTCATTTATCATCTCACAGGCTTTGTATTTCTGCAGTCCAAAATACACCCAAGCACTTGGAATTAGTCTCCTGTAAAGTAACAAGGAATAAATAAAAGAATTTTATCCTTTACCAACTGCATGCCAAAAGAATGGGTTTATTTTGAATTGTTTGCATATGACAACGGTAGTTGCAGCTGCCATACAGAAAATATAACTGGTATTTTATTTCAACATCCTTAATTCACTGCCACTGAAAAATTACAGTATGGGTGTAATTGCTTTAGTCCAGTGCTCTGAAATGTTGGTGAGTGAACCTCATCTTCCCAGCAAACCCCGGAGTGATGGAGCTTCCCCTTTTGTGTGGGACCTGCGGAGGAATTTCACCCTTTAATGTGCAAATGAAGCTTCTGGGGGCTGGATGTGTCCCTGGCTCCTGCATTTCAAAGGGAGCAGGGAAGGGCAGTGCTCGGGTCTGTCACACTCTTCCCTCTGTTCTGTAATAAATTTAGCTTTGATTTTTTTGGGGGGGGTATCAAACTCCCTTTTCGCTCGAATAAATGAAAATAAATTAAGATTGCAGATAAAAACATAGAAAAAAATTGCTGGCAATATATTCCCAGCACGATGTCAAAACCCATCAAATAATGAATAGCAGAAGTTAAGGTTTGTGTAATTTGTTCTGCACTTAATGAAACTTTTAGATTGATTTAAATCTGTGGTTTTTACATAAAGACCTCACTTTAGTGCAGTAATTTTATTTTTTTCCCCCTCCCTCTTCCCTGGACAGTGTTTCCATGACCTTTGTTAAGTGGTTGTTTTTTAGCTACAATGTCTGGTGTTCAGATTGCTTGAATTGCTTCTCAATTCTTTTGTATTAAAAATAATGGCAATTCTTTCAGGTTTTTAAACTATGTAGCAGTTCATTTCTTGAATAGATTTTTATGCTCGTTTTTTTTGGAGGTCTGTCCAAAAAAATCTTTCAATGTAAGATGGAGACTAAAATTAATTCAGTTAAATGGTATTTAAATAATGTTTAAGTTTTGTATTACATTTCAAACCATTTTTAGCAAACAGCAGTGAGGTCACTTTCTTGTTTACTCAGAAAAAACAGACACAAATTAAACAACTGGCTGTTGGAGAAAAATACAGAAGTTAAGAAAGTCTGCTGCAAGATGTCATTAAACCCAGTCATTAAAAAAAAATCAATATATAATTTAAATGCCTAATCCTCTAAAAGCAGCAGTAGGGAAAACACCTCCTCTAATAAAGCTGTAGGTCATAAATACCTTACAGAGAGTATTGTAAAATATTTGAAAATTCCTGGTTTTTTTAAGAAGCAAGGATTCTTATTTCTCCTTGGCAACCTCATAAGTGGCAGGGCAAAAGCTGAAAGGCTCCCTAACAATTTAGTGGCTCAAAAGAAAGATTTCATTTTTTTTCAAGTATATTAGTGGCTCAACATTGCAATTCAGATGGTCTAAAAAAAAACCCCAACAAACCAGCATTTTACATAAATAACATTATCAGTGGCCAAAGTGAGAAGCACTAACTTTTAGCCTAGGGACAAATTGGGGGGTGCTAATTTGAACTTTTATTCTAACATAAAATGCAATTGAAATTTCTTTGGTTTTGTTTTTTTTTTTTTTTCAGGGTCCACACATAGCATCAGTCACTCTTGCTGCCTATGAGTGTAACTCTGTGAATTTCCCTGAGCCTCCTTACCCGGATCAAATTATCTGCCCTGATGAGGAGACAACTGAAGGCTCCATCTCCTTGTGGGCAATCATCTCAAAAGTCAGGCTGGAGGCCTGCATGTGGGTAAGGCTCGTTTAAAAAACCAGCAATTTCCATTGATGTATTTAATTTCTGTGGCCAGCAATAGACAAAAATTCCTGAATTAGCAAAATAATGATGGTTTCCACTGCCCAGGGTAATGTGAAAAGTTGCCTTCCTGGTGAACCTTTTAGTCCTGATGATTTTAATGCTTTTTAATAGGATATTCCTGGGATATTTTTATCAGCTGCAGTGCTTTTTGCTAAATACCAGCAGAAAACTTGAAGGCTGCTAATGTAAAAGGCAAATTTTAGGCAGGGTGTCTGCACCCCAGATGATCTGGCAGCTCTCAGGTCTAAGCAAGAAATAATTCCAAAGATTTTGGGCCTGTAACACGAGTGAAGCTGCAGTTCCTCATCTGCAGGACTCAGCCCCTCCTCTCACAGCTTGTTCTGGGCTGCATCAAGTAGGATGGATCAATAAAAAAGTGTTATTTTGCCCATTTTTCCGTATTTTATTTCTGTTTCTCTGCCTGTTTCCACATTTCCCTTAAAAGCTGACCTGCTTTTCCTGTTTGAGTGAATTGGGGTCTTAGGAAACGCTGTCATTGGAACTTCCTTTCCTTTTTCCTCTTTTTTTTCTCTGCAGCTTCTTGTAGAAGTTTGATTTTTGGAGGACTTTGGTCAGCTGAGCTGTTTTTTTCATTACATGTAGCTCGTTTTGAATTGCAGTTTACACAGATGCAGCTGCTGTGAACTACATGCCAAATTAACTTTATTTTGCCGCTGGCTTCCTGTCCTAGCTGATGATTTAATTACTAAATTCTTGGTTGTCCGATTGAAATGCAGAGAAAGGAAATTCTAAAAACAGTATCTGATGCCTCCCCTGGCATTCTTTAATATATCAGGCAACTGGTCAGTACCATTTTTTAAATATCAGCAGTTGTGGTAGTTACAAAAATTGCAGTCAGGTTGTGTGAATTTACAGACTAAAGTCAAAATAGAAACAGACAAAGTGGACTCACAGCCCTGTCAAAAAGCAAATTACAGCTTAAATGTCACTCCTAATGAGAGGCCAGAATTGCCTGAATGCTCAGTAAGTAGCTAAACATACAAATACTTACAAGACTATAAATATATATAACATTTCTCTTTATTTTCTTCCTCCGCTGAGATCTGTTTAATGGAGACAAGCAATAAAAATGGCATTTACAGCTACGTTTCTAGGGTTGCAAAATAAAAATGCAGCTGAGGGTAAACATCTCTTGCTTCATCTGCAGCATGTAAAAACTGAGCTATGAGGAGAATTAAGTTTAGAAATTAATTAACAGAGTTGCAGCCTCTGGAATCTTGTGTCCTCCAGAGCAGCCATGAGGGAGAACAAGCAGTGCCTTCGTGGTCTGAGCTGCGTTCCTTGGATTAGATTAAGGAAAGGACAAGGGAAGAGGAATGTTTGTATCCCACTTTTTCACCCTTTCCCCTGCTGTTTCCAAATTCCCTGTCAGCTACCTTTGCACTGAACTCTGTCTCCTCTGGGTTTTCCCTTGGGAGCATCCTCTGTCTACCAGCAGTGTCTCGTGTAATGTTATGCTTTCTTGGAATGCTTCGTGAGTACATAAACATTGCTTGCTAATTTCCTGTAAGCCAAATCAAGTTGGCAATTGCTGCTGCTCCTTCCAGGGTGTTTCTTTTGTCCTAATTCCAGCTCGCTTCTTATGGAAGCTGTTAAAGAGACTTATTTTTGCTTCTGTCACTCTTAAACTGAATGTCCACTTAGCAAAGATAGTGGTGACTTCCAGAAAGTGAAAAGGCTGATTTTTGCAAATCATCCCAGGATGACTTTGCAGAGCTGTGACTGCCCAGGCTGAGCATCCTGTGGGGTGAAATGTGAGGACTTACCTGCACAAGGGGTTTCTTTCAGGTCACAAAACCATCAGCAAGCCAACTTCAGCCAGAGATTAAAATCATTACTAGTCCCCAGCATGGCAGTGATGGCCATTCCTGCTGATAATGAGTGTTACAAGGATTAAATATCCCTGTGCCCAAGGAATTATTAGGTGGAATGAAAATGATGCTTTTTTCAATCCCTGTAAAAGTTGGCTCCAGCAGCCCTGGCCTGCAGAAGGGCTCAGAAACAGTCTCTTAGGTGAATGCCAGTTTTCACAGCCTCCCATCCCACAGGGACAAGGAATTCAATAGTGCCCTGTATTTTTAATGTGTTGCAGCCTTTTTGGTTTTTTACAAGAAATAAGGGGAAAGAATAAAAATGTTTAATTGCTCGGGATTAGCAGAACAGGCGGCCTGTGTCCTGAGCAGGATCAAATCTGTTTAAAAGACTCTTTCTAGTGGAGTCATTTCCCAGTTTCCTTTTCTGAATGTAAAAGAATTTTGATTAGCATTTGCCTTTCCAGTTTGTTGTTAGCCCAAGGAATCTCCATGTAAACTGGCATTCAGAGTTAAATGGTGAAAATAGCTAATGTTACAAAAAGCAGTTAAATAGTTACTGGTTTGGAGCCTTTAATTGCTGCTTTTTTTTTTTTTTTGCTTTTATGCACTTAAGGAACCTATCTCCAGCAGACATGAAATCATATGATTTTTGTTGCACTCCTGAAATGTTTTGTAATAATGAGCATGTGACTTAACCAATTTAAAGAAAGTTCATGTCCAGTACACACATGCAAACTTCTTCCTCAGTTCACAGAACGAAGCCAAAGCAAATTGGCAGAGCCTGGAGGAGCAATGTGACTTTTTCTTCTTGCATCACCCTGAGAACATAACCTCAAGTTAATTTTTCTGAAGTGTTGTTGCTACTGTTTTCAGGCTTATCTTCCCCTTGTGCCAGAAATATGCAGATTAATGAAGTTCAGCTTGTTGCAGTCTTTTAAGTTTTTTCTTCTGTGGAAAACAAGGGCATAAACATTCGAGGCCGTGCACTTTGGGTGCTTAAACTGAGAATTTAACAGCTTGGGTAACTGCGGTGGTATTTAAAACCACAACCTGTTGATTTGGAATATCCACAGCAGCTGGAATTCTTGCTTGCAGCTGCATATAGAGCAGGAACAAAGGAAACTGAAAAGCTTTCACGTTGCTTCAAAGGAGGAGAAAAGCATTTGTTACTCACTGCTGACCCTGGGAGAGAAAAGCCATCTGCAGGGAGCACATTCCCGTGCAGTGCCCAACTATTGTCTCTTACCTGCCCTAAATTTAAACCATCCTGAGTTAATTCCAAGTTCCTGTTCCATTAGCCTCTGTTTATCCATATGTTCAATCTTAGCTGTCTCTTTTTTCCCCTGGTTGAGCTAAAGTTGCCTTTACCCACAAGACTGAAATGAGTCATTTGATGTCCTGAGAAAACAAATATAATTTTCCTGCGGTGAAAAAGCAGCCGTCCTTTCATCTGGGGTTGGCTCCAGTTATCCCAGCTGAAGGAGAGGGAAAACTCAAACTCAGGCTTTGCTTAACCTTTTTTTTCCTTGCTGTAGTAAAACCTGAGCCTGTTTTCTAACAAACACTTGCCCAGAGTCTCATGACCGAACAAGCAAACGCCGGGACAGCACCGGGGAGGAGCTCCCGGATTATTCTGAAGGCCCCTCGGGATCAAGGGCTGTCACATGCTGGGGAATGTGTCTGGCATCATGTGGTGGGGTGAGACACAGCAGTGCTGACTCAGGATGTGTGGGATAGGGATGTGTGGGACAGCAGGGATGTGTGGGACAGCAGGGCCACCAGCTCCAGCCTCCCACGGCTCCGGCCACGCGCCGCTCCACGGGGCCCCAGGGATGCACAAGTCGTGTCTGCCTGACCCTGCAACCCCCAGGCTTTCCCCTGCACAGGGAGAGAAAGGGAAATAGAGATTCCAAGGGAACAGCATTCTGTTGGAAATGATGGGAATTCTGACCTGTGGTGGATGAAAGCAAACTGCTCCAAACAGCTGGTCTCGTCGGCTCGGAGAATGTCCACGGGATTTGTGCGTGTCACATGTTTTGTGTTTGGGAATAAACAGGAAAATAAATCAGGATTGTTCTTTTCCCAGGGTGCTGGTACAGCCATTGGAGAGCTGCCCCCGTATTTTATGGCGAGGGCGGCCCGGCTCTCGGGTGCTGAACCTGATGATGAGGAGTACCAGGAATTCGAGGAGATGCTGGAACACGCAGAGACTGCACAAGTAAGGACAGCCTGCAAAACAACAGAATTAATAAAACACAGAGCAACTAAGAAGGAGTAAATAACCATTCCAATTAAACAAGAAAGGGCCAAAAAATCAGTTGGTGTGAGTTCACAAGGGACTTCCCGGGGATGGAGAAAGATCCTGCACTGGGTAGATACCCGTGGTGATGGGAGGACAAGAATGTAGCTTGTTGGAGCAGATAAAATAGTGCAGCCAAATATTTGCTACAAGTACTGCAATTATTTAGATTTCCAAGAACAGCACAATAAAGGTAGGGAGACACTGGGCTGGGAAAACAGGGATAGAGGAGCTGCTGTTCCATAATCCTAGTTGTTCTGGCTGCATTTAAAGCCTCCCTGGGCCAGAGATGATTTTCAGCCTCAGCTCATCCCTTTCAGATGACATTTGCCTGCCGTGCCACTGACACCCTCAGGGGCCAGTGTGCAACCCATTCATCAGCCTGAGGAAACATTTTTCCCGATGTGGAAATGCAGCAAAACTGCTCCAAGTCCCTTTTTGTTGCTCTTGTCATTTATTTTCTCAAGGGGTTAAATAGTGCACAGTTTGCAATTGATACTGCACATCAGTCAGGTACTGCTGTGGATAATTTTTCCTTCAGGTCAGGAGTTTGCATCCTGGTCACAAGTTACTGATAGTGTTCTAGAAGAAATTAAACATTTTTTCCTCGTGCTGCTTGCCACTGAATTTTTCCCTCTGTATTTTTCCTTCTTATCCTGTTTTGTCTGCCACTAAGTTGAAACGGGTCATGAGACTGCTGTTAAAAACCAGCAGATGCTATTTACCATGCACTGATGTCTTTAAACTCCTCTGCCAGGGTATTTTCTGGAGATAAATATATACTTTTTTTTTCCTCCTTCAAAAAAATGGATGAAGCTTTTCCATGAAAATGGTTCGTCTGGAAATACTGAATGCAATCTAGTAATTCTAACAGCAAACCCTGTGTTTCCCGAGAGCCTCCCCCTACTAGAAGGTTCCAAAGGGTTTTTCTGCTATTATAAATAGTAAATTCTTCTATTTTTTTAAAGATGCAGCAGGGGGAAAAAAGAATCTGCTTTGTTCTTCACTCTCCCATCAATCTTTGCTGTGCAAAGTAATCCCTTAACTGTACGAAAATCAAGTTGTGGTAAGAAAAACAGCAACGAAACCAGTTCAATACATGACTTCAGTATCTGTGTTTACTGAAACTCTCCCAGCAAATTATATGTGTGTACAGTTGTGGGAGCAGCCAGAGATGGTTTCCAGAACGCACAGTGAGATTCTTGGGAAGAAAATTTTTGCTAGAGAGCATTTTGTCAGGCCAGGCCAAACTATAGCTGTATTGACTGCCCGGAGTAAACAAATGGCCTTGTGGAATTAATGAAGAAAACTGATGCTGTTATTTACCAGTACTTTTGATTTTATTTTCTTGGCAATTGAGTTTGGATTGAAGCGTGTTGTTTGGTGGATGGATGGCCAGGGGGAAAAAAAAAAAAAAAAAGAAGAAGAAATCTTTTAAACTCCACTTGTGGTTTGGTTTCTATAAACTCTTTTAACATGAGGCTTTGACAATCCGATTAAATTGTATTGTGCTCATAAAACTGACAGTTCAGTTTTTTCCATTTGCTAATGTGACTTCCTTTTTGCTTTTGGCTTCAATCATGTTTTCTCTGGATGTCTGTGGGAGACAGGCCTGCCTTTCCTATGACCTCTGTAAATCCCAGTCTGCAGCATGGCTTATCACTCTTTGCCCTGTAATTTGTATTCATGAACAGTGGTGATGTCTATTTTTAAATTGCTCATTAACAATTGTTATTACCTCCATCAGCTTTCTCCCACTCTCCCGAGTTTGACGCCTCACACGGGGGCTGTGACAAGTGTCCTGTGCCTTGGGGATGCTGCAAATGCTTGATGTCAGGTGACAGGAGCCTTCTTTCAGTATAAAGGTCTCCTTACATCCAGCCTTTTGGGAAGGCTTGGGAATGGGTGTTGGATTTTGAAGAATAGCTGAGCTGCTCTTTGCCTACGAGGCAGAGCCAGCTGCTTTGACGTTTTTGCTGCGTGTGTGCTGCTCAGAGAGCTCGTTGCTGCCCTTCCTCAAAAACAATGGTAATTTGGAGAAACAGATGAGCATCTTCTCTGGTGAGAATAGATCATGGCTATAGCATCCAGCCTGAAGGATCTGTGAGGGGGAATGTGCTTTCTAGCCCGGCACTTCAAAAAAAAAAAAACACCCAGCCAAAAAAAGGGACCTAAGAGGATTAAACAGCGTAAAGGTTTAGTGCTCCATTCAGAGTTACACAGAGTAAAATGCCATTTACTGTAAAGAGTCTATTGATGGATTTTCTGTCCTGAATGTCAGATCTGAGTGACCTGTCTCCTTGTGCTGGCTTCTGAGAGAGCTCATTAACCTGCAGCCGATGTGTCTGTCCTGTACTTTCCATTAGCACACTTGAGAAAAAGCCCCTTATTTTAAAGGAACACTCACTTCTCCTTCCTCTGCGTCCCTTTGTGTGCTCACCAGTGAGTCCCAGTTCCGTACAGGGAGTGTCAGAGCTGCCTCGTGGCCGAGCCCTGCAGAAGGGGGGTGGTTTTCACTCCGGGCTCTTTGTCCCCAGAGCTGCCACAAGGCAGAGCCCAGCACGCCCCAGACAGAGCAGCTCGCTGGGATTTGTTCATGCTTAAGGCAGCGTCTAAAACCCACCAGCGTTTCAAACGGTGTCTCAGCTGCTGTTAACTCTCTTCCAGTCGAATTCCAGAGCGAAGGAGTGTTTTTATCAGAGCTCCCCTGTTAGCCACAGGGGAGTATCTCCAGTGCAGCCGTTCAAAGCGAGCTCTCAATTAGGGGAAGTGAATCCACTGCTCACTGCTGGGGCAGCACTTTGGTAATGACACAGGCACAGACACTTGGTGCAGTTTTGTGTCCCCACACACATCAGCAGGGACTCTCCTTTTGCCAGTTTAATAGCTGCTGGTTGGTAATTTTTCTCGTTTCTCTGTCATGCTGAACCACTTCAAGCTGAGGAGTGAAAAAGCAGCTTTTGGTGCCAGCTTCCCTCAAGGTACTCAGTGACAGTGCGTGGGCCTTGCTGTGTCCTGGTACTCCTTGCTAAGAGGGGAAAGTACTGCTATCTTTGCATATCTAATCCTTAATGGCTGTAAGTGTTTGGCTTCATTAAGTGGCATTTCTGTTCGAACTAATGATTTACACATCGGGGCTTTGCTTCTGTGCAGCCAAATTTCCATGTAAAAATATTTTCTAGTTGCCTATGTTACTATCAGCCACTGCTGTTTGTTTACTCTCCAAGCTGTGTCCTGCCTCGGGAGGAATACAGGCTTGGAGAAGGGTTAAATCCATAGAAATGCTGAGATGCAGCAGGACTGGTTTGGAAATGATCGAGTGCCATCTGCACACTGGCTGTCAGTTGTTGCTGGGACCTGTTTTTGCCTCCACTGAACCTTCACTGGTTGTGGTTTGTCTGGCCATCACATGACTTCTCTGAAAATTCCCCCTCCCCTCCATTTCCAGTAAACTGTTTGAACAGGAGTGACTCAGACTGAAACCAGCTTCCCTGTAACCACAGGGCTTGTTAAAGAATTTGTCAACGTGGACTCGAGAGGGTTTGTATTAAACGGAGCTGCAACCGCCTGGCTTGGGTTGCGTCAGGAGTTCCACCGAGCCGCTTGCTGCTCCCCGAGGGCTGCAAGGGGTTAAACCCATGGATTCTGTGATGGTGACAAGTCACACACACGCTAATCCCATCTTCCCGGCGTTTCTGAAAACCCTGGGTTGCTTCTCCACATCTTCACGTGGGGCTGCTCTGTGCAGGAGCAGAACAAAGTCCGTGCCACACCCGGGAGAAGCCAGCGCTGTGTTCTGACACGACACTGACTTCACTCACGGGGAATGATTAGGCTCAACTAATAAGTGAAATCTCACTTAATTAGCAGCGTTAAAGATGGCCAAATTAAAAACGGATCTCTCCCGTGATTAAATTAACAGCTCCCATCTGATAAGTTCCTGCTTGAAAAGGCTGCTGGCTTGTTTAATCAACAGCGTTTAAGGGTACTTGGTACAAGAAAAAAGAAGTTAAAGCAGACCACAAGCAGGTTTTTATAAAGCATTTATCATAAAAATGGAAGTGGAAGGGTCATGTACAATAACTGAGAAACCTTGACTTCTTTTTTTTTTTCCTTTTTTTACTTTCCCAGAAATCACTTGTTTAAACTGAACATCAAATTCCACTCATCCTTCCTCTTGCTCAGTCTTCCAATCACCCCCTTTCCTCATCAGCTTCCTCTCTTTATTAATTGTGCTGCACAAGGAGCTTGCTGCTGTGGGTGGTCACCAGGAGGCTGCTCCTCACACCCTGCATTCCTCCACTTTGCTGCCTGTATTTGTTAATAGCTGTAGGGGAGGGTTCTTCCCTCTTTATGGTGGCCCTTAATTAAATAGAAATTCAGAAGTGATCAGACCTTGAAGCTGCACTTCAGAAACTCCCCACAAGCGCTGGGGAGTGAGGTGGCAAAGTGGCAGTGTGTTTTCACAGGCAATGTAATGAGCAGTGGATATACACTGAATAACGGCTCCGTTTTGAACTCTTCTCCAGAATTACCGAGTTTAAAATAAGTTTTGAAATGAGTCAATGGCAGCTTTAAATAAGGGAACTCGATCTCGAGCACTTGCTGAGAAAAGAGGTAGCAAAGAGTTAAAACAGGCGGAGGGTAGACAATAAGAGCTGTGAGTAAGGAATGTGTAAACCACCTCCTGGTTGGATTTCTTTGGGCACTGGCAGGAGAAAGTGCCCACATTGTTCTATTCATTTGCACACCTGCTCACAGATAAGGAAGAAACAGCACAGAGCATTGCACTAATTACTAATGGTGACTGGAGATGACTTTTTGAGTTCTGCTTTGAAGGGCTCTTTGTGTCTGTTCCCTAAAAGCTTATTTTAATGTTTAGTGTGTAAGTGCATAAATCAGAAATCACCCAGGCAGTGAGGAAACCTGGGTTACTTTGCAACATTTTCGCTCAATATTAGGTCAGGAGGATTTTCTCAGTAACAAATCTCTTACTTTGCAACAGAAATGAGAAATGATGTCAGCAAGTGTACTGGAAATGCTGGAAGCTGCGTTTGCACAGGAGTTGTGGAGAAGCAGAGGGCTGAATTCTGTCATTGGGTTTGCATGCCCTGTTCTCTGTGTGTTGGCAATGCTCAACACAAGTTTCTAGGGGAAAAATTGGCCCTAAATACTTGATATTTCACTCCTCACCATTCTGAGAAAGACCAATAAATGATCAAAAGCTGGGCCAGAAATGCTGTTTTAAATATTTTTTTTTTTTAAGGACAGCCTTTAATAACTGATAGAAATTACTTATAGTATCACAATCAAGAAAATGGCTGCTTTTTTTCCCCCCTGCTCCAGACACTGTTTAAATATCTGTGTTGTACAAGAGTCTGGTATGCAGACCACTTCTCTGAGCTGTCTGGGAACCTCTGTCCCTTCCAGGGAGAACAGGGTAGAGGTTGCACATCTGGGCTGAGAGGGAAGACTTGTGTGTGCTAAAGGCTTTGTCAGCTGTGTCAGAAGTTCCTCACTTCAATTCTATTTTAATCCTTAATTTATGTCTAAGTCCCGTGTGGAGAAACAGTCTTTTTTTCAGTGCTGATGGCTTTGAGTTCTCAGGTTTGCCAGAGATTGAAAGTGTCCATTTTCATGACTGGTTATCAAAAATTCCTTCCTTACAATGTCTGGATCTTAAACCGCCTCAAAACAGGGCTTGATGCTTTAGAATGGATTTTTAAAAATCGACAATGTCCTGGAATTGGCAGAGCTGTGGCCACAATAACTGATTGCAGTTGTAACTTTGAGATAAACGAGCAGCTGCAGCGGGGTTTTGGGGAGCGCTGGGATGTTCCTTTCCTCCACTCCTCTCCCTGCCTGTGGCTGTAGTATCTTGTCGTGGAATCGCAGAAAAAGTCACCTTGAAAGGGACCTGAGGCAGTTCCTAGTCCAACTTTTTTTTTTTCTAGTCTAGCTCAGGTTCCTCAGGGCATTGTCTGGGCAGGTCCTGGAGCCCTCCAGGGCTGGAGGCTGCACAAGCTCCCTGGGAAATCTCCCCCAGTGCCGCTGACATTCCCACTGACAGCTCCCTTCCCTGAAAATGGGTTGCAGGATCTGCTCTGCCAGGTCTCCTGCGAGATGTGAATAGAAAGTGGGCTGTTCAGCAGGGAAAGAAATGATTTTATTGCGTGTTTTTGTGCAGGGCTGTAAAGCTGCAGAGTGTCTAAGTGGACACGTTGCTGCTCGGAGGAGCAGAGGTGGCAGGGGATGTGGTTAAAGGGGCTACAGCTCTGCAGGACAGATCTGATAAGGCTGAAAGGACACGCTCCTTCCTCTTCCTTTAGGCCGTTTCCTTTAATTGTGTCTCATTTTTTACAAAATTTCTTTATTCTTACAGTGCGTGAAGCAAAAGGATTTTTTTTATGTAGAAGTCTGAGGGTTTCAGTTCTAGTTGTGGAAAAAGCTGGCGTTAAATTTGAGTTACAGGGCCTCACTGAGCCCTATAATCCGTGTTC
Organism: Edolisoma coerulescens; assembly: GCA_013397115.1. NCBI lineage: Eukaryota > Metazoa > Chordata > Aves > Passeriformes > Campephagidae > Edolisoma > Edolisoma coerulescens. The sequence goes on along the minus strand of VWZW01003883.1, from coordinate 250,839 downwards.
CTTTTGGCATTTCCCTGCTGAACCCGAGTGTCCTGTTGGATTGTAACAGGCTGAAATCTTGAAATTGAAGCTCCTGAGGTGGAGTTTGTTGTAAAGAAACATTTGCTGGTCTTCCCTCGAGAAGGGGGATGGAAATAAAACGTTCCTCCCATGATACAGATGATTAATGAAATGAAGAAAATACCTGGAAGTTCCTACTGGAACTAATGGACTGATCTAGAGCTGGTTGACTTCATTCCTGCTCCTGTTAATGGGGAGATCTTTTTACCATAAAATGGACCCATAGTTCGGAAGTTTCACACTTTTACTCCAAGACAGGCTAAAATTAAATGACCAGAGAAAGCCAAGCCTGCTGTTGGAAGGGACACTTGGCTCTGTTGTCTCTGCTCCCACAGGACTTGCAAAGGTTTCAGCTCCTCACAAGACTCCGTGGCTTCTTTTGTCGGTCTTTTCTAACATCACTTCTTAAATCTGCTAGGAAGACAATGGGTTTAATTGTATTTTCTATAGAAAAACTGCAGGTTTTCTGACCCAAGAACTAGTTGTAGTTACTCATGTCTGAGTTTATGAAGTCCCAAAGATGATCATCCTCCTGATTGTCTCTGGATTGCAGCATCACCCCTTAACCTTAACATGCAACCAACCTCAGGAATCTGAAGACAAACAGATGTGGAAACAAATCCCTCACAATCTGTGTCCAGCATTCTCGTCCTCAGAATGGCCAGTAGAAAAATCCACCTGTAGATTGAATTTCTTGTTGACCTGTGATTTGTCTGTAATACCTGCTATATGTTCATCCTTGCCTACAAATATTCTGAATGTTGAAGTCTTACCAGTTTCAAGCCCTCAGATCTGTTTAATGAGGCTTTGTGGGTGCTGCTCTCTTCTTTCCACAGGGCTTTGGAGAAGCCAAGGCTGTTTTATTGTTGTTTGGTCGCCTTCATCTTGTCCTTTTTAAAACTGTTTTCATGTTCAACATCGACGTCTTTTTCTCTTGCAACTTTTCCATGATTACCCAATTCCTTTTCCAGAATTTAATGTCTCAGAAAACCCAGACTCCTCATGAAGTGAAACTTATTTAGAATCTGGAACGTCTGTCCTATGCCTGTTTTGTGCAAATCCCTTTCTTTCATCAAACTTAGTGCTTGCTTAGTTCTGCCACCATCCCTTCACTGCTTTCAGTAATCCTTGAAAACTTTTTTCCATCTTCCTCTTTTGGGGGTCTGATTTCCCAGACAGGACCTTTCTTTCCCAGATTTTTGGGTGATAAGGAAGTGTAAACCTTACCCCTCACACCCTCTGCTCTCCAGGCATCGAGAAGGAAATACCCCCTTTTAGTTTGCCCCTTGTTTGCATTTAACTGGAAGTGTTGTGGAGAAAGCTGGAGCAAAGATCCTTGAGCTGCTATCACAATATTCCTGCTTGTAACTTACTCGTGAGATCTGTTGCCTCTGATGTTTTGGGGAGGGTTGAGAAGCAGTTTTTGGTCAGTGAGTGATGAACCATTTGCAGGGTGGTGTTGTGACCTCCCAGCCTTAGATACCTCTCTGACTCCTTTGCAACTGCTCCTCTGCACTCAATGCGTTATTCCAAGGAGTTAATAATTCTTCCCCGTCCTCTGAAATCCTGGAATCCACTGCCTGACCACAAATGGTCATTCTCCCATAAGTTGTGTTTGATTCCATTGTGTTGTGACAGAAAGCCAGAAGAAACAGAATACTGTGCAGCTCATTTTTAACATAACTCGGATTTTTACATAAAGAGGGGCACTGTCTTTGTAGGCAGCTCTTTAAATGTGAAGGAATCTATAATTTTGGTGATCTAAATGGTAGCTTCATGTGCAGTCTTCAGTCTTCGGGGGGAAAAAATATTCTTCTCTTGAGATGATTATCTGGGTAATTAAACTTTTTTATTATAAAAATCATAGAAATAATGCTCATCTTGGTGTTAAATCTGCCAATATTACCAATCTGTTTGTAAAGTGCTCGAGGTATTTACAGCAGAAAAGAAATGAGAGAGGAGAGAAGGTTTTCCAGGCCTCAAATCCCTGGAATCCGGATGGTGTTTTTCAGAGATTGAGCTGGGATGTGATGGGAGCCATGGGTTTCTCAGTGCTCCTAAAATCTGGTTGCAACTGTTAGAAAATGAGCTGTCACATTGCATATAATCCGTGCAGGCTTCAGGGAACAGATCTGTGCAAGTGTTACAGGTCTTCTCTGTGGGATTCAGTCCAACTCTGATTATTCAGAGCTCCTTGGATACCTCCAGCTACTCCTGTGGATCCATCAACCAGCTCTGCTCTTGCAGAGTAAGAAAAAAGAGGCTTCACAGTTTCAGTGGGAACAATTAATTGAAATTAATTACAGAGGGAAAAGAGGAAAAAATGATTTATTAAAATTATTTTTTTTTTCCTTGAGCTCATTAGTTAAATCTGGTGAGCTGCTTGTTCTTCCCTGACATTCAGAGGAGCTCACCAGCTTTACAGTGAAAAGAGAAAGAAGAGAGAGATTGAATTATAAATAGAAACTAAATAAAACAGAGGGATGGGACAAAGCCTTGTAATTTAGACAAGGTTGTCCATTCTTGCTTTTCCAGGGGTAAAAGGTCCATATTTACAGAGCTGCTCCACAGGGCCTGTTTAAAGGAGGAACCCTGTGGCAGAACACGGAAATTCTCTTTACCACCCCTTTAGGTGTGGAGCTCTGGGAGGGTTTTTTGTCCTGTGGAGCCCCTGGGGTCAATCAAAGATGAAAATTTCCCTTTTCCTGAGGCTGAGCAGCTCCAGGACAATTCCCCCCGAGCTGCCAGCTGGGCCTGGGGAATCATCTCTGACCTTTCCGTGCCTCTTGTTCCCAGCCCAGTTCTTGGGATCTGATGATTAACCCAGTGAAGTCATGTTTAATCATTTAACCTTCCTCTGCCTGCACTGTGGCACTCACAGGAAATCTATTTCCAAACCCCAAAAAATAAATCATCTCTGAAAGGGACACAGTGAGCTAAAGCATCCTGAAATGTTATAAAGAATGAATCACAATTAGCTGAGAGGCCAGTCCAGTCTAGAAACTTTAATTTGGGGGGAAAATGGTTTGCCTGTAAGTAGCTGAACTTTTGTCTTTTTTCATATATATATATATAAAATAATACTATTTTTTAAAGCACTAAATTATGAAAATTTTATTTTCTTTTATTTCAAATGCTTAAAAAACATGGAGAAAAGATTGTTCCCCGTGCAGGCTTTAGAAAAGAAAAAAAAAAATCTGTTGTGAAATAGGTAAAAGTTGTGAAACTGGGGACTGTATTCTCGGAGAAATGAAACTTTTAAGGCTTTTTTATTGTTGCAGATGTCACAAAGATTTGTCAAACAAAATTTAAGGAAGGAACCAAAGAGGAATAGTTCTGAACTTGTTTTCTCAGAGTAAACGTTGGGGCTGGGATTCATAGTTTTGTTGCAACCCTGGTAGGTCTATTACCCTGAAAATTGTTCATAGCTGTGATTACATTAGATCATAGAAAATAGGTTTTAAAAAAATCTTTAATTTGTCTTTTGGCTTATTTGGGAAATTTGAAGAAAGGAAGACAAATGACAAGTTCTTGAGTGAAATTTTTACAACTTAAAATTGTGCTTTCCATGAAGTACTTTGTGATAGACAATGTAAAACCAAACCTTAACAAAGAAACAAGCTGAATAATAACTTTATTTTTTAAAGTTATTAATTAATAAGGTGAGAAAAATTGCTCCAGCATTGGCTTTGGCTGGGTTGTTTTTTTTTTGAGACAAACTTGTTACACTTTTTTTAAAGACTTTCATCATTAGTTTTATAATGTTTTATATGTTTTTAGCTGGAGGGGAAATATTAGTTTCAAGGCAGCCTTGAATTTTGCAGCAGCTGAGAAATGTGGGTGAGGGAAGCTGGTTCTTTTTAAGAAATTTGCTTTAAAATGGTGCTCTGTGCTTACCCTAAGTTAATACAATTTGTCTCTCATTATAATAATATATTTTATTAAAGCAGCTGTGCTGCAAGTATTAATTTAAAGGTCATTTTCTAGAGAGTTTATTTCCAATTCCAGCTTGTGAAAATGAATACAACAGTGCATTAGCAACACAGTAAAAGATAATGGGGGAATAAATTAAAATCAGAATAGAAACAACTTCCATGCAAATAAATCATGGAGCCATTTGAATAATTGTCTTGGAGTGTTTTATTTTAAAGATACTTTGCCATGAGATTTATGGAGCTGCAAGAAAAAAATATTTATTGGCTTATAAAAGTGAAAATATTGCTCCAACCATGTGAGCTTTGGGAAATAGGGGAGAAAATAGGAACTGAAAATGTCCTGGTCACACTGAGCTCTGTTCCAGAAATCCCTGAGGAAGGAACTATTTCAGGACACCTTTCCCAAGGACAAAATCTGGTTTAGCACTTTTTGGTGTTAAATTAATTGGTAAAGAAATCCTGAGGGCTGATTTTCACCTGTGTGTTTGGCCGGGCAATTGGGAGAGCTCTTGTTTTCCTTGGGGAAAACCCTGGGTATTTTATTCCCTCCATCCTTGGCAGCCCAGCCCAAATCCTGAGGGTCCCCCTGTCAGGGATTTGGGATCCCCTTTTTGGGTTCTGTTTCCTTGCAAATAACCACGAGGGAATTGCAGCTGGAGCAGGAACTGCCCTGGATGTCGCAAGATTTTTGGGCTCGGTCGTCTGTAAATTGTTGTGTTTTGTTTATAACAATTTGTGTCAAAATTCGCTCTTTTAATAAAAAAAAACAACCCATGAAAAGATTAATTTTACATTCCAGATTGTTTCCTCCCAGAAGAAGCTCAAGGGTTTGGTGTCAGCCTCGCTGGGAGCAGGTTTAATCCTTTGTGTTCTGTGGGGATCCTACGAGAGCAATGGGAAAATATCAGGAAAATTTTTCATTAAAAGAGTGAATATTTGATCTCTTCCATTTTGTAATCACGAGCCCAAGGTGCAACTCCTGGTCAAAATGTGCAAATTCACCCTTATAGGATATTCTAGAGGGTTTTAATATTCCCCTGTGGTTAAAAATGTCCCACTGTAAGATTTAGGAAATCTCATTTCTTTGGCATCTTTCTTTCAGTTTTAATGTGAGTTATTTTTCCAGACATTAAATATAATAAATAGAATTATTCTGACTAAAATTGGGTTTTGGGGTTTTTTTTAATTTTTAAATTGAGAATTGAACTGTTTGAAAGCACAGTAATGGAGAAAAGTTACTGCTTGGAAAAGGGCTGTAAAAAGAAACAAATGATCTCATCACAGATCTGTTATTTTTTAATCTACCATAGAAAATTTTGTCAATTCTACAGTTCAAAATTTTAATAATATGCAAGAACACTATCAAATAATTGTTGTTTTCTTGCATTGGTGTGTAGTATTTAAAGTTTCAACAGAACTTTAACAAAGTTAAAATTGCATAAATGTAATTTTTCTGGATCCCCCTGCAGTTGCTTTAATCAATAATTAATGATATTCTAAATTCTACAATTCAGTAGTAAAGGGTGGAATTTAGAATATCATTAATTATTGATTGAAGTCATTTCCTTGTGTAATTTATTGCATTGCTCCTGGAAAATCAGAATTTTATTGCTTATTTGTAGGTTTTTAGAAAGGAATGAATAATTATTATTTTAATGTTTGCTATTCCCAAGGATTCCCAGCTTTCTGTAACTGTTGTGGCCAAGCCTGAGCAGGGAGCACTGACCTTGCTTTTATTTTTCTGGACAGTTTTGCTTCAAAAGAATTTTATCTCCTGTAAATTCACTTCTCACATTCAAACAAACTCCTTGTGAGAATCTGTATTTTTGTTTTTTAAAGGGTTTCCTGGGTGTTTGGCAAATGTTGAGACTCAGGAGTAAGGTCTGATCACAAAATAAAAGGAGGCAGCTTTGTACAGAACAGCTCCAGTCACAGGGGCTGCACCTTCCCTGCTTTTAAAGTCATTTAGGCTCAAATTTATGGATTTTAATGAATTTTACAAGTCTGTTGTAGGCAGGACCTGGAATTGGCTGTTTTGATTGAGATCCTGGGTTGGGGAGAACAGATCTAAGGATATAATGGGATTTTTGTGTTCTTTCTGTTCTCAGAAAGTACCTTTTTACAACTGGAAATGGCATTGAAGGAATTAATTCCCTCTGCTTGTGTAAGGAATAAGGTATAAGCAGCACTGGCATTCCAGAGATATGGGGAAATAAATACTGGAAAACCTGTTTCCATAGCAGTGGGAGCTTAGTGCCACTCGCAGGGTTTTGAAAAACAAAACTCAGTGCCTGTGGGTGGTCAGATTTGCACCCCGAGCACCACGATTGTCCCTCTAAACTTAGGGTTTCACACTGGCCTTTTTGGTTTCAAATTCCTCCCAATTCCTAGCTAGGAAATCCTGGAAATCACACACATCCTGAGCTCTGTTCATGCGGGGTTTTCCTCATTAATACCTTTGTTTTCCTGTTTGCAGGACTTTGCTTCCCGGGCTAAACTGGCTGTGCAGAACCTGGTGCAGAAGGTTGGGTTCTTTGGGATCCTGGCCTGTGCCTCGGTGAGTTTTTCCCAGGAGCAGGGGGGTTTATGGGCACAAACTGCAGCTTGGATGTATTGCCATTTAATTCATTTCTGTTTGCGGTTTCTATGATCTCTGCGGTGCTCAGGGAAACAAAATCTGCTGGGATTGTGTTATGGTTTCTTTAGGTGTTCATGTGTTGTATCTGACATTCTCGACAGCTTCAAATCCAGAGGTGTGCATGGATTGGAGAGTGGAAAACCACCTGCAGAAGCCCTGATTGGGGTGTCCATCCATTGCAGTCCTCCCAGATCTGCTCTTTGGGTCATTAGGAACATTAGGCAGAGCGAGGAAGCAAATTTCAGTCATGGCTGTGGAGCTACAAACTGCTCGTGGCCTTTTTAATCAAGAGGTGAAAGGAGCATCCCCAGTGATGCTGTTTTTGAGTAGGATAATGCTCTTCTTTCAGAATTAAAAAAAAATATTGGAGGTTTAAATCTCTCTCTGGAACTGGGAGGAATGGTGTGCCTTGTTCTTCATCCCACACGCAAACTGTGGGATGTGATTGCAGGGAAGGGGGGAAGTGTGGGACCCCCCTAATCCCATTTTTCTGGAATAACCACGGCATTACCCAGCTGCTGAGGTTTTCACTCCACACTTGTCCAGCATCTCTTGGTTTCCTAAGCTGTAAAGATGACACAGCCGACTGCTTGCTCAAATGTAGGTAACCTGTGTCAGCTGGGGAGAATTAATCCGATTGGAGTTGCTGACATAAAGCTCCTGCTCACTAATCCTTTGAAATGTCTTCATGTTTAGAGTGGAGTTGTAGCCTGCGAGCTGCTCCTTAAATCCTCCCGGCCAGGGAGCTCTGGGGGTGCTGCTCCCTGCTCTGACTCCGTGTCCTGGGAGACATCCCTGCCCCATCCCCTGTTCCTGTGTCACCACCACAGCTTGGGGCTGGCAGGGGTGAGTGCCTGGGCAAGGTGGAGGAATGGAGAGCAGGAGGAAGGAGCTGTAAACACCAGAGGTGACTGGAAACACCCCACAGTTCCTGCTCAGTAATATTTAAACATTTGCTTAACTTCTTCCCCACTTTGCTGCTCAGGCCTTGCTCGGGCCCCTGAGCTCAGCCATGCTGGGGGAGGGATGAGGAGCCAGCAGGGCACAGCTGAGGGTTTGTAAATGTGCTCACACAACAACTGCAGGAGAAAGGGAGAGGTGAAAGGTTCCAGAGGCATTGGAAAAGCAGGGGTGCAGAGCTGTCCCTTTGTGTGGCACCTCTGGGTGAGGCAGGGGGGCCAAGGCAGCCCCCCATGTGTGCTCCTTGCATTTGGCTGTGCCCCCACGAGCCCCGGGGCTTTGACTCAGGGCTTCTTCGGCTTCTCGCTGCTTTTCTGTGCACTACCAGGTGTCTCCTCTGCTTGCCTCCCTTAAAATTGGGATCTTACTTCTGGATTTTAGGCAGAGTTCTATTTGATGTGTTTTTTATGACTGGAGAACTTGCTGGTGAAGTGGTAACGACTGTCCCAGCTGTGGGTCCTTGTCTGTTAAGTGGTGGCTTCTAAATGCTGCATAAAAACACCATCAAATGGAAATTAAAAGTCTGCAAGTTTATCCAGTGAAGTCAACTGACTGTCGTGTTGTTTAGTGGCAGTAAGGAAGTCAGGATTGTCTGGAGCTTATTTCTATATAAAGGCAGCTCTGGGGAAGGAACAAAGCGAGAATCAGCCCTGAAGTTCCTCACTGTGACTTGTGAGAATTTGCCCTCTTGTTTTTGTGGGCTTTTTCTGGCAACTTTGAGTAAGGAGCCCAGAGAAAACCTCGCTGGCTGCTCAGACACCCTCCTGGGGACTTGCTGAGTAACTTCTCACCATGGTGAGCTCAGAGGCACCCACAGCACCCCTACCCCAAACTCGCTGCAGGGACTGAAATGTTCTGTGAGCCCACAAAAGAACCCTCAGACCGACCAGCCAGGAACACCCTGGAGACCTGGAGCAGCCTTGGCTCCGAGGAGCCAAAGACTGTGGCTGTGGAGTCAATAATTGACCAGCTCCTGTGCCCGGAGCAGCTGTCCCAGGCAGGGAGGGAGCTCTGCAGCCGAGGTGGAGCCTGCCCAGGGACCGTTCCGGGGCATGATTAGAGCCCGGTTCAGATTTCTTCCTCTGCAGGTGCTGTTGTGGCTGCTCATAAATCTGAATTGCTGCTCTCCAACAGCCCAGTACAACCCTTTCTCACAGCCTGCAGGCTCGGTGGCAGAGTGTCCTTTATTCTTTCCCAGCCTACACTCTTTATTTCTTTCTTTATGTCACAAAACACCAGCAGTGCTGCAGTTTGTCACCCCAGCACCACGCACTGCTCCTGGGAGTGACCCTGCTCAGACACTGCCCCTGTGCTCCAGGCTGAGAGGGAAAGGTTGGAATTCGGATACTTTCTTGGTTTCATTTCAAAAATATTTTACAGATAGTATCACAATACCAAAAGTCAAGCCAACAGTTTAATAATAATAAAAAATTCTTTTAATTTTAAATGAAACGCATATGCTTAATAAAATTTAATCAGTGCTTTTAAACTGGATACATATGACTATAAATGCCAGTTTTTAATGTAGTTTCTCAGCTGGAAATCACTGGGGATCAGTTGGAACACTGGTTTCCAAGAGTGATGTGCTTGTCAGGGAGAAAATTTGATAAATCACTCAAAATGGCTTTGCTGTGGTTTCTGTGCATTTCACATGGAAAACTTTTCATTGGCTTTTTTCAGGATGCAGGGGTAAGGAGGGACCATGAGAATGGAATTGTCTGGGACATTGTCTAGCTGAATCCCAGAGACTTAAGTTATGTGGTGCGACATCAACATTTTTGTAGTTAGTAAGACACAAGAGTTTTGGATCAAGTTGGGAGAAGGGGAAACTGTTCATTTTTCAAAATTTCCAAGTCTGTCATGTTCCTGTCCATCCAACGTGTGCTGTAATTCATGAACCTCTTTCCCTTGCACTCCACAGATCCCAAACCCCCTGTTTGACCTGGCTGGGATAACTTGTGGCCACTTTCTGGTTCCCTTCTGGACCTTCTTCGGTGCAACCTTGATTGGAAAAGCTGTGATTAAAATGCACATCCAGGCAAGTGCTGCCCTTCCCTCGGGGCTGGGGAGGGGGTGAAGCCTTTGATTCTTTCCCTGCCTGTTCCACTGTGTTCCTTGGGAATGAATCCTGGAGTCTCCTCGCCCGACCTGAAGTAATGGAAATTAATTTGGTGCGAGGGATTTACAATAAAGGAGCTGCTGGGCTCCTCCAAACCTGAGGCAAGTGAGTAATTTATGGCTGCTGACCCGCTCAGGAAATTGGTGGTTAGCCAAGGTATTTACCTAGGCCTGTACCAGACTGCCAGGGCTCCCACTCAGAGCGAACTCGCCTTTTTGGTAACAAACACTCGTTTGCACTTTGAAATGCCCTTTTTAGCTCAGTTCAGAAAACCCCACTGAGCCCTGCGGGGCCGGGCCAACCCAGCCTGGGCGGATTTGTCGCAGTTTTGGGGCCGGGGCAGCGATTTTTGGTCATTTGGAAAGGGCCTGGCTCTGGTGGGCCCCGTTTTTTCCTGCTCGCCCAGGGCCGTTCCAGATGTGCTGAGTTTGACAATCCAGTTGTTTTCACAAAATGTTGAGTTCTGCTTGTAAATGCGTCACCCTGGTCCAAGGAGAGATGAAGTTTTGATTCCCTGGAGGATTTTCTGGTGTGGTCAGGGCTGTATCATGAACTACGTCTGTGTTTGGGATGTTTTCAGCTGAGTTTGGGTTTTCATAGTGCCTGTGCCTCTGTTGTTTGGAAATCTCTGCTGTGACTCCCATCAAAATAGCAGAAGCTTTTAGTACAAAATAATTTGTGTTACAGCCTCATCAAGCTGCTTTAAAATCTTTATTTTGCCCTAAACACAAGCTTTTTTCTTCCCATAATTTTTTAAATGGTTACTTTATTTTGCCCCGTGCTTAGACAGAAAACAATAAATAGATTTGGAAATTCTTTCATTTACTGGGATAGAACAGCTTTTTCTCCACACTTATTTTTATATTATCTGAGTTTTCTTCTGCTTTTAAATCCATGTGTTGCTCAAATGTGTTCTGGCAGCATAGAAAAGTGAAATAATATTAGATCAATATTCCTTTTATTATTTTAATTGCCTTGTTCAGCTACCACAGTGTTTGCTGTGTAATTTATAGTGCTCCACACTCAGATCCCATGTAAGTGAAAAAACATTTCCCAGTGTCTTGTACAGTTGGTAAATCATCTGATTTTGTAATAGGCTCAGCTTTTAGAATTCTCTTTTTCAAGCACACCCTTGTGCAATAGCCTTGATTTTTTGGAGTGATCTGGCTGGACTTGGAATTTAGGAAATGTGAGAGTCATGGAAAAGGCTTTTAATGCAATGTTCAGACAGGAAGTGAGTGACTGGTGCAGTGGCCATCCCGGGGCTGCTTTGAACTGGCCCCTTCCTCCGGACCACAGCAGCCTCGAGCCGGAGTCACAGCCCTTGTTCCCAGCCTGGGGAGGGCAGCTCTGCTTAGGCCAGGCTTAAATTGGCCTGAGGAGGCTGTGGGAGCTGTGTGTACCCTCAGCTACCACTCACAGGCTGCTCACTCCTTGCTGGCAAACAGGACAGATGTGCAGAGGCTGTTTTAACAACATTTTAAGTGGTTTTAGAAGTGGTGAAATCACGGGCATTGAGATTTTCTGCGGAATAAGATGGGTTACAGAAGTTTTTAATTGAAATTGCTCTGTTCCAAACAGTCTGGTTTATCACAGACACTCTCACAGGTGCCCAAAGGCTCTTTCTTTGTTCTTCACTGAGTATCTTTTGTTGTTTCTGTCTGAATCAGGGGGACTAAAACACATTATTTTTCCCTCCTGCGATCTGGAAGCCCACGTGTTTGTGCGAGGGGCTGTGAATGTCTCTGGCTGTTTTTCCATTCCAACATTGTTGACGGAGTAAAGTGACCTTGAGCTTCTGGGAATGGGAGTTTGGGGAGGATGAGAATGGGCAGCAACAGGCTACAAAAACACTGCAAGAAATGCAAACTGTGAGGAAAGAGAGGCAGAAAGCGAGCAGCTTCTCTCCCTCCTGCCTCTTTTTTTGTGGAGAATGTTGAAAAATCAAGAGGAGAGGAGGGAAAGCTGGGTAGGAGCTGCTTGGGAAGGAACACAACGTGTCCCCCATTGTCTGTGCTTCCCCTCGGCTCCAGGCTTTCTGTAACTGCTCTTTTCCTTCCTACAGAAACTCTTCGTTATTATCACGTTCAGCAAACACATCGTGGAGCAGATGGTGGCCCTCATCGGGTGAGTAATTCCCAGCACAGTAATTAATACCTGCACCCATTAAGTGGAAAAGTACTGGAGGAGTCAGCTGGGATGTGCTGAGGCCGTGCTTTGTTCCAGGCTTAGCCCCACACAGCGTTTAGGTCTCGCTTGCAGCTCCTTCCCCGAGTCCTTGGAGAAATTTGCTGGCCCTGAGGCTCAGGGCTGTGGGATCAGCACTGAACCTTCACCCCAAAGCAGGATCCAGCTCTTCCACTCACAGATCCCTGCATTTCTAGCTGCAAATGGGCTGTTTGCCCTGCATTTTCTGCAGTGGTGGAGTGTGATCCTATGGCAAAAAAAAAGAGAAAGTTTATAGAAAATTATATTTATAGAAAAAAGTCCTAGAATTCTGTGATTCTCTCTTAAAAACCTGAGATTTTATGCAGTGTTCCAGGATGAAAATAAACATCCTCCTTAACTGGAACTACCTTATACATTTACAACATTAAATCTCTCATAAAACATCAGAATGAGGAATTTGGTGTGTGGAGTTTGATCCCCGTTCTGTTACATTTGGTAGAAATGAGTTTCCGTGTATAAAGTGTCCTGATTTTGAGGTTTGGTTTGAGATTATTTTTTCCTGAGTTCTTTAGTAATTGGTGCCTCTTTTGTTTTTTAAGTTAAGATCTCAGTTTAAAACAAGCAAATTAGGCAAACCCTCAGCTGGCAAGAATTAGGGGGGAAAAATAGACAAAAACCAGATTTACACTAATGAAGGTGGGACACTGAAGGTGAAGTGTTGGATTGATTTGCCTCACATTTTACCCGTTCAGTCATGAAATTCTGTGTCATTTTAAAATCCGTTGTTGATGTTACCCTTCCCTGTCAGATAATCCAGCAAATACCATCAGACCACGCAGGAGTTTCATAAACTGCTTGGATGCAGACAAAGGATGCAATTTAATGAATTTAAATGTAGGCAGCTGCATCAAATCCTATGGATTGCATCAAAAATTCCCATTTAATTGTTCAGAGGGGGGTGGAAGCTCCTGCCTGTTCTCAGGGCACTGATGAATTCAGGGATGCAGGGCTGGGGTTTAAAGTGTGAGTCTCTAACGTGGAAATGGAAAGTTTTCTTGTCAGGGGGGTTGGGTTTTTTTAAACTAAAATGGATCCAACTTAATCTAAATCCATGAAATAAATTCTAAGGTGTTTCTGCTTCTCCAAGGTTTCTTTCCTGGGGCAAATGGATATTTTTCTACCCAAAGTGTAATAACTATTTTCACATAAAATCTACACTCCTCAAGAAAAGTTGGAGGGGAGGAATGTCTGGAAATAATTCCTTTTAAAACAAAACTCCAAGCAGGCATGCTGTACAAAGAACAGGAGTGTCAGAAGAACCTTGTAGGGCATTTCCCTGATGAAACAAATCCTGCCTTTATTGCTCCTGATCTTCTGCTCGAGCATCTGCTTTGTACCAAAACTCACAATTAATTTGTTGCTTTGAACATTATTTTAAAAAAGGGAAGGAGAGAGAGAAATGTGGTTTCTTTTAAGCATCCTGAGTTTTTCTCAGTATCAATCACTCCAGACAGTTTGATCTGCCCCTAGCTCAGGTACATTTCCAAGGATTTACTCTCCTGTGGATGCTTTGAGCCAAAACCAGTAGATTTTTCCTACTTCATCTGTCTTGGAGATAATTTTGCATTGAATTACTTCGAATGCATTCACAGGAGCTCTGCTGGGTTCGGGTTTTATTGGAGGGTTGATGTCAGAGTTAAAAAATGTTCCTGGGAGACAGTGAGATATTTGGAATGTCCCGGTATCCTTGACTTTTCTCAAGCTGTCTCCAGCATTACCTCATCAATTTCTCTTAGAGTGGAGCCTCAAACATGTTAAACAATACCTTGCTCTAAAAGCCCCATTATTGAATTAAAACAGAGCTCTGTTTAATGGTCAGTAACTTTATTTTAATCAAATTCTATCCACCACAATGACTTTAGACTTTCTTTGTCTGGGCTGTTGCTCTTACACAATAGGAAATATCCGAGCACAATACCTGCAAATAATGAACATATTGATAGCCAGGAGAAATGGAACCTGGGCAGAAGATTAAGTTGTGAGATAAAGTCTGAGAATATCTGATTTTATAAGCCAAGGAGAATTTCTTGACAATTATGTGATTTTTAGTCAAAAAGCAAAACTGATTCGTGTGCAGACCTTGCTCTTTATTGTCACTGGATTCTGCTGGGTCCCTCACTGAGCCTGCCATAACCAGGCTGCTTTAGTATCATTTAATTTGATTTTACGGTTTTGTCTAGGTCTCCATTACCAACAGATCATAAAATACTTTTTCTGTTAATTAAATAAAAAGGGAAACGGAAAAGAAAACACGGCAGGAAATTAAGGAGCTGTTTATAGAAAATTCGAAATTTTTTTAGAATTTTTTGGTGATAGCTGGAGAACAAAAACAGGACAGAGGGTGAGTGGTGGCAACAAACCTTGTTGGGAATGAGGGAGATGAGTGGTTTTGAGAAGTGGGGTTGGTGTGAGGTTGAAATCCAAGCTGAGGAGGATTTCCAGAGGTGCTGGAACCCACTGGGGCTGGGAATTACAGCCAGTTCCACCAGGCACTGCTCTGAGTTGCTTTGTTGGCGCCTCAGTGCTGGGAGAGGATCCTGCTCCCCCCAGGCTGTGTCACCTCCCTGAGCTTTGGTGAGGGAAGATGCTCTGCAGGAGTTCTGTGTTCTGTTCCTTCAAGAAGACTTCAATGCTGATTTTAGGCCAAACCCAGCCCAGTTCAGATATTTAATTTTCGTGTGTGTTGTGGGGTTTTTTGGCTCCTCAGTCTTTCCGTTCCTATTTTTTACCTGCAGCTGCAGGGCTGTTTGTGAAGTCACTCTGTGCAAAGCACTTCAGAGCAGGATGATGTTTTCTGGGAAGTGGCAGTTTTAAATGCGGATTAAGACTTCCCAGAAAACTACTGGAGAAGTAGTTCTCAAAGCACACACCATCCACAAAACTGTGGCCATCCCTTCTGGTGGTGAATGGTCAGAAAGGAAAAAAAAATAATCTGCATTTTTTTAGGGAGAAATCCCACCCTGCAGGCAGAGTTCCCCTCTGGCTGTGGGTCACGATGGACTCCTGGGCTGCAGTGTCTGGGATTGTTCCTGCAAGAGGTGCCCAGATGCTGCACCAGGGCTGGATCCTGCAGCAACAGCAGTGAGTTTTACCTGGTGTAAATCAGAATCCCAGAATGGTTTGGGCTGGGAGGGATCCTAAAGCTCATCCCATCCCACCCTGCCGTGGCAGGGACGCCTTCCACTATCCCAGGCTGCTCCAAGCCCCGTCCAACCTGGCCTGGGACACTTCCAGGGATGAGGCAGCCACAGCCTCCCTGATGCCTTCCTAATTTTAAGACTCATCTATTCAGTTAATTACTGAGTGAATAAGCTGATTTGAAGTTAAAACAGAAGCCAGTGAGATTTTGCTACTTTGATTTTTAAGTCCCTTGCTCGGTGCCGCGTTCCGTGGGTGTCACCTCTGAGAATCCAACAAATCCACCCAAAAATATCGGTGCTCCTGAAGTGTCCTTACCCCAGTGGCTTTTGTGGAACAGCTTTCCACCCTTCCCAGCTCTGCAGGGCAGTGTGAGCGATTGCACAGCTGAAAGAAAAGCAGTTTTTTGGTCCCAGGTACTGGAAGCGTTGCCTGGACAAACCAGTTTGCTGCTATTTCTTGTGCCATAATTCTTTGCTTACAACTTAATCTCAGTTGATGCTGGTAAAGGGAGCGTGGTGTTCCTTTCACCAAAAAAGCACAAATGAGATCATGGTGACTGATGTAACTGGAAAGTTTGCTTAAAGATTGTTGGGGGTTTTTGAGTCAAAAATAATTTACAATACAGGTTTAGGTTATTTCTTTAGAACACAAGGCAAGGAGTGGTAAAGGGACAACCAGAAATCTTGTCCTGGGGTGGGAAGAGCTGGGCAGTGACTTCACAACCTCCTGAGAGGAATTTTGGGAGGTTAAACCAATACCTCTGGCACTCGTTGGTTTAAAACTCAACAACCTTCCTGCCATAGGTACATCAGGAACCTGGGGGATGTGCCCTGGGCACAACAGAGCAGCTCCACACAAAAATGGCTTTAGTGCCCTGAAAGGGACACAGATGTGGCTGAAATTTGAGGAGCTCTGGTGCTGAAAGCCTTCCAGTGGATCACAACAGAATTAGAGGAGTTTATTTGCAAAAGGCTTGAAGGATTTAACTCTGAATAAGCAAGGGTTTTTTTCCCCAAAATTGAGTTTAAATAAAAGAATCTTTAAAAAGCAAGCAGAAGCTTCTTCCAAAGAGCAGCAGTGAGCAGAGCTAAGGACGGGCAGGTCAGAGATGTTGCAATTCCTAATTTTGAAAGCGCTGATTTAACATAACAGAATGTCCCAAGGAAGAAAGCCCTGGAGCCTCCTGGGCTGCCGTGGGCATCGGAGCATGGCTCAGGTGGAAACCACGTCAGACCTGGGCCCATTTTAGCTTTGTAACCTTCACCAAGATCTTCCCTTTCCTCATCTCATAAAGCAAATCAATCTGCCAAGGAGCCTTTTAACCCCAAAACCTTCCTGTTGGTCCTGACCATAAACCAGATTTATTTTCTGCAGCTTCAGAGCTCTGGGCACAGAAAACAGCTCAGCTCCAGAGCTGTGCTGAGGCTGGGGGTGGTGGTGGGAGCTGGGGGCTCTGGTTGCTCCTCAGGGGCTGGGGAGCCCAGGTTTGGCTGGAAAGGGAGCTGGGTCCAGCTTTGGGCTGCCCCAGCTCCCAGGATTCAGGTTTTGGGCAGCCCCAGCCCCAGGTTTCCCTAAAGCTAATCCAGATTTGGGCTGCCCCAGCTCCCAGGATTCAGGTTTTGGGCAGCCCCAGCTCCCAGGATTCAGGTTTTGGGCAGCCCCAGCCCCAGGTTTCCCTAAACCTACTCCAGGTTTTGGGCAGCCCCAGGTTTCCCTAAACCTAATTCAGGTTTTAGGCAGCCCCAGCCCCAGGTTTCCCTAAACCTACTCCAGGTTTTGGGCAGCCCCAGCTCCCAGGGCTGAGTCAGGCTCAGGCTGAGCCCCTCTGAGTCACTGCAGGGTCCTGCTGGTGGTGCAGCCTCGGGGAAATGGATGGTTTAAATACTGTGAGAATCTTTATCAGCACAGGAAATGACAGCTCATTAAAATACTAACCGTTAAGCCAGTTTAGATCACTGTCTGGAAAAAAATTAACCATTGAAGGCTCAGAGGACTCACAGGAAGAAAGGTGCCCGGTTTAGACAGGGGACACGTTATGCAAATGCATCAGCTTTGCTAATTGGCCAGTGGCATAAAAATATTTCCACTGGAATCTATTTTTCAATGATTTATAAAATAGCTGACTTCCAAAGAAGTCGATACCACCGTGCTGGAGTGAAACTTCTGAGGTAGAGGTGGCTGAAATACCCAAATTCGGTGCCTGTTCCTAAATGTTTTATTGCTTTGGAGCTGCAGGATGGATTTTTCTTGTGTTCTCCCAGGGGAACGGAGAAATGGGAATCACTTTTTATTTCACTTTTCTATGCTGCCAGAACACATTTGAGCAACATACGGATTTAAAAGCAGAAGAAAACTCAGATAATTGGTGGTGGTGGGATTCTTTAATGGTGTTTTCCATATTGGTTGGGAAGGTGAAACCCGTTGCCTTCCCCCTCTGGCCTGGCTGTCAATAGTGACATAAATGAATGAAATAAATGATTTTAGAAGAGCTGGAGGTCCGGGCAGGGAGGAGCCGGTCCCAGCAGGTTCCCTGTGCGATCCCTCGGTGCCGCTTCCCTCCCTTTCCCTCAGCGGGAGGTGATCCCGGGCCTGGGGCGGTGCCGGGGCCGCGCCAGCCCCGCGGGGATTCGCCTCTCGCCGCCCCTCTCTTGTGTCCAACAGCTTTTCCCTCCTGCCTTCATTTGGGATTGTGCTGCCATTTCCCAAGGGATGTTTTTCTCTGGCTGTTTCAGCCCAAAAAAGCCGAATCCGGGCGAAGCCTGCTGGTGTTCGCCCCGAGCCCCCGAGCGCGGGGGGTCTGAGGGAAGGGCATTTTCCAGGCTGAGGGCTCTGGGTATGGGAGGGATTATCCATCAAGTGGGGCCGTGACTCAATACTGCATCACCTTCCCGAGATTTGCACCTTCCGTTCCCCCACGGGGCTCTGCTTTCCCTCCAGGTTAGAATTTCCATGATAAAATTAAATTAAATTAAATAAATCCCTTGTTTGTGCCCCCCACCCCCAGTTGCTCCCAGTTTCCTGAGCGTCCCCCTGGGGAAAGGATCCCAGTTGGTCACAGGGGTCAGGCTCAGGGCTGGGTGCATTCTTATTAATGTAATTAATAAATATTATATTAGAATTATAAATGTTCTTATTTACATTTTTAATTTCCATCAGGATCCGTTTAAGAACAGCTCAGAGTTAATCAGCTGCTTCAGCATCACTTGGTGTTCGAAGCCTCTTATAAATAAGAAAATTTCCATAAACTTTCAAATTCATGAAAAATCCCATGGTTTTGTTCCCAAAATTTGAGTCTGCAGGGGCAGCTTCTTTTTTTTTCGGAAAACACTTGGGAATTCGAACATTTCTCTCTGGAAAAGTGAACAAATGTCAACATGTGCTTTGATAAAATGGGGATTTTACATCCTAATTTATGTTGTGACAGATTTTTTGTGAGATATTTGTGCAGCGACATTGAAAGGCAGCATTTGATAGAGACCTGTACTTCAGGATTTAGCAGAGTTGGAATTAATTCCCTGAGTGTTCCCAACCTCTCCAAGCACAGGGTGAGAGATTTCAGTCACTCAAGAGCAACCCATACTCCTAAAGATCTTGTAAGATGAAAAATTATGGCTAATGATTAATTAGTCTTAAATAAGTATTTTTAATATTAGTAAAAATACAGGTGACTGGAATATCAAATAACTTCCTACTTCCTGTAAGCTGGCCCAGGGAAAATACAATTTTTTCTCCTCTTTTGGTGCTTCATCCCTGGTGCCTTTGAGAAAAATCCTCCCTGTAGTTCCCAAGGTTCTGTTAAAAACATTTAAAGTTTCCCAAAAATCACTTCATGACCAGTGAAAGGCATTTGAGGTGCAGCTGTTGACAGTTGTTCTTGGGAAAGCAAATTAATAAATTTAAACACAGAAGTTTTTGGAGTCAGACTCTGCAGGTTCTTGGTGTAATTTTTAAAATAATCCTCGAGCAACTTTGCTGAATCTCTGTCATGTGGTGCTTCAAACAGATGGGGAATTTGGTTTGATTTATTGGAAAAAGAGCTTTAGAATTTGTCATTTGGATAGAATTCATAGCTCTGAGTTAAAAATAAATAAATGTGCATCTGTTTAATTCCAAATAACAGGTAATAGTTTTGAAAACAGGCACCAAGAGGTTTTTTTTCAGTGAACCCAAATTTTTAATGGGTATTTATGCTGTTGTATTAGAATGGAAGTCATGTTTTTGACTGAAATGTTATGTTTTTAATAAATTTAGGATTACCAAAGGCTAGTCCAATTTTTGGGAGCTTCAGTTCCCTGTGAAACATTAGAATTTAGCAGAGAATCAGAATGAATCCAAACGAAAAATTAATATTTAACGTTTAGAGTTTCTAAAACAACTTCTGAACCAAAACTTCTGAATCAGAATTTCTCCTTCCATATTCTGGATGTGAAAGACAATGGGTTTAAATCCCGAAGGAGCAGGCAGGGAATGGGGTTTGGGTTATTCTGGGGTTATCTTCCAGCATCTTCCTTCTCCAGTCCTGTGAAATCTGCGGGTTTTTGGAAGGTGCTGAGTGCAGGAATTGTGATGCAAATCTGGCCCCTCTGCCCCGGCCCTGCCTGGTCCCACCCGGATCCCACAAAATTCATCCCCGAGTCCTCCCCCTCCTCCTCGGGTCAGCACTGAGGGATCTCCGAGCTGCATTTGTCAGGTTTGCAGGGACACAGAACTCACTTCTTTCTAATTAAATTAAATTATTTTAAAGATTTTTAGATTTAAGATTATGACTTTGCGTATCAGGTGGCACATAACTGGGTGATTAAATGATTTAATTTTATCCAAAAAAAGCACCAGTAACTAATACTGTGCTGTCGAGATGGGATTTCAAGAATTTCATGTGGATTCCTGATTTTTTAGGTTTTCCTCTGCTTTTTTTACTCCTTATTTAAATCTCGGCACATTTTTTTCAGAATTAAAGTCTTTACAAATGTACAAAAAATTGCAGTTTTAGGAGCTGACGTCCTTGCATTCAGGATCTTGTAGTTCTTCAATATTGCTTTAATAAAATAATTTTTGTGCACTTAATTGTTGTGCTCGGAAAAACAAAGGGAATTATTTAGTGAGAAGATTTTTGAAATACTGTTTTGATGCACCAGGAACTCCTCAAGCCTCTGAACTTGGGTTTCAAGTCTTTGTTCTGTGTTTAATTCAATTTGGGGACAGAGTGAGTTCAGTTTTCGGTGAAGAACGGCGTCATTCGAACACCACCCTGTTAATCATTGATCCCTCATCATTTAAATATTCCTCATTTCTTAATCATGCAGAAGTTGAAAAGTAAACCATTACCTTGCAGTCGCTCTTCGGGCTCCCAAGGATTGTTTGAGAAAGAAAAGAAACCTCAAAATGTTCCTCATGTTCCAAGCGTGACTCGTCCCGGGAGAGACTTCCTGGGAGAGCTTTTCCCAGGAACAGTCAGCGCTGAGACGGCTCTGGAACATCGGGAGTCCTTGGGAACACTGACACACTCTTGTGTAAAATGGATAAGGGACGTGCTTTGGGCTTTTTTTCCCTGAATTTTTACCAGTCCGGGCACAGAATTTCCTCGCCCGTTTGTCTCACGGGGTGGTGAATCACGGGGGAAGCGACCTTTTGCTGGGAAATGGGTTCAAAAAAACCTCCTTTGCCCCCGGCCATGAAGGAAATAGATTGGCTGGAGGAGAATGAGACACTTTGTTTCGTGCTTTTCATCAATTCCTATAATTAGAAAGCTGTTATTTTTTTAATTGGGCTTCGGCCTGGAAAAGGGAATATGGTGTCAGAGTAGGAGGCTGAGGGAATGGTTTGAGTCACTCGGAGGGAGATGGTCAATTGTACAACTTGTTGGGTGTACAGCTGGTGTATCTTGGGTCTGAAGTGTGGTTTACTAAACCCTCCCTGGGGTAGCAGCAGGAGTACTGGTAATAACAAAACCGAATAATCATAATTTAGGTGAGTTTTTAAAAGTAGAACACAGTGATTTCTGTAAAATTAAACAAAAATCAACATCTCCCTTCTCTTTGAAATTGAAGTGGTCAGTGATGAGAACTCCCCCGTGGCTGGAGTTAGGATGGGGTGGATGGTGTGGATCCAACTTTGGGAGCGTTTTCCCCACACAGCTCAGGCCGTGAGGTTGCTGGTGATCATTTAGAATTTATATTTGAATCTGGGGAGGTTTTGAAGGGTTGTGACCGTTCTTAAAGGGTTTTGGATCTCCTGCTAAGTAGGATTTAAGGAAAAGCTGCTGGAAGCCTGGAGGCTGCAGAGAGCGTGCCCAGCATCAACTGAGAGCGCTCCCGTTCCCAAACCGGGATGTTTCCAGCCTCGGGAACGAGGTGTTCGGCTTTGTGCGAGCCCTCTGCCAGGGAGCCTGGCCCGATTCGGGGCAGGGTTCAGATCGCTCCTTTGTTCCTTTGTTAATCCCGGCTCGGGGGAGGCGCTCCAGGAGCTGCTCCCGCATTCTTTTTGGGAAGGGATGACGCACGGATTGTCCTAATAAGGACTTGGCCGGGGAGAGGGGCCGGCTCCGTGCGGGAGAGGGGGCGAGGCTTGGGGCGAGCAGTTTCTTTTTTAACCGAGGGATGACACAAGCCCCAGTCATTTCCTCATTAATCGGTTCAAACCAGTTCTTACAGGAACTGCCGCTGATAAATGTGGGACTTCTCCGAAGTCATTCATTGGGTTCTCAGCGCTGCTGCCTCCTCCCGCCTCCAAGGAAATGCTCCCGCTCCCGGCTCCTTCCTCTCTTCCCAGCACTGTCTTGCTCAGAAATATTTTTCTTTTTAAGCACTTTTTGAGGATCTGGGGAAACGCATCCCTCCCGAAGTATCAGATCAAAAGATGAAATGTGGTTTATTTCGTGGGTTTCTGTTTGCTCGAGTAGCTTCAAGTTCCCTTCTGAGCTGCGGCTCAGCCTGAACTTTGTTCTGATTAGGTAAAGTGGTAAGTTTTAAAAAAAAAAATGTTTTTTTGTTTTTTTTTCTTCCCTATTTTGTCTTGTTCTCTGGGATGAACTTTCCATCAGTGCTATTCCGAGTATAGGTCCTTCTCTTCAGAAGCCATTTCAAGAATATTTGGAAGCTCAGAGGATAAAACTTCACCACAAATCCGACAGTGCTGTGCCACAGGTAAGACCCTCTTTGCCTCCCTCCCTCCCCGGCTCACTTTTCCCTTCCCTGCCTGTCCTTGACTTGTAGTTTTTGCCAATGGAACTCTCGATTCTGTTTTTCAAAGGTCTGCACTGACCCAGGGAATAGATAAAAATCTCATTTTAAAAGCAACCTGGGAATTAAAACTACTCTGTAATTGTGTGCAATTGAATTTAAATCTTTTGGAGGATACAGAAAAGTAGAAGGCAAAACCAGGGGCTTGTCCTGCCCCTGCGTTAGCTGCCTCTTCAGAAAGTTAAATTTAAGGAGAAAAAGTTGCCTTTCCATGTGAAATGGTAACGAACTGGGCAGCACCGATGCTTCAGAAGTCAGTGGGATCTGTGACTCAGTGGACAGTAAGAGAAATAAAATCCCCAAGCCTTTAGTCTCTGAAAAGACAAGAAATTGCAGTGTTTAGAGCAGGTACGAGGGGCAGAAGTGTCCTTTCATACAGAAAAAAGTATTTAAATTTTTTTAAAAAGCATTTTTAAAAGCTTACCCTGAATTTTAAGTGGGACAAAGCAGCTTTGACATGAAATTCTTCGGGCTGCTGAGGCATTTTGAGATAAAATCCGTGAATCCAACTCACGTTTCACGTGCAGTACTTGCAGCTCGCGGAAATGTCCCTTTGCCCGTTTCTCACCACAAAAGAGCCGGAGCGGGGAGGCTCCGGCTGCAGTCGGGAAATGTGCAGTGATTGCTGGGCAGGGATTTCTGAGCAGAGCATTGCTGCCCTCCTTCGACAAAAAGCGCAACTTCAGAATTCCCGGGAAAAACGCTGCAAGTGGCACCGGCGCCGGGACTTCCAGGGACACCAAAGAGTCGGATCCTGATGGGGAGATAACCCAGAAAAGGCAGTTTAGGAAAAAAACACATTGTTAACCAATGACCTGATTGTTTTCTCTGCGAGGAACATGAGAGGGAATGACGGGCAGGGGCTGCTCATTCTGAACTCCACGAATTGTTAGCGAAGCCCAAACAATACTGGGAATAATAAATCACTTTGGGAGCACACTGGGAATGATCAGGGATTCGTCATCTGCCCGGCAGTGGATTTGGCAGCCCCTCCTGCATTGTCTTTCAAGGGACTAAAGTCAGCTTTGCAGAGGGACCTGCAGGAATCCTGTCAGCTTGCACTTGGTTCCTGTTTTTAATGTGATTAATTGCACAATAAAGACATGGTCAGGCTTTCCCCTTTCACCCAGAACTCTCCGTTGTCCTGTCCACTAATCTTCATTCTCCTCCTCCTTCTGTTTTGTCTCTTCAGGGGGAAAACTGGCTATCCTGGATGTTTGAAAAATTGGTGATTGTCATGGTTTGTTATTTTATCTTATCTATAATCAACTCCATGGCCCAGAGCTATGCCAAGCGACTGCAACAGAAGATGTACTCGGAAGAAAAAACCAAATGAGCTCAGAAAAAATGGGAAAAAACCCAGGCTGGGTTTTGGCAGACACGAGAAATGACACATCTTTTCATATGTTTAAAAATCAGCATTATTCAAAAGGGGGAAAAATTTTTAACATCAATTTTCAACTCTTAACAAGTTTTTTCTGTTTGTTTGATTTTGAAAGTAATTTGGATATTAGAGCAAAGGTTTCATTGACAAACTTAAGAATGCTAAGGTAAGGTGTAAATGCTTCACCAGTCTGGGTTGTGTTTTACAGGATGGACAATGGGATGTTAAATGGAGATTAACACAAACGTTGTCCATCCAAATTACTTCCAAAACTGATGATTTAATACTCTCTATCTCCTGATTTAACTTCAGACTGACCTGAGGGTAACGTTTTCTTTTGAAGGGTGGCTGTTTTGCTTTTTCCATAAGTTTCAAGACCATCAAAATGTAAATAACTGAGTACAGACTGGGTACAAACTGTTGCATGTCCCTCATGGTAAGGCTGTTCCGTCTGAATTCCCACTGTCCCATTGCATTGCACGCTGGAAAAGCCACCCTCTCCAACTTCATGATGTTAGCAGAGATGGTTGATGTCAAATGCTGAAGCCAACATTTTTTATTCTGTATATTTAGAATGAAGTTAAGATAAAAACTTTATAAAGTCATCTTTGATCATTCCAGAATTTCTTGTGTCAGTCTTTTTAAGCTGTTTCTTTTCCTCTCTCACTTTTCGATGCTCTGTGCATGTTTGCTCATCCTTCCTGCACTAATGGTGCTCAAACCCTTTGTTCTTGTTTTGTTTTGTTCTTTTTTCTTCAGAGCTTCTTGCTTAGCAAAGGAAGGAGGAAGGCCGTGCCTTGCTTGAAGTCACTGCTTAAATAGGTTAAATAGAGAACAAGATGGGTTATAAATCTAAATTCTGCTCAGGTGTTTGCCCCTGAGCCCAGAACTGTGGGCAGTGGAGGAGAAGAGAGGGGGAAGAGTTAAGATTCCAGCTGAAAGCAGATTTTATGGCTACCCAGCAATGGGAGAACTTTAGAGAACCTTCAACCTTATGCTTTTAAAGTCAGATTTGTTATGATCAGCGTGTGTCAGTTCTGACGTACAGGAACAGAATTGATATTAAAATGGCTCTTTTCCCTCTTTAGTGCATAAATCCCCACTGCTGCTGTACCTGCATCTCTGCTCTGATCACTTGTGAACGACTGTTTTTTATTTTTATCCTAGGGGGGGTAAGCACCAAGTATTAATTTGCCTTTCTAATTAGCGTTCTCAGGAGGTGGCCCTGAGCCTGGGGCAGCTGAGCTGCTGCTCCTGCTGAGCTTAGGCTGCTCCGGGTTAGGCAGGGCTGGAGCCAGGTGTGTTCTGTTCCACGCTGCCCGAGTGTCCTGTCGTGTGCCAGCGTCGTGCCATGCCATGGCTGTACCATCCTGTCGGATAGCTTATCAGACTGATGTTGACTGTTGGATCTCATGGCAACAACAGTCGGTAGGCTGTCTGACATTTTGGTATCTCTCATCTGACCGTTTCTCATCCATCCCCAGCTGTTTCCATTGAGCATCAGCAGCACATCAGTGTCTTTGGTTGGGCTGGAAGTGAGCTCGGAGGGCGCGTGGTCCTGCAGAACCAAGCCCTTGTAAAGCTGTCCCTGGGGGGGTGAGGGTTGTACCGCTTCTCTTGGCTTCACAGGGAACTTCAGGCAGTGGGGAGGGAGGATTTGCACAGACTGCTCTGACAGATTCAGTTCCAGTAGCTGAACGTCCGAGCGCAGGACTTGGCACGAGGGAGTTAAAAGCACAAAGGCCGTTCAGCTGCTCCTGGTGATTTCTAAAAGGTGAACAATATCTACTAAATCTTTCCATTTTTTGCCCTAAATATGGCCTTTTGACAATAATGTCACAAAGAACTTGTTCTGGTACAATTCCAAACCCCACAGCTCTGTTTGGAACTTCACTTTTTCAGCCTCCAGACCCCTCAGAGTTCCATTCCCCTCAGGACACTGGATCAGTGACAGCCCTTGGCTGCTCTCCCCAGTTCTAGTGGCAGCTTTTTGGTCCCCAAATCTGTCACCTGAGGCACACAGGTACTTATTAACCTCCCACACTTCTGGGAGGGGATGGCATTGATGCTGTGTTGGGGTCCCTGTGTGCTCTCAGGTTGGAATCGGGACACTGCAACAACAACTAAAAGGGAAAGAAACCCTTTTCCTAGAGCCTGAGCCAATAAACTGCACCTTTCTAAATGCTTTAGAGGTCTCCTTAAAATTCTGCCTCTTGCCTGCTGGAAAACCAGGAGGAAAATGGAAAGCTTTCTCCCACTTTTGGTTCAATATGTTTACATATATATAGTGTGAAAAAAATATATATATCTATTGTTCTTCAGCTTGTGTTTCCATGTGTCCATTCCAATAAGCTCTGCCGTTATTTTGAAGCTTTCTAACACTATTTAAAGAAGGAAGTGATCATTCTACCTGCTTCTACCTGGGATATAAGACTTGGTAAAAGGTAAAAAAAATTAATAATAGAAACAAAAGTGACGCAAACCTGATGAGATTTGCAATGGATAGTTTTATGTTTGCTTAAATAAACAAAGAAATAACGTTTCCCAGTGTTTATTTCAGCTGGATTGTTTCCATTCTCTGCATTGAACTCTCTTGGTAACACTGTGACATTTGCTATCCCGAACATTCTCCAGGGTGAACACAGACGATAATTCAGCAGTTCCATTTTGTGCCTTCAGAGAAAGACTCAGCCTTTAGCATTTGACCTGAAAACATGGATTTTGCTCCCTTAACCCAAAGTTTCCTTTTGTTGCACATATCTTCATTACACATTGGAAGCAGTCAGTCAGTTCAGTGTGTTGGACACAAATCCAAAGGGAGCTCTTGCAAGAGGAACAATCTTGGCACAAATCCCTATTTTTAGCTGCTGTTTCTTGCAGTTAGACACTAAATAAAGTATCTTGGTGTTTTTTCTGGGAATGACTGAAAATCACACGGAAGTAACAGCCCTCTACGAACAGCTAATGACTTCAATGTGACAGAGATTTTTTTTTTTTTTTAGTCTCATTATCTGTGGAACGAGGTCAGGTAGGGCTGCAGCTCCTCCTCCTCTGGGTTCTCTCCTTATTTTCCTGCCTGCCCTGAGGATTGTTCCTCCCCACACCTCTCCGAGGGCACTGAGAGGTGTCAGTGCCCCTCTGCTGGCAGCCACCCCGTGCCCCAGCAGGCAGGAATTGTTGGTGTAAGCAGAGCTCAGGTCACACCGAGCCAGGTCAGGTCAAGCCGTCCAATTCCAGCCTCACATCCATCAAAACAGTCAGGAAAGCTGCTGCTCCCTGTCCTGGAGTTCCCTCCCTCCGTGCCAGTGTCACGCTGTGTTTCTGTTCAAGCAGCTCCCTCAGAACTCCCTCAGCTGCCTGTTCCTGCTCAAAGATCCTTGTCATTAACACTTGACAGTGGCTTAATGCTGTTCCAGAAAGTCCTTCCCTGCTGTGCTTTTGGGCTTCATTATTTAATTTGTTAGAATCAGCCTCCCTCTCGCTGCAGGCACAAGCAAAACACTCTGGATGTTTCCCTGATTATCAAGCAGAAATGTAAATATTAGGGAACAAAATTGATGGCAGGTGTAAAGATAAGTGGGGGTTGGGTGTGTTCCTTGGAGGTAAAAATAATCAGTTTTCTTTGAAGCACATGGTTAAAAAATACTTTGTAATCAGCAGTTAAAAGCTGAATGTAATTATAGATAAGGTAATTGAAATGACTCTTCTGAGATTTAAACTTCTGCCTTTTTTTCTGTAAATTTGGTTGTTTTTTTGGAGAAGAAGAAGGAAAACCAGTAAGTACTTCACCCAACCCTCTCCAGATTGCAGCAGCCGGTGGAGTGTGGGAGGGGATCCTGCTGGGCAGGTGAGGGATCAGTGCTGGATCACTGTAACCTCAGGAGAGGGGAGTGGAGCAATCCCCTTCCCTGTGAAGCACCTCTGATGCATTCAGACATCAGGGTAAATATTTGCATATGCTCTTGCAAACTCATTTTTAGAAGGATTATGCCGAAAAACTCAGAGCCTGCTGTGGCTTTGCTAATTCAAGTGCCTAATTGAGGGCATGAAGTGCTGGCATGAATTTCATTATACATGTCACTTGTTTATTGATGCGTCCACTCGGCTTTCACAAAAGGCAGCAGAACATTGTTGTGGCGGTGGTGTCAGAGGGAGAGGCTGGAACAACCTGGGTGGGTTGTCACAAGAGGGGAAGGAGCTCAAACACAGAAACTCACGGCTGTTGTGTCACCTCCCAGGCACAAGCAAACGGGGAGAGCCCAGCAATCAGTGACTGCTTGGAATGTGTTGGGAATTCAGGAGAAAAACTGGTATTTTGTCATAAAAGGTGATTATTACCCCATCTGAAGAGGCTGTTGGGGCCATTCAGTGTGTTCACTGCTGGTGGTGTCCAGGTGTGGTAAAACAAAACACTGAAGGTGCAAATGTGAATCTGTGGAATGGGCCCAGCTTGGGTTTAGTTTGCTTTAACACTGCCCTTTGTTGTGCTGAGGGCGTTTTATTAATTTATTATTATTATCATTATCCCTGGAATGAGTCAAAGAGCAGTGGCTCCATTAGCATTAAACCAAAGGTCACCTTTCTCTAGAGCTCGTTTGAGGAGCTGCTGAGGTCGGGGGCGGTGTGGCATCTCGGTGTTCCAGGGGAGTCGCTCCCAGTGCATTGTTCGGGTGTTCCAAGGAGCTTCCCGGGGTTGCCCGGGCAGTGGCAATAAGGAAGCTGGCGGCTGTTTCCTGCTGAAAGGCGGGAGATAGGAGCTGTCAGCTCGGGGTATTGTTCCTGCTCTGATATCGGCCCTGCGGCCACACCCGGCTCCTGGAAACGGCTCCTCCGGCCCTGTAAAAGGGGTTGGTGACTCTGGTACCACCTGTAAGAAATTGATAAGAGAGCCAAAGCTTGTTGTATCCACAGGAAATGACCTTGTGGGTGCTTCTTTCCTTCTGGACTGTCAGGAAATAACCTGGCAGTTCTCTTGCAGGAGCTGCTGCTGATTAAAACATCAATACCTTGCTGAAGGCTGACACTTTGAGGGACTGTGACTCAGAAAGTTTCTTAGGATCTTTCCGTCCTTTGATGGGAAAAGCAGGTTGCTGTGCTCAGCATTTCTCTGTCTCAGAGAGAAAAAACACGTTCAGATTTCCAACACTGTGCAAATCTTGCCATGGTCACAAAACCTCTCTGGTCTGGTTCAAACCCTCACTGATCTCAGTGCCTCGTTTGCTGCAGCTGTTTTCTGGAGAGCTCTTAATATTTAGGATATTTTCATAACAACACATTTCATTTCTCAGATTCCTGGATTTGTAGGTCTCTCCTCAGCCCAGCTGACCTCTTGTGACACAGTCAGTGCATTCCTGGGTGTTGTGTAAGGCTCGAGGTGGGGAGCAGCAAGGAAGAAACTTTTTAAGATGCCTGAAGCTGGTATTTACTTGAGTTCCAAGTAATGGATGGCAAAAACATTTCCAAAGCAGTATTTTGCTACTGCAAGTGGTGATTTTAATTCTGTTGCCTCCTTTAACTTCTGTACAAAGTGTCTCTCACACTTCTGTGTGTGGCAAACCCCACTGCAGCCCTGGAGCACCGGAGCCTTGTGGCTGCCCAGGAGGAGCCAGGTGTTTGTGGGAGAAGTGAGGCAATCTCCGGCAACGGATTTCAGCTGTGACTGAGAGATCGTTCCAGTTTAGTGAAGAAGGAAAGGGTTTAAGTGTTGTTTGGCAGAGCCTGAGAGCCCTTGCTTGAAACTGTCACTGATGCCCCGTCCCTCAGGCCTTGGAGCCCTCCCTGCCCTCGGTGTGGAGCGATTTTTGGCCAAGTTGAAGCCTGAACTTCAAGATTCTTCCGAAATTTGGCCTATAAAGGAGAGATTCACAACTTCAAATCACTACATAAACACAATTGCTGACTTAAATGACTCACAGTCAGCTAACACAGGCTGGAGTTGCCTAAAGTGGGGTGGGGAGGAAATTTCCCAGTGTTTTCTTTGCAAGTGGCAGGACAGGACAGCCAGCAGCAAGCACTTCCATGGAAAGATGGATCCCTGAACTCAGGATTGTTCCAGGCCATCTGGAAAGCAGCAGCTCTGAATTAGTGCCCAGCTCTCACCACCCTCACTGAGGATATTCCAGGGAGCAGCCACAACTGCCCTTGCCAGCCAAGTCCAGGCAGGATTTGATTCCACCTTCAGCCTGTGGGATGAGGCCACTTCCCACTTGGCTCCGTGGGCTCTGCTCTCCTGACGTGCTCCTGTAAATGATCCATTGCATCTTGGAGACTGCTGGGCAAAAGTTCAAACTCAACCCTGCCATCTGACCACAATTACACCATTCTCAGGCAACTGAAGGGTATTTCTGTGAGCCTTAAATAAACATGACATTGTCCATGTAACCAAATATGTACAATAATCATTTCTGCAGAACGCACCCATCTCAGTGTAAATCCAGCACGGGGCTTGTTTCTCCTCACATACAACCAGTGAAACAAAAGCTCAAGCAATGTTTTTCTGTCCTTTTTTTTTGGTTTAACTAGTGGCTTATTTTAGGGTCTCTACTTACTGCTCTTACTTTGATTTTGGCCTAGAGAGCACCCTCATTTTACTAATTTTTCTGTCTTAGAGTGTGACATTTGGGATTTTAAAAAGTTTGGTTTTAAGACAAGAAGGTTTCTAGCACATAATTCACACGGGTAGGTGTGACTCTTAGGAGAGACTCTTATCACTGTTTGATATCTCTCAGGCCTGTATGAACATGGGGTTAAAATTTACATTTCTTCCATGATCTTTATCAGGGAGCACATTTACTCTAAAAATTGCCTTTCTTTCCTAACGAGCAGATTCTCCAATCTTTTCTCTGGGGCCGTTTCCACCTTTTCCATGTGCTGGCAGGAATATTTGTTTGGGCGCCCCGCTGTTGGCAGCTCCTGGAAAGGGTTAAGCGGGGTTGTGCTGCTCCCGGGCGGGGGCTGAGTCGCTGCCCCACCCGGGCAGGGGAAGTGGCCGTCTGCAGGGACAGGATTCCCACAAAGTGAGCTCAGAAGGGACCATTGTGAGCCCCAGTTGGACTGAAAGAGCCGGAAAGGCTCCACGGTTCAAATTCAGGATTATCAGCTCCACTTCCAGGCCGTGAAAAGCTGCCCGAGTGTGTCCGGGCTGTGCCTCTGGAGCGTGGGCAGAGGCTGGAGCAGGAAGCGCCGGGGGAATTTGCTGCCTTGGAAAAGCTGGGTCCGGGCTGCCCTTGAGGAAAGGCAGCAGCTCAGTTCCTTTTGGAAGTTTTTTGTGCTATATCGGATCCATGAATCACTTTCCTGATTCCTCCGGTGCAGTTTTTAAAGTGGTGTCCAGCAAAAAGCAGATTTCTTTAAAGTACACTTGCTCCTATTTCCTTTTGGATGTTTGGGCTCTCATTTCATAATATTTATCCCTACCAAATTTATTAGCAAATGCAGAAATAAGTGAATCATTCATTCAATGCCCTTTTGTACCTCAGTGTTTCTCAGTAATGTTTCAACTGGTAATTTGAATATAACTTCCTCCTTTCATGTATTAAACCCTGGCTGTGGGAACCACAGATTTTTTCCCTTATATATTTCCATTGTTCCTGTGCTGGTGCTGAGTTTAACCTTAAAAGCACCAATATCTATTTAGGCCCAAAAAATTAGATTGTATCTGTAACTACCTCAGTGCCTGTCACTTGCCAAACATTTATTGTGTTTAAAGCATTTTAAGTTATTAAAAGGTTATTTTTGTTCCTGGGTTGGATTTTGGTAGGTTTATTTTCTTTGTGGGTTGTTTTTTAGGGGGTAGGACTTTTGTTTTGTTTTGTTTTTTGTGGTCAAATATTCTCCTATTCATGAAATGTCTGCTACAGTTGGAGTCCTTGAATCAGCTTCCAAGTGAGCTGCACCTGTCCCTTCCAGCAAACAATAGTGAGATTTGGAGCATTGTTCCTGGGTTTATGGACATCCTGTAGGGACTTTGCCTACAACAAGCAAGGTCAAGGCCACTGACTCTGCTGTTCCTGTCTCTGAGCCATTGGCTTGTGCTGACCTTTGATCTGCCTCATTAATTGTAATTGTTAATGAAATGAAGGCCTTCTTCCAGGCTCTATTTACATAATTAATTTTATCAATAACAGAGAGAATTAATCCTCCACCTTTTAATGTAATTGTAAGTGATGAGTATGTGATAGTAGCTATTCACTTCCTGTCACTTTGACCTCTCCACATCCTGGGGAAAAAATAAAAGGAATCCCATCATAGATCAAAAAAAATGAAGGCTCAGTTTGGGAAAGGGTGTGAGAATTTCAGGACTGAAAAACATTCACAGGAAGAAGCTTAGAGATGCATGAAACAATTCCTGTCAGCCCCTTCTCCAGAGCAGTAAGGGACTATAAAAGCTAAAATTTGAATTTTTGCTTTGCAGTTAGACATCTTACCTGTGTGCTGTGTTTCCTGACGTGGCACAAATTCTGCCATCAAACAAACAAAAAAGACCAAATATGCTGCTCCATTAGCTGGAAGTACCATAAATAATAAATATGGGTCTATATCACTCATAGGGCACTGAGCACCTGCTGTGTTTGCTTCATGCTCAGAATTATGAATACAGAGAGATAACATGAGGTTATTTCTGCAATAAAGTTATTTATTGCTACAGCAGTACAATGACCCATTGCTCTCTTCCTTGTTTCTCAGAGAACTTACCTGTCCTTAGCCTTTTGAAAATCTCCTGTACCTGTTCTGTGAAGTGTAGAGGAAAAGGATTCCTGGGACTTGGCCATTTTTTCATGGAGTTACCTATTCCCATTTCTGATACTGGAAATTCTGTTGTGGATCTGTTGAAAACACCAGGGAAATTTATTTCTGTGTTGCTGAACATCCTGTGCCTCTTGGAGGAGGGAGAAGCTCACCGTGGTCTCCTTTCCTGACCCTTTGTTCCTGCAAACTCGAATTGCCTGTGCTGTTTGTCTGAACTTCTTGTGCAATCTTTCCTGCAGTTTCTTCTGTGAAAATACCCAAATTAGACAATGGTTGAAAGTGACAGAAACACAGCAGAAAATCCCTTTTGACCAGAGCAGGTCCCAGCTCTGAGCTGCCATCTTCTGAACGAAAAGGCATGGGAGAACAGTGTGACGGGGGGAGGAATGGCAAGAATTCCCAAAGCTCTGCCTACCATTAATGAAAAGCTAACAGAGGCAGAAGAAAGCTCAGTGTTACAAGATAATCCCTAATTCTACTGTACTCTTTTATTTTGTTTTAATTCAGTGTTTGCCTTCCCAAGCCATTCCATCCCTCCTCCTGCCAGGAGGGAGCTGCAGCTTCCCAGGGCACCACCTTGTGGTCGTGGTAAAATCGTGCAAAAAAGAGCCAAGTCCTTAAATTGACTTTGGAAATCATAAAACGTATTGTATTAATTATATTATATCAAATAAAGGCTCTTAGATCTGCAATCTACAGCCTACATCCTCATCTCAAATATGTTTAAGTAATTAACAGTTAATTAACTTAGAGGGAAAAGAACAGGAGTTGTAGTTTTGCTAAGTGAAATGGTCAGAAAAGGACATAATTAATTACCATCTCTAATATAAATTGAGGATGATAGGAAAATGAAGAACTCTTCATATTTCTTTTAAAAGATGGTTCAAAACTTTTGTTGTTTTGTCAAAATTAAGGTCCTTGAAATAGAATTTATTCTTGGTTTGCTTTAAAGGAAAGCAAATTGTATCTTGAATGGCACCCAGATGGGGCTTGGATTAATAATTCTGGTTCTGTGCATTTGTATCAATATTGAAGCATTCAGAGGGCAAAGTGTTACAATGAAATTTTGAAAGTGGAGGATCAGGAATGCCTGACTGCTGCAGTCAAGCACTTGTTTAATTTTTATCAGTATTAGATCATGATAGTTTAATATTGAAGGGCCAAAAATGATGTTCAGAGACATAGCTACAGTATATAGCACATGTATTGAAAAATAGGTATTTATTAGATATATTAAATAGGAATAATATGAATATATGAATGTATTCAGTTCAGATTCAATTCTTGCTATTCAAACACACACACAGAGACACACTGCTCCTAAGACTGAAAAATAACTCCAGTACAATAATTTACATACTTCAGGAAGTTGATGGAAGGTTTTCCAGCTTGGTTCTTTCAGAAAATCTCTATTTCAGACCATTTTAACAAAAAAATAAAATCACAGATTGGTGTAACTGGAGATAACTTGTTCCAGGGTTGTGAAGCAGTCCAGGAAATCTTCCTCTTGGATTCCAAACTTTGTGTACTGATGAAGGTAGGCTCTGGGTGTTGGAGAATGGGTCAGACATTAGCAATCAGTGAAGATACTGGCAATTATTAGTGAAGTATCAGCGTAATTATTTTCACTTACTTGGAAGCAAACATATTCCAAGCTTTTCCTATGATGCTGTCGAGAGGTTTCAGCAGGAACTGGCTGTTGCTGACCAAAGAGGCAGATTTCTCATACTTGTTAAATGCTCTGGGTGTTTTCCATGCACTAAAAGCATCCTGAGGGTTTAGCCACGATGTGTATAATGAGGGATCTTGGAAACTTCCTGTGGCAGAAACAGGACAGCCCTTTGGACAAAACCCAAACTTGATCCCTGTGTGGCCTGATCAATGCTGTCAGATCAATTCAGGCCTGGGAAAATATCAGCAGAGTGGGCAGCCTGTTGAAAATACAACTTTTAAACAGATTCATTAGATTATCTAGAAGCACACTGGTGTGGACACTTCTGCTGCCAGCAATGCTCATCACTCCAGAAATAGCTAAATGTATTTTCAGACCTTATAGCCAAGAATTCCAGATATATGGACTTGAGTCTCTTCCTCCTTCCCTGAAATGCTTCAGGAAACTCAGAAGTAAAATCCACCAGCCCTAAGCAATTAGACAACGTGGCCTTGGACAGTAAAATGTTTCCAGAGGGAATATTGACCTTAGGAGTCAAACATGTGGTGTTGGGATGTTTCCACTTGCATCAGATACAGTTTCAAAGAGAGCAGTGAGATGTGAAACCAGGATCCCCGAGGTGCTGTGCTTCTCCCTCTTACCCAAGTCTACGCCGTGCACATCTTTTCCTCTCAGGATAACCAGGTTGGCAACGGAAGTGTTGAAGTGCAGAGGTTTGTTTGTGGAGGGGACGGAGGAGCCTGGGTGTGGTGGTCGTACTTGCCAATCAATACCTTTGGGATTTGGGGAAAAAATATAAAAGGAAGTTAATGTTTTGTGAAGATGCAGATGGGAGCTGTCACTGTGCCCCAAACTGAGCCCATACTGGAGTTTGTAGCTGCTGCACATGAATTAAGCAGCAATCACACAATGCCCAGAGAAAACCACTGCTAATCCAGCAGTATTTGCCTGGTAGTCACTCTGCCAGAGAAAATGGATACCTGTTTCTATACTTAGCAAGCCTCAAGCCCATTCCTTGCATAACTGGGAGCTGTAACTGAATTCTCCGTGTAAATTATATGGGAGAACTGAGCCTGACTTTTATTAGTAGAAGGTGTAAAAAGAAAAAGCAGAGCTCACTATCCAAGGAATGTTCCAAATGAGTTACGTAAATTAAGTGCACAGCCACAAACTCTTAGTTTGGTTTGTGTATTTTCAATAGTTATAATTAACAGGGATGTCTAGAAGCAGAGCAGGAGCAATCTGGGAGCTGCTGTGGCAGCTGAGGGAATGGTTAAAGGAGCAGCTGGTTTTGTGGGGGCAAATTCCTGCTGAGGGCAGCAGCTCCTTTCTGAACTGTGAGCTCCACAAAACAATCAGCTTTATTCCATCTGTAAAAATAAATGTTTAAAGAGTGATGGAGACTGAAGGTGAGTGAACGGTGTTTATTTACCTTCCTCCATTTTAGCATTAGCAATGAGCATCTGCCTCAGGTGTTTGGTGAGGCCAGGCCAGCTGAAGGTGCTGAAAGGCAGGGAGCTCTCAGGCATCTGGGGGATGTTCCGCAGGCCCAGCAGCTTGAACTCGGGATGTGGAACCAATGCCTCCATTAAATCTCCTGAAAGCACAAATCAACAGCTGCTCCTGTTTGACAAAAATATTGCATAGGGCAGCTAAAATGGGAGCAGAGTGAGGAATGTTCTGAGATTTAGCAATTTCAAAGCCAGGCAAACTTGCTGTGTATTACTGAGTTCTATACGGGGTGTTAGTAACTTTTATTTTACAGTTTAGACTTTCTCACTTTAGTCTGGCTCAAAATCTCAAGGACTCTCTGCACTCCGGACAGATGTGAAAGTTTAATTTTACAAGAAATATGGGCAGCTTTCTCCAATTTCTTAAAGGTACAAATGTCAGCCTGCTGTGTGTTGTTACCCAGTTGTCTGCTCACCTCTTCTGCCTGAGCAAAACACAAAACTCTGTGTTTCAGTTCATCCAAACTTCTAACCCAAAGTGAAATGTGAAAA
Organism: Edolisoma coerulescens; assembly: GCA_013397115.1. Classification (NCBI taxonomy): domain Eukaryota; kingdom Metazoa; phylum Chordata; class Aves; order Passeriformes; family Campephagidae; genus Edolisoma; species Edolisoma coerulescens. The sequence continues at coordinate 214,712 of VWZW01003883.1, read as the reverse complement.
CCAGTCCAAACCTACTGTCCTGCACAAATTTCCTCTGAAATGTAAATAGGTACAAGGGTGTCTGTGATCACTTGAAAAAGGAGAAACAGGGTTCTTTTGGTAAATAAAACCAGAAGGGGGGGGGGGG
>VWZW01003883.1:163145-211463 GCA_013397115.1 Edolisoma coerulescens | reverse complement strand
AGGCGGCGGCGGGAGCGCGGCGAGGCCGCGGCTGTGCCCGGGGAGAGCCCGAGCCGCCCGCGCTGCCCCGGTGCGTCCGCGCCCGGAGCGGGCTGGGGCTGCGGGCAGCGCCGGGCGCGCCGGAGCTCTTCGCCGCGGAAGTTCGGCGTTGGAATCCCAGCACAAGCGCTGCAGTGGGGTGTTTTTAAAATTATTTATTTATTGTCACATGTCCGAACGTCAGTGCAGGAATGCCGATCTTTCTGGAGCCGTGTAAAGTGGCTGCTCTCGCGCCAAAATTAAAAGCAGAGGTTTAAAATGCTGCGTTAGGCGGGTCAGCGGCTGTTTGCATCTCGTGCTTTCGTGAGCAATGCACCTGATAATGTGCAGTTTGCAGCTCGTGATGTTCATCTAGATTCTGTCAGGGCTTTAGGGGGATTTTATTGCATCATCTCTGTTTATATGTTTTCTAGCTCTTCTCTTGGTTTTTAATGTTTTGTCTATTAAACGTTTGCTGTTGCTCAAACTGCCACTGCATTTATGTTCTGCTCTTTAAATACTAATGACATTCTTGGAGTCTTTGAGATCACAGAATCATAGAACTATTTGGGTTGGAATGGACCTTAAAGATCATCTCAGGCCATGGGCAGGGACACCTTCCACTATCCCAGGTTGCTCCAAGCCCTGTCCTTGAACACTTCCAGGGATGGGGCAGCCACAGCTTCTCTGGGCAACCTGTGCCAGGGCCTCCTCACCCTCACAGGGCAGAATTTCCCCCTAATATCTAATCTAAACCTCCATGCTCTTGTAAAAAGTCCCTCTTCATGTTTCCTGTAGATTCCCTCCAGGTACTTCCCTTCAGGAGATAAGCAGATACTCTGTTACCCACATTCCATGTAACCTGTGGAGACATTGGTTGACAGCTGAAGGCTTGAAAGCTTCTCAACCTGCAGGAAAAGCTCTGTCTGTCACCTCAATAATCAATAAAACACTTGGCTTTAGGAAACATCACTTGCATCACTCTGATAATGCTGCCAAGAACAGGTTCTGAGCGAGGTGGCGAGAAAGTTGAGTTTGTTCTCTCTCGTGTTCCTGTAATTCAGTCTCAGGGAACAATTAAACCATTGTGGATTTTAAAACATTGCCATGACTGACACTTTTATGGACATTGGCAATCTTGGTTGGTCACAGGTGCCTTTTGGCAAACAGATAAAGGAGGGTGAGAATGGACTTGAGATTAAAACAACTGAACAGCAGGAAATGTAAGAGCAGGCAAGAAGGGGAACATCAGGAATGTGTAAGGGCAAAAACATTCCAGTGGAAGTTATCTCCATAGGGTGTGTGTCCTGCAAGGATCAGAGAGATGGTGTAGCCAGAGCAGTGGAGATCATTAACCTGGGCTGAGCAAGAGGGACACTCAGGACTGTGTTGTCAAATTTCTGGTGCTGGTCCCTGGTATCTCCCAAAAAATGTGAGCCCGAGAGGAGCCCAGACAGCTCAGTCAGGGGTTTGAATAGGCACAGCCATCCTGGAAAATCTGAAGGGTTGTTTAAAAGGAGTTTCCTCAAAAGCCATGTGGTTGTTTGCACTAATTATTATGGTGAAAAAAAGCCTCAGCCTTAATTTAGGTGTTTGTAGTGAATGAAACAGTGTATGGACTGAAGGGCTGGTGGCTTTCCAGTGCCTGTCTTGGTGTTGCAAAATGAGAAGAAACCCTGAAAAAATACCAGAATGGTATCTGAAGTGAGTTTTGGTTAAATTAATACTGAGAATGAAACCCAAAGTTCACAGGAGCAAGAGAAGCACACGTAAACTTTGCCAGAACCATTGGGTAACAGGAGGAGTTGCTGTGGGAACTGAGGGGTGTTTATTCTCTGTGTTGAATTTTTAAAAATTCATTTGTTGGCATCTAAGAGTGGGGTCAAGGGCAGCTTTAGTGGGTTTTATTGTGAAACATGTCAATAAGCTGGATTTCTCTAATAAATGTCAGCAGAAGGACATGAGCTGGCAACTCTGAGCTGGAAACAAACCTGATCTTTTGGACTCCCTAATTGCCTGTGGTGTTAGTAGGTGGAACCAGGAGTTAAATTCTCCTCTAGATCACCCAAAATAAACCAGCCTCTGTAAACTTTAACGTTGAAATGGTTTGGAAGCTGTTGAAAGTTTCGAGTTTTCTTTGGTTAGTGTTTTCACTTGGGTAATATTTTAAAATGCACTCTTTGGCTTGGGCTGAGTTTTGCAGATCTCAGTGGTTTTTCTTTTTCTTCTGCCTCTCTGAATTTCACAGGTCACTCAGTATATTTATATTCAGTCTGTAGGTTCCAGGCTGTTCACCACTAACTCGCAGTTGTTATTTTGTGTCCATGTTTTTAAAAATAAAAATGTGAGGGTACAGCCTGAAGCTCACTAGAAGCTTGCCCATTACATTCTATTTGTATTCATTCCAGCTGTCTGCTTGCTTTGCACTTCTTTTGCCATGTAGAGCCACATTTAGAGGGAATTATTATCTTGCAGAAGGGATCAGGTTGGAAATTCTTTGAAGAAAATACCTCTTCAGAATTAAACCACATTCCTTAATAGTAACTGGCTCTGATGCTGAAGTGCAGGAACTTCTTCAGTCCTGATTCTTTGTCAGAAAAGGTGTTTAATATCAAAGTAAAGCTGAGTTCTTTCATCACTATTGGGATTTGACTTACCAATATAAAATAATGAAACTTCCTCAGTAGATTATTTGTTTCTAGTGCAGATGAGTCCCAGTTCATCTATTCACATAATCCTTATTATTGGTCTAATTTGCATAGTACTGCAGTAGGGCTGGAAAATTTCTATGTAAGAGCAATTTTAAAGGAAATTGCAGTACCTTAACATTTTTCAAGCTCACCTGGGGGTGAGAAGTTGTACCTCTAATATTAAAGTGATTGAATAACTGCAACCAGGTAAGACAGTGGTTCCTTATGTCACTGAGACATGTGGCAGTACTGCAAATCTTGCACAGAATTTAGTAGATTTTTTGATCTCCTGCTGATGAAATTTATTATTCCTGACCTGTTTAATTATATACTATAAATTACAATTATACAGAGATTTTGTCTTTTCAAACTTAAAAAGTTGTAAAACGCATCAGTGCATTTATTTTTAATGCTTTCTTTTTCTAATTCATCTTTCTTCTACCCTTCTCATCCCCAGGGTCAATTAAGTGAGAGCATGGACCATGGAGGAGTTGGCCAATATGACCTGTAAGTTGCTGCTGGAAAATATTCTGTATCATTCATGTTAACTACATATAACTTCTAATTTTGTTGCATTGTTAAGGTAAATAGAAAATTTTGTCATTCTGGTTCAATTTTGAGTCGTTTCTAGATGTTTCACTATTTCTTCACATTAAAATTTGTCAATTGTATCTTGAAATAAAATAATAATAATAAAAAAAATTCTGGTGAAAGTTGCTGTTTGTCTTTTGATCCTTGTTTCTCCTAACAAATCTCTTGTCTTTGGATAATATTTGTAATATGGATATAACAATACAAAACGATATAAAGAAATATCTGAGTCAGTTTGAGGCTTTCATCTTCTAATCTTAATTCTGGTGTAATGCAGAGATGTGCATTAAAATGAAGGGGTCTGAAGGAAATCTTGATACTATAAATCCCCCAAATTTGCAGGTAACCTTTTCTGTGCAAGTTGCAGCTTTGCACACAATAAATAATAATTCCTGGTGCTGGGAGTTCTCCGGATCTCCCAGGATGTCACTGTTAGGTCAGACAGACACTTTCCAGGGAATCATTGCTTTCATTTGCTCAGTTCTCAGTACCAGCCTCACAGCCTTGTTCTGCTTTTCTGCAGTGGAATGGAACATTGTGAAAAATTTGAGATCTCAGAGACCAGTGTGAACAGAGGCCCCGAGAAGATCCGCCCGGAGTGCTTCGAGTTACTGCGCGTGCTGGGCAAAGGCGGCTACGGCAAGGTCAGGAACCCTCCACAGCACCAAATCCATCACACCCTCACTGCTCCTTGCTTTGCTCTGATCTCCCCTTCCCCTTCTCTGAAAAGTTAATTCTGGCAGAGGTAGAATGGGGTAGAACCAACCCCAGCTGCCAAGGTTGGTGTCGTGGGACCGAGGTCCCTGGCAGAGCCTCACCCGCTGGCAGCAGCAGGAAATGTCCCAAACTCATTCTGCATCCAGTCTCTGCCTCTTGCCTTGCAGTTTGTGGGTGATCTCCTCTCTCTCTCTTGCACAACTTTGCTTTTTATGTTGTGGCAGTTAATGCAGCTGAAATACGTGATTGCCATTGTGTTGGTGTTGTTTAGGTGTTTCAAGTACGAAAAGTAACCGGAGCAAACACCGGGAAAATATTTGCCATGAAAGTTCTTAAGAAGGTAACCTGAATTTCACTACTCTCTGAATCTTACAAAAAATAAATCTACCCCTCCATTTACCTTTTACAATTATCTAATGATTTAATATCTCTAAAAATAACTTTTAGTGTAAATGTAGTTGTTGCCTAGATACAGCTGGAATTAGAATTAAACTTCAAATTTTTCTGTCTGGGTAGTTCTTAGCAGCTCATTTAAATAGGTCAGGAGGTCCCTTCCAACCTAAATTATTGTGTGATTCTATGAAACAAAGACTTAAACTTCTGCAAGAAACCTCTCATGTAGATATTGTGGTGAAATTTCATTTTTTAATGCTGTTACTCATATGTAGTGTTGGGATTTCATAAACTCAGAATTGAACTCAATATAAAAGTCTGCCTTGTTTAGCATGTTCTGGTACTCACATATCCCTGCTTTTTGCAGGCAATGATTGTAAGGAATGCCAAGGATACAGCTCACACGAAAGCAGAGAGGAATATACTGGAGGAAGTGAAACATCCCTTCATTGTAGACTTAATTTATGCCTTTCAGACTGGTGGAAAACTCTACCTCATCCTTGAGTATCTCAGTGGTCAGTATATAACATTCTTTTACCTGCTTCTTGGAGTCTTACACAATCAAGAATTTGGGGTTCTTACCCTACAAGTAAAAGGCCAATTAATGATGGCTTGGTGTCCTAAACTGGAACAGGTTTGTTTTAAAAATACATAGAACAACAGAGATAAACTTTCTAATTCAATACAATAAAGAGGAATGAAACACAAAATAGTTGTTTTTCATGACAGTACAGGAGAGGAGGGGTTTTAATACTTTTTCTTCCACTAGATTGGTCATTTTTGTGTGTTGCACTTAGGTTCTGTGCAGTCTTACAGAGTTACCTGAGGCTTTAGTCTTTGCAGGTTCTTTGTGACAGAAGGAAGTGTTACCTTTATGTCATGGTTAGGGAAACAGACACAGAAGCAATTTTTTCAAGCTGTAACTACAAAAAGCAGGGACAGAAATGCTCTTGGTTTTTAAATGCTGATTTCTTCAGGTTGCTGGAATCCTGAGGGTAACAGAATAGAGGCTTAGTTGTTTTTTTGGGAAACAGCCCGTTGTACAGCAGGCAAAAATACCTGTTGCTTATAGTTTTCCTAGAAGATAGACTTTTGACTGACTGAAAATGATACTTTTAATTGAGTATAATCTATTTTTTCTCATGACAGGAGGAGAACTATTTATGCAGTTAGAGAGAGAAGGGATATTTATGGAAGACACAGCTTGGTAAGTGAAGCTATTTTTGTAAATTAATAGTTTGGGTTTTTTTCCAAGTGCTAAACTATATTTAACTACTCATTCATTTTAGAGTGTAGTGAAAGAGCAGTTCAGTGGGTTTGGGGAGGGTGTACATGTGCTGTACTCACCAATTTGTGCTGGTGGAACTCCAGTCTTACAGCAGAGGAGGGTCCACTGCTGGCTGCTCAGTGAGGCTCTGTCCATAGGGCTGTGGTCAAGATTTGGGGCTTGAAGACTATGAAAGACTTGCTTAAGGTGCTCTGCATGATTGAATATGTCTGATTTTGTGGCATATGTTCCCTTTCAGCTTTTACTTGGCAGAAATCTCAATGGCACTGGGGCACTTGCATCAAAAAGGAATCATCTACCGGGATCTGAAGCCAGAAAATATCATGCTTAATCATCAAGGTGGGACTCTAGTAATGAGTCAGGCTGCCAGTCCTTTGGAAACAATTCTCCAAAAGGTCACAACACCTCAGTTTTAGGTGAATTTCCTTAGAACAGTGGCAGGGCTGTTACCACTCCTGGGATAAGTGAAGAGCTGCCAGAGCTAATTGCCCTCAAACACAGCTTCCTTGGTTTAATAGGCCACAGCAAGCTCCAAGTTCCATGGACCCAGGCATGTTTTGAGTGGTTGATTTGCCATTTCTGCACCTCTGGATTTTTTTTCTTCTGCTGGATCATTGTGAAGTAGAATCTGTGACATTTTAGTCCATGGGGATGACTGATGGTAGGAAAAGCAGTTTGGGTACGATGCCAAATCATCTGTGGCTGAAATGACTTAGCCAGCAGCTGACACTTCCCACTGACAGCAGTTTCAGTTCCTGATTGCACTGTTACAGTGACTGTGTGACACTGATTAGTCTGGCAGTCTGTACCACCCAGAATTTTCATGTTTTCTTAAACAACTTATTTACTTAGTCTGAGTCTTTGTGCTGAATTATTCAGAGCACTTTACAGTTTGTGGAAGATCGTTCTATGAATTTTGAAGCAAGCAGTAAAATTCAGTAACCTACTTTTTTAGCTAAATGATGCTCTACAGTCTTTATGTTTAAATACATTTGTCTGTATTTGAATAAGTTTTGGTAGTTTGTCAAGTGGCAACGTTTGGTTTTCTCTGTGTGATTACCTTGTTCTGTTTTATGGCTGCAGTGCTTTGTCAGATCATTGAAGACATCTGAAAGTAGTTCAGAGTTATTACATATCCAAGTTTAAAATAAAATTTCTAATTTTTTTTCAATGTTACTTCTACAAATGGCAGAATCCCGACAAGTCTTAAATTTGATATATTTCATTTCAGGTCATGTAAAACTGACTGACTTTGGATTATGTAAAGAATCCATTCACGACGGAACAGTCACACACACATTCTGTGGAACAATTGAATACATGTGAGCTGCATGATGAAATACAAAACTATTGCTCTGCTCTGGGGGTAATGGCTGCATTTTGCCTTTTTCAACTGATGGTTTATGTGTTCAGTCACTTAGGACAACTTTACTTGATAAATGGGGTTTTGTTTGAAAACTAGCAGTCACAAGTAGTATGAAGGTTGTTAAAACACTGTCGTGTTTTTGATTTTTCTGCTTATAGGGCCCCTGAAATCTTGATGAGGAGTGGGCATAATCGTGCTGTGGACTGGTGGAGTTTGGGGGCATTAATGTATGACATGCTGACTGGAGCAGTAGGTGCACAGTTATAATTGCATGTATTTCCCTATGCAGCTTTCCTGCTTCCCTGTACCCTAACTCAGCTGCATGTATAAATACCTGTAATTGTATATATACACTGCAAGTAAGAAATAACCAAAAGACAGCTCTCAGGTTCTGTTGACTACTGCCATGAGCTGCTTTTATCCAAACAGTGCCTATTTGCAGTAATTTTACCTGCTTTGTAAATGACTGAAGTGACTTCTGTGTACACAGATAAGAGATCTGAACAAGTCCTGTTTTTCCTTCTGTTTCAATGGTGCTTTCCAGCCTCCTTTCACTGGGGAGAACAGAAAGAAAACAATTGACAAGATTCTCAAGTGTAAACTCAACTTGCCTCCCTACCTCACACAAGAAGCCAGAGATCTGCTTAAAAAGGTAGAATTTTCATGAATGTCAGTACTCCACGTGTATGCAGAAAATAGAAATATAATGATACCACTGTGGCTGTTCAGTCCAAGCTTGGTTTATTACTGAATAAGTCACCTTTTTGTTGAGTGGTACAGGAAGTGATTTCCCTTGAAAATACAACTGTTTTCAAGTGAATGCAGATTTTTCTGATTGTTCTGTATTCATTCTGCACGGTACTCACTGAAGTGATGATTCATGGCAGAACTAGTCTGGTCATAACAGCATAACTAATTCTGCTTCTTTGGATGTTATTTCTCATCAAGCTGCTAAAAAGAAATGCTGCCTCACGTCTAGGAGCTGGTCCTGGAGATGCTGGAGAAGTTCAGGTAACTTGAACTTGAGAATTCTTAAATTACCTCATTGAAAATAAAACAGCTTTGAAGGTACCTCAGGGAAGGAGAGTGTCTGTCTTGAAGGGTAATGAGCAGAGAGGCAGCCACATGTGACAGCTCATCAAAACCTGAAGCTTAACAAAAGCAGCTGTCTACTTATTTGATTATTTGAGATTTGGAAAATAACTTCTATTCTTTAGTTCTGTCTTGCAGTAGATCTTTTCTAGTAGTTGCACAATGCTAATTGTGCAGCCCTGGAAGAGTGAGGATACTCTTAGCAGTCTGATGAAAAACTTGCCAGCCCTTGCAGCTCTTTGAAAGGAAAAGTGTGGCATAGATACACACTAAGGCAGAGGCTGAGTCCCTGTTGCTTCCAGCTTGACTTTGTTTTTGTGGTGACACTGACAAAGTATTAGAGAGTCCTCCATATTTCACAGTTCTGATAATTTGTCATTCATGCAGCGTTTTGTCATGGTTTAACTTTGAAAGTTGGAAAATGCAGATGTATTTTGCATGTAAAACTGGCTTTTTCTAACACTCCCAAGGAAATGGGGATGTGTTGTCTGACTTGGAAGTGTGATCTCAATTCTCAGCTCTTCCAGCTACTCCGAGGTAGTGCTGCAGAATATTTTACACTAGACCCAAATGTGATCTTGGAAAGAAAGACACCAGAGAAGGGCTCTGGATAGAACATGTTAATAGTTCAGCTCTGGGATCTGTGCCCTGGAGGCAGGTGCTGACTCTGTGCTGCTGTCACTCTTGCAGGCTCACGCGTTCTTCAGACACATCAACTGGGACGAGCTGCTGGCGCGCAAGGTGGAACCTCCTTTTAAACCCTTATTGGTATGTACTGGGAATACTGGGAGACAGATATTCCCTGTGTGCCTTTAGGAAAGGCCTTAATAAAACTTAGAAACATTAACTTTACAAACTGGAGTGCCACTGATTCCTGGTACTTGAGTTATATCAGCTCAGGGGACAGATTCACTCTTGTCAATTAAAGCTGGCAGATCTCATCTAGCAGCTGATCTGCTTCAGTTTGAATTCCTCCTGCTTCTGACCCGTAGGTTAAACAGACCTGCAAGTGCAGTTCACTCTGAGATCAGCTTCTAAACCCTATACAGTAAGTCAGTACATAGTTTCAACTAAAATGATAAAGTTGCTAAGCAGAAGTAAATTAAATCACCTAATTAAGCATTTTCTGTGTTTGCTTATTAATCTTTACAATGCGTCTTGTGCATTATAAGCAGTAGTTAGAGTTTACCTCAAACCAGTGATGTGATGAACAAGTTTTTATTATCCCACCTTATATTTTGATGGTGTCTGTTTTTCCCTCTGGGTACAATCAGCTACAGCAGCTGTGGGTATTGCCACCTCTGTAATTCCCAGCTACTAAAATTCTCACTTTAAGCTGGCTTAAGCATCACTAATGTCAAGCATTCTACAGCATGAGGACTCCAGACCTTTTTCCCCTCATCCTTTGGAATGATATTCCTAAAGACTCAAGACTGATATTTCCAAATATTTATCTGAAGGTGGTTTGGGGTTTTTCTGTTAGTAGCAATTTTATGGAAGCTTCTTGTAAAAACCAGGTGGTTTTTCAACTTGAGCTTCCGTGGTTGCATGAAGGCCTGCACAAATGAATACCTGCTGCCTTTCCAGTGACACATGGGAATGAGAGAAGGGATCTTGGAATTACTGTTGTTCTTTGATCAAATGAAACAATATTCCTCATAAAGAGTTGTCCTCTATCCCTCAGACTGTAAACACTTCTGTATCTGCAAAAATGGGAAAAAACTATCTGGAGAGGCTTCCTAAAACTAAATAGTTGCAACTGTTCTATACTGGTTGTGACAAGGGCTAAACTTGCAAGAAACTGGCATTGTATTTCTAAAAGTTTTTGTTTGTAATTTGAGAATTATTTTTTTTTTAAAGGCATCTTTTTAATTTGTGTTCCTTTTTGATCCATAATTTTTGCCCCTCCCCCTTGCCTTTATTTCTCAGTGGCAGTGCCCATAGTGACCTCCCACTGGCAGCGACAGGATTCCGACACCACTCCAGGGTTTTACTCCAGCAGAGAGCTCTGCCAAAAACCTATGGAATGAACTCCACCCAGAGGCTGCACTGCTCACCGCTAAGCCATTTGGTTGATATCTGTAATATAAACCCTTAATCATTTTGTTTTTGCAAAGCAATCTGAAGAGGATGTGAGCCAGTTTGATTCAAAGTTTACACGTCAGACACCTGTTGATAGCCCAGATGACTCAACTCTCAGTGAAAGTGCCAACCAGGTCTTTCTGGTGAGTGAGCCAGGGACAAGTGAGGAATGGCTCTGGAGAGGGAGGTTTGCTACTGGAAGTGGGGGCATTTCAGCTAAATTCATTCTGTTGACTCCTAACACCTTGAAGCAAACTCTCATAACTAAACCCAAATCCTGTGACAGGTTTGAAATGTTTAAAGGCTCTGAAAATTCTTTGGTTATTGCTGACGTTTTCTTTACACAGCAGCCAACAAACAGTGCTGTCTGTGTGGAATGTCAGCATTCTGATTCAGAGTTGCATTGTGAACCCTGCACATGGCATTGCTTTCACAGTCATGCAGAGACAACAGTGACCAGTCTATAGAGCAAAATTAATTAAATTGAGTGTGCCTGTGGGAATGTGTGATCTGAGGAGAAATAGCTGGGGTGTAGCAACTTCCTAAAGTCCCACTGTTTGCTTCAAGGCGTGATGAGAAGTTCATCTGTCTACATTTACTCTTCTTTTTATAATTTTCCTCTAATAATCAGATTTTCATAACTGTACAAGTGATCCTGAGTGCAAATTGCCTGTGGGTTGCAGTGCCTTTTTCCTGTTTTGCAGGGTTTTACGTATGTGGCTCCATCTGTACTTGAAAGCGTAAAAGAGAAATTTTCTTTTGAACCAAAAATTCGATCACCTCGCAGATTCATAGGTAGCCCTAGGACACCAGTCAGGTACTTCTTCTTTATCTTCTTTTTCTTTCTTTTGTAATACACTTTGTGACAAGTAGTTGAAATAGGTCTGCACTAGAAATAAAAAATGCAGCCTTGCTTCTGACTAAGCCCAGGACTTCCATTAGAAGTGATTCTGTTTTATAAACCACATTATTAAAGACAAATCTATGGTGTTGGGCAGCACAAGAAGTTCTAATTTTTTGCTTTTCAGTGCTGATACAGCCTCAGAGTGGTGACTTTGATACACCTAAAACTGTTTCAGAACATCCTAAGAGCTAAAGAATCATGTTAGTCCAGAAAAACCCTTCTGCAATCACCTCGAAATGAGAGAATTTTACAAGAGACTGTGGTAGAAGCCAAACATGGAAATTTCTCAAACTCCTGGAAGTGGAAGGAAGAATTAGAATTGCTTCTCAATGGGCATTTGAGGCCAGTTTCCTGCAGAGTAAGGGATATACCTTGGTGCTGTGTATGTCTCCATCTCTGATTTTTCTATTTCTTGTTTTAAAGCCCTGTAAAGTTTTCCCCTGGGGAATTCTGGGGAAGAGGTGCTTCTGCCAGCGCGTCAAACACCCAGACACCTGTGGAATACCCAATGGAGACCAGTGGAATCGAACAAATGGATGTGACAGTCTGTGGAGAGGCTTCAGCACCACTTCCAATCCGGCAACCAAACTCTGGGCCGTACAAAAAACAGGCTTTTCCCATGATTTCCAAGCGACCGGAGCACTTGCGCATGAATCTATGACAACACCATTTCTGTAAGCCTTGGAAGGTGGAAAACCAAGAACGGACATGAGCCCCCTTGAAGTTGAAATTTGAGGGCTTGTTTGGTTTACTTTTAAAAAGTGACAGTATCAAAGAGTCGGTCATTGCACAGAGAGACTTGGAAAGCAAAGAAAAACGGATTTTTTTTTTCCTGTCAATCAANATATATATAAAAATATATATTTTTCAAATAGATTTTTTGATTCAGCTCATTATGGAAAGTATCCCAAAATGAAAAAGGCAAACTTAATTGGTTGCTGTGAAGAAAGTTCAAGGCTCTAGTTCTGATTCTCCTCCTCATGAACCAACCAATCAATAAGTGAATCACTCGCTGACCAGCCTGGCAGTGTGGGGTGGGAGAGAACTGTTTCCCTGCTTCCCNATTTCTTGTTTTAAAGCCCTGTAAAGTTTTCCCCTGGGGAATTCTGGGGAAGAGGTGCTTCTGCCGGCGCGTCAAACACCCAGACACCTGTGGAATACCCAATGGAGACCAGTGGAATCGAACAAATGGATGTGACAGTCTGTGGAGAGGCTTCAGCACCACTTCCAATCCGGCAACCAAACTCTGGGCCGTACAAAAAACAGGCTTTTCCCATGATTTCCAAGCGACCGGAGCACTTGCGCATGAATCTATGACAACACCATTTCTGTAAGCCTTGGAAGGTGGAAAACCAAGAACGGACATGAGCCCCCTTGAAGTTGAAATTTGAGGGCTTGTTTGGTTTACTTTTAAAAAGTGACAGTATCAAAGAGTCGGTCATTGCACAGAGAGACTTGGAAAGCAAAGAAAAACGGATTTTTTTTTTCCTGTCAATCAATGGTGCATAAAAAAAAAAAAAAAACTTTAGCAAATGGTATTGCAGAACTCTAGGCACATCATCTTACTGATTCCAGTGACATCTTCTCACCTTATCAAGGATCTTTCAGCTTGAGAGCTCGAAACTGACAGTATTAAGGGGCAGGATGTTGCTTCAGAATCACTGGTGTAGTCGTGAATGTGTCGAGGAGGGTTGGCCCTTTCACTAAGCAGAGTTTGGAATGCCTACAGGCTTGCAGCTGAGGGGTAATTAGCATGCAAGCTTCGTTAAGCGGTTTCCTACAATGGGGTAGAATCAAAGAGGAAAGCTAAACTTAATTGGTGTTTCACATTCAAAACATAATGAGTTTTTTTTATATATATATATAAAAATATATATTTTTCAAATAGATTTTTTGATTCAGCTCATTATGGAAAGTATCCCAAAATGAAAAAGCCAAACTTAATTTGGTCCTGTGAAGAAAGTTCAAGGCTCTAGTTCTGATTCTCCTCCTCATGAAGCAACCAATCAATAAGTGAATCACTCGCTGACCAGCCTGGCAGTGTGGGGTGGGAGAGAACTGTTTCCCTGCTTCCCCAGCTGAAATCCCTGTTTGTTCCTGCAAAGACAAATGGATCTAATCAAACAGCAGTGCTGCTATGTTCTAGGCTTAACTGGAAGCCACGGGCTCACACACGTCCTGCTAATTTCATCCCTGTCCTCAGCAGACATTTCACTGGGAAACATCACTTTTGTACACGCTGGTCCTCAGCTGGGCACAGCTGAGCAGCTCAGATTCTTACCCACAGAGAGATCAACAGTGCAGCAGAACACAAGGTCAGTAGAAATCTCTAGGAAGTACCACAGGAAACACAGACAAATCCTCCAGAGTTTAAGGAAATAAATATTTTTGTAACCAGTGGGTAAGAATTTGAGGATTTTTTTTATTATTATTATTAATAATAATGAAATTTTGCTTATGGTAGTTCCCTGCCATTATACATTTCTAAATTTATCAACATTTTTTTCTATGCTGGGGCAATAAATTTGCTGATTGTATGAGAAAAGTGTTCAATGGCCTTTCAGTGAATGTCTTCCACAGTGGGTCAGAACTTTAGCAAACTTTAATTTAGCAAACATGTTCTTAAGGACACTATTTATGTTTTTAAAATTGTCACGATCTGTACAACTGACTTACAGGTACAAAGAATAAAATAAAGGTAAACTTTACCTTACTTTAAATACTTCCTGCCTTAAAGAGAAAGCATTTCCATGAACATAGCTGGTGAAAGGGTTAATATCTGCAGAGCTTTACCCTAGTTAGAGTGTGGATGGTGTGTGCGTGTGTGTGGAGATGATCATGCAGCTGCATACAAGTCCTGTCACTTTTTGCCTGCCACACGTTGCATTATCTTTAGTCAAACTGTGCAAAGTCTACTTCTGGTGTTTCACAACAGTAGGGATTTTTTTATTCTAGATTCTGCTTACTCTGTGGATACTGAATCTTTTTGAGCCATAGGATCCAAGCCATAAAACTCTCTCTAAGCATTGAATCCGATCACAGTGCTCTTTGCTAAAATTGGCAAGGCAGAAGGATTCAGCGATACCTTGATGCTGACAAAGAACCAACAAAAAAAAAATGGTTATGATTGAGCAAAAATGAGTATTTTTTTTCCTTCCTGATAAGCCTTTTGTTGGAAAATTTAATTTCTTTTTTAGTTTTAGCAGGAAAATCAAGTTACCTTACAGTGACGTACTGGAAGATTGCCATTGTTCAGTTGGTGACGTGGCCACGGGTGATTTTGTGGAACCAAAATCCAGGTGCTCAGGAGTGTTTGCTTTGGGCCTGTCTGCAAACACACAGCACCTGGACTTTCCTGACATTCACTGAGGATAAAGGAACTTGGTTAAAAAAAAAAAAAAAAAGAACATTTTAGAGGCAGATCTCTCTTGATCCTAGTTACAGCTAACAGTTGCTTTTTGCTTGGCTGGATAGATTGTCCAGTGGAATTGGTTTAATGGCTGGCAAGAATGGCAAGAGTTGTTTGTCTGAGTTCACTGATCAATTACAAACCCCACCCATTGGTTTTCCAAGGAAATTTCATGTACTGTCAATGTTTCATCCCGTAGATTCTAAGTTGAATTCCCTACCATAACTGTGAAACTTTTGGAGTGTGACTCAGACAGCAAGCACACACTATGCAATATGGTTTATCCTGTATTTATTTGTAAAAATATCAGACATAGATCCTCTATATATATATATAATAGTGTCAAAATTACTAGTTGTGAACTAAGGGGAGTGGAGTTCTAGCTCCTGTCTGGCTATTTCAGATAAGTGCAGAATGCATTGAATATTGGAGAGCTTAACAAGTGCTTTCTTTTGTTCATTTAAAAATGTCTTAAATTTTTCATTAGAGTATAGAATCTTATTTTTTTTATTTTGTACAAGCTGCGCTTTTTTAATTATAATCACTGAAAAATTCACTATAATTTGATTTTATAGGATTTTTGTAGCATTACAAAAATATAGTAAAACTGAAGTTAATACCTGTTGTGGCTAACCATATAAAAGTATTAAATCTTAAACTTGAACAAAAGTCATATTTTTTTTTACTAGATGTTAAATAGGGAAATATTTTGTTCTGCAGGTCATTATCAGAAAAGGTTTCTAGGTCAGCTGTGTTACCAGCAGTTTTTCTTTTTCCCATTTGATGCAGAAACTATTCTGGTATAAGATATTCAGAATTCCATAATTTTTCTCTGTGGGAGTGATGCATACATTTGACGCCATTCGTGTACTAAATTGTAATTTTGGGAATGCTGGAATAATTCCTACCAAGACTGTCTTAATTGTGCCATCTGACATTTGAATGTCATCCTGGTATTAGCTCATAATAAAAGATAAAAATCAACGAGTCAATTGTTCTTTTGAATATCCTTTTTTTTGCCGTGCTGTTTAAAAGCTGAACTGCTGGAGAACATTTAATATTTGAGTCCACTCTTAAGTGTACAGCTGAAGTTTATTTTGGGTCTGCTCTCTTTTTAATATTAACTCCCAACCTGTTCTCAGTGTTAATCAAAAAGTGCATCAAACGTTGAGGGAAGCTGTTTTGGTTTTAGGGCGGATGTTTGGGGTTTGGTTGGTTTATTTAAGTTCTGTCTCTACAGCAGGCTCGTTACTGTTTCATTTTCCCAGTTTAGAGGGAAATCCTTTATCCAAAGGAGAAGTCATTAAGAACAAGGCAAATTACTTGAATATTTTTCCTGCAGATCCAGTTCCCATATGGGAACTTCTCCAGTTGTTCTCTTCTAGACTAAATCCCTCTGTAGCTGTCTGCAAGAATACCCTTGAGCTGCCTTAGTAGAAACAAAGGTAATCCCTGTCCTGGTTTTCATCTCTCACAGTTTACTGGAACTAAATATCCTCAAGTGCTAAATAAGATGAATGTGAATAGCAGCTAAATGCAAATTTAAACATATGTTAATCCAAGTGACCTATTTCTTTTTATTTTAGGAAGTAGGTAGGCCCTAAGTGTAACAGTAAATGTAAATCACTGTCTTTCCTGAGAGCTCTGATGGGACAGGGAGAGGGAGGAGGAATTCCCTTAGAACTTAAAGGATCCGAGAGGTCCCTTCTGGTCTTTCCCCTGGGTTCTTGGGCTCTTAAAAAGTGGCTGTTGATTGTCATTTGTCACCTTGTGTGTCCCTGCAGACTCAGACCTGCTGGGTGTCTGTGTGTGGCAAGCAGGGCAGTGGCCCTGGCCTGGATCAGGAGTTCCATCCCAAGAGTGGATCAGAGAGGATGGCATTCCTGCATGGGAGGTACTCACTTTTTTCCCTCTGTAACTAAGATGAGAATGACCTGTTTCATGTATGGAGTGTAAATCTAAACCAGTTGATAAAAATCTCTTTTCATTCTTGGTTTTTTAATAAAACATGTTTGTTAATATTACTGGGTTTGGATAAAAAAAACAACAGAAGGAGAGGAAGAAGAGAAATTGTTCCCTGATCCCAGTTTTTGACCCATCTCCACACTTACTGCAGTTGTTAGGACAATGTTCTAGACAAAGACCAAAGGATCAGGGTTGACTCAAATCCCTGACACTGTTTGTTGTGCTCCATAAAATAATCCTGGTGAGCTTTACAGGCCAGATGTAATGATACTTCTTAGCTGAAATCTTCCATCTCATTAGATTTTTATTCTGAATACTAGATTCTGCCCTTGGAGCTGTACCTTTAAGGGTGTTCAAGTGAGTGTTTCACTTTTTAATTGTTTTTCTTGAATTTACAAGTTTTCTAAGTGTCTTCAGGCAAGACAAGCTCAAGGGTAACTAAATGTAACTATCCTGTAACAGAATAATTGAGTGATGTTTTCAGTCTTACCTGAATAGCAAAGTGAAAAAAGGAAATCAGGGAAGAAAGGGAGGTTATATAGAAGTTAGTGCTAGAAATTACATAAAAACTGATCATGAAAAAATTGTAACATTTAAAGGGTTTTTGTTTTCTTTAACAAGAAAAATATACCTGGCAGTGAGCAGTTGTTTTGTGCTTACATGAGTTAATATAAAAACAATAACAAATCTTCTTTCTTTATTCAACATGCACCAAACAAATAGATTCAAATGCATTTATTCTCTCTGATTTTTATGCAAACTACAAATTGCAAATAGAGTATAAAATAGATTCTCCCTGTAAGAAAATCTGGTTCCTGTTATGACAAAAATATAGTATTAAAGATTTCTTTTAAAAATACCAGCTTTATAAAATGCTAAGTAAAAAAGTAACATCAGTGGTTGGTTTAAAGCCAAAAGATTAAGCCAAGGATCCATTAGAAGCCTACAAGAACCTAAAGGGGAAATATCTTATTCTT
The DNA here is from genome assembly GCA_013397115.1 of Edolisoma coerulescens. Classification (NCBI taxonomy): domain Eukaryota; kingdom Metazoa; phylum Chordata; class Aves; order Passeriformes; family Campephagidae; genus Edolisoma; species Edolisoma coerulescens. Next base: position 193,971 of record VWZW01003883.1, on the reverse strand, counting down.
GTGCTTATCTACAGGTGCAGTGAGAAACAGATGCTTTTCCAGGTGCATTAATAAGCTCATTTCTCTCATTTACTGGGCAAGCATTAAAGATCTTTAATGCCAAGAGTGACAAGCAGCTCTAATTCTCACTGTAGTCCAGAGTATAAAACTTGCTCTTAATCTCAGTAAAATCAGTAGGTTGACCTTTTGGGCTGAGTCGTGTTAGGAGGATAAATACAGTTTAGTACAGTCTGGAACCCTATTAAACTTTTAAAATAAAATGTTGAATTAAGAAGTAATGCAGCACATTTCAAGGATTTGACTGTTTCCTATGAGAATCACAAGAGAAGCCATGCTGGCTTCTCTACATTCATTCAGAAAACTTAAGTTTTCTCTACTTAAAAAAGGTCAAGTTACCATTTTCTGCACTGTTTAAAATACTGGAACGTTTCAGAGAAGCATCAATTTGGAAACTCCTTCCTTGTGCCACCTACAATTTAATCTGCAGTAAACTGAAAAACCTTAGTGTGAACAAAGAAAGTTGTTTGACAAGCTTTAGAAAATCTGTAGATGCATAGATGTGGCTCCATCCTTCCACTTGTTAACATGGTCTGAAATAACAGTTCTGCAGAGTGGACAGGTTTTTTCTCTATTAAACCATAAAGAGATGCATTCTTCACAAAATGTGTGCTGAAATGAAAAGAATGACAGCTTAGAGCTTCTAAGCTCTTCCATTTATAAGGTGGTATATTATTTGTACAGGGTGATTTCTAAAAATAATCATCATACACTCATCTAATTTTATGTTGTTTTGTGTAACAGTAGTTTAAAATATTCTTTAATTTTCACAAAAAATAATTGGGATTATGTGGATTACCTGACAGATCAGCAGAATAGGCTTCTGAAATTCAGCTTGGCAAATGGAACAAATATCATCAGACTCAGAGCACTGTCTCTTGCTGGCTGGCACCCCATAGTGCTGTAAAACAAAGAATTTTCAGCAAATATTAATTTTGAGGGGGATGAAAAAGCCAAACCCAAATACCAGGACAGAAAGGAATTTGGAATAAGGGCTGCTATGTCAGGGAAACTTAAATCCCTAATCCAAGGAAACACTGGTAATTTTTAAAGTAGAAGCAGGACAAAAAGGATTATTTCACATCCTTTTATCTGCAGGGATGTGCAGAGTAGATTTTTTTTGTGGGTGATTTTGTTGTTGTTCAGGTGCCAACATTTTCATGCAGTCAAGGAATTCAGACTCTGAAAGTGGAGAATGAGTATACAGGGTTTAATTTTAAAATGCATTTGTTTATTGCTAGAACAATGCAAAGGAATAGGAATGAGGAATTTCGAGAAGGATTTTCATGTAAATTTGGGTTATGGTTTTGTCATAAGAGAATTCAGTACTCACTGGGCGTGTAAAAAATATCCGTAAGACCTGCCTGAAGTTTCTCCATTGTCCAAAAAAGCTCAAAAGCTGAAATGGAAAAGAAAACTCGAGTTATGCTTTGTATTGTTTCACTGTGAACTAAAAAGCTCCCAAGCTGTTGATTCCAACACTGCAAGTCTCACTGCTGGTTGGAAGTTGGAAGGAACGTAAGCACAGCTATAGTTCAGACTGACCCTATTTTAAATGTATGATAGGTAACCAAACTAAGAATTTAGGCTGAAGTTCTTCCTACTGGGGGTCTGGTTTTTAAAAGAGTGTTGAGGTTCTGAAATGAAGCACTGGAGTGCAAATATATCAGCATTCTTATCACATTTGCTATAGTCTTTAGTCTTGGAATTAAGCTACCAGAGCGTGATGAAGTTTTGGTCATGTTCAAAGCCAAGCTTGTCCCAAGCCTGGTTACTTTTGGGGCAGGTGAGCTCTGTGGAGAAGCAGAGAGCCAGTATGAACACATTAACTTGCTTAGCATCACACAGGATACTCCAGCAGAGAAAATTTCATTTCCTGGAAAATGATGATTCTTTTAGCTGTTAATTTTATCTTTATTTTTTCAAGTTCTTTTCTTCAGTATCTGCTGATGGTCTGATCAGTGTCTGGTGTGAGGAGACCTATGGTAGCAGTGTCCTTTGTTTTGCAATCCCAATCCATTGCCAGAAAAAGATGATTTTGAGTCCTGAGCCAGTTTTCCTGGAAGGCTGCGTCAGTAAAACTGAAGCACCAAGTTGCCAGTGAGTTCAGAGGGGAACTTTCAGAAACGTGTTGTGTCTGTAACCCTCCAGTGATTATTCCTGCAGAACAATCACTTCAGAAGTTTATATAGAGTTTGAGAAGGGTATAAAGCTTCCATACCTTGAGGATGAGGTAGAGAAGACCCAGCAGAATCCCAAGGGTCCATCCCAGTGCCGTGTCCAGCTCCCCATAGGCAATGAGATAACGGAACCAAACTGGTATGGGGACAAACATACGGTAATACTGGCAGAGTTCTTCTAACAGCATGTACCAGTAGCCCTAAGCAAGACATGCAAAGGAATAGCTCAAGATTTAAAACACCAAGGATTTGCAAAATACACAGAAAAGATGCATTGTTATTCTTTGGAGTAGCTTCTCATAATGAAACGATTAAATGTGAAGCACAAAAAAACAGATCAGAGGCCGAGTCTCACCACAAGTGTCCAAGTAACAGTAACAGAAGTAACAGAACTCATTGCTGAACTGCAGAAAATCAATTAATAGGCTGAACTGGGATGGCTTGGCAGATGCCTACCTACTTAACAAGGCTCTCAGACCTAATGTCATAAGCCTTAAAAAAAGTAAAGTTATATGAAAAAGGAGAATAAGACAAAATTTGGTCACATAGATCAGTTTGTCATGGGCCAGAGTTGTGTCCTGCACTCAGGGTGAAAAAATTAGATTAAGGCCCATTCTTTTATTAATAAACATAAATTACAAACTTTTTTCCTGTAGACATTGTTTCATGCCTAAAAAACCTCATCTTGTGACAGTAAACTCCTTTAAGGATGGGGTGATATAAAAACTGGGAGGCAGGAGAGAAGCATAGGGGGAGCTGGATTGAACCAGAGTTCAGTAACACCCTAAAATTAGTGAATACCGAAACCCAAGTGTCCTGCACAAAGCACTGTGTGTGTACGTGTGTAATCATAAATATTTAGCTTAGCTTTTAAGGAAATGAAGCTTTTCTTAAAACTGTATTTGTAACTCTTTCTGTAATGTAGACTGGATGATGCCACAGTTTGCCACTATTGACTAGATTTCCTTCTTTATTTTAGCCATAGTTGGTGTAATGGAATTTTCAGTAACTTTTTTGCACGTTACATCACTAGCTGTAGGAAAAAAAATAGAGATCTTGATTATAAATCAGTATTTAGAGAAGCCAGTTGTACCTGAGAAGAACTTGTTCTGGTACATTATAAGAGATAAAAACGTCCCAAAACATCCTGTTCAAATGCTACCACAGCAAACTGTACTTGTTAATTTATTTTTTCTGAACCAGCACTAGTAATTGCAATTTCAAGATAAAATGTAATTGGTTTTGCCTGCCTCACCTCGGGAAGCAGATAAAAATAAATACACCATCAGTGAGTGTAAGCTTCTGAGAAAATTATTAAACCTCACTGATTTGAGAAATTAAGCTGTGAATAAAATTCCGTGATCTGACACAAATATTGCCTAAGTTTATTAACAACAAAGAAAATTCAGGATTATTTTTGAAGAGACAGAAGAAAACCAGCTGTTTGCATAAGCAGATCTTAAAATCTTGACAGTTCTTGTTGAGCATGTACAAAATTTGCTGTGCTCCAGCTGCTCCAGGCCAACTGCCCGTGTACACATTCCTACAGAGCAGAAAATAAAAGGTTTCTTCAACCCCCAACTTGGAGACAGAAATAAACCCATTTATCCAATGATATAATACAAGCAATTGTTTCAGATCAGACTCAAAACCTTTTTTAGCACCAAGCAGAGAAGAACATGAAATCCACAGGGTTTTCTTGCCCATGGTGAAGTGGTGGATTATACACAGACATTTAATTAAAGATTTTTCTCTGGGTAGAATTTAATAATTAGTTACTTTTACCATAAGAGAATCTTCACAAGGAAGCAAAGCTATAGCTTGTTTCCTTACCTTGGATTTAAAGGACATGATAAAAGAAGGCACCAGGAGAATAAAGCACTTCAAGCCCATGAAGAGGAATTTCAGAATAAAGTCTGTGACTCCCACAATCCAAAGCACCTCCCAGAAGTTCATAAAATCCACAGTGGGGCTTAAGAAGATTAAGCTACAAAAAGAAGTATCAGAAGTTACTGGAGCACCCTATTTAGAGGAAACTGTAACCTGAGATTATCACAGCATGTTTAATTAAAAAAGGAAACCTGGTTTACACAAGGGAAAACATTTGCTAAGAAAATGAACTGTAAATGGATCACTGAGGATCTCTGACAGCTTTTCCATCTTGGAACCTTTGCTGGATCTCCATCACAGTCCCCATCCTCCAGAGCTCAATTTGCTGTCTCAGTTTGGCACTTAAGCCTTTGATTTCCAGCCAAGGCTGCAGCTACAGAATGGTCAAGGGGGAAAAATCAGTTGGAGTCATAAACTCCACAGAGGCCCAGGATGCCACGTTTGGTATTCCCAGGGGTCAGAGCTGGGAATCAAACCCAGGAATGTTCTCTGTGGTACAGCAGTGCCATTAAGTCAAGTATGGAGTCTAGGAAATTCCAACACACTGTTTTTAAGGACAGCACCTGTTGAGTTTGGCAGAAGGGGAGGAATGGAGATTAAAGTGAAAGAGAAACCAATGGCACAATTAAAGAAAAACTGCAGATACAGTGTCCCCAGTTCATGTCAGAGTAATTTATGGTGGGGTAAAGCTGTTTCTCTACTTACCTGTGATACAGGGACTGAGAGTGGAAGGTGTAATACAAGAGGAGAGATGATCCACTTAGGTAGAGTAGTAACCAAGTACACTGCAACTTGGAGCACCGTTCCTGCAAGGTAATTGTAAAGACACGTCTGCAGTCCTAGCCTCAGAATCAGTGCTGAAACACATCCCCAAACACCAAGTGTGTTGCACCTGAGCAGTTACTAGCAGAGGACTTTATCTTAGTGGGTTTAGACCCCATAAAATAGGAGAACTCGGTGGAAAGGTAAAGCAGTAATTTTAGTATTTTCAACCTACCACTTTCTAGGTGTACCAAGGTTTTTTCTAGACAACCAAAACCCACCCCACTCTGAAGAAACAACAGGTTTCCCTTTGGGAGTGAACACAGAGCTAAAAATTTTAACTGTCAACTGCTATTTCATTCCACAAGTATAGTTAATCTGTAACTTATGAAAAAGAGTCAGAGGGGAAAAAAAACACCCTCTTGAATTTTGCAAACCTTGTTATCGGAGAAGCTCCCCTGTACAGAATCATTAAGACTTTACTTCCATCTCACTACCTAATATTATTAAGTAAAACACTGTCTCCATTCACATTTCTTTCAAAAATGGATTAATTTGTTTAAGTCTTGGTAAAGAATTTTGTTGCATAAGGTGATACTTACTCTCAGAAAAACCTGATTTACTATGCTTTTGTTTGCATACGCATAAGTTGTTAGCAGCCCAATTCCAAGAGAAATGCCTATTAGGAAAATAGGATCAGTTATAAACATGAAAAGAAAAAAAAATCACTGAACTGGGTTAAAAAGCAGCCACTTCTAATATGTCTTTGTAATTAGAATTAATACCTCAGACTCTCAAGCCAGGATAATTAAGTACATTGTACATATGCCAGCAAAGGAAACAGAAGCCACTGAAATGTAGTTTAGTAAATCTCTCTGATGAATAAAGCAAATAAAAATAAAGCTAAAAATAAATTGAATTACATTTCAGGCACGGTTATTAGCTTATTTCTTGGGGGGGGGGGGGGGGGGAGGGTCTGTTCCCTCAGAGCTGATTTTGTTATACTCTACCAGTTACGTGCTGCATGATGAGTTTGACACACAGGATCAGGAGATAGGGCAGGCTCTTGTGCAGCCACTGCAGGAGGTACCGCAGCTCCGAGAGGGAGCTGCCGCCCTGCTCCTCCGGGTCTGGAGCGGCATCCTCGAGTCCTGCTGCTTCCCCGTGGGCGTGCCCGTGCGAGCGGCTCTGCGAGCCCGGCCTGGAGGCCCGGGAGGTCGCGTTTTCCCTGGATTCCCCCGCGCTGGAGCTCAGCTGGATGCGCACATCCCCTGCGCTGGGGTGGCAGGAGCCCTCTCCCGACAGCCTCGGCGAGCAGGAAGAGTCATCGGCGCTCCCCTGGATGCTGTGGAGATGGGCGCAGCTGGGTTGCATGGTGGGGTTTTCTCCTGGAGATTTTTCTGATTTGTGTCTCCTAGAGCAGGATATCAAAAGGAACAGCTGAAGAAAGAGATAAACATTTCAGGAAAATAAAAAGAATCTAACAGGTTGTACGGAGTGATTGCATGAAGGCAAGATTCTCCGAGGTACTGCCTGAGTTTCACACCCCATCTCCACAGGACAACCTCCTGTGTCCCATATTAAAATGATTTCTTTTCCTCCACGTGCAGATTTCCCAGCCTGTAGTAACCTGGCTGCCTTAAGAACAGCTAAAAGGGCAAATCAACAGCAAAAGCTGCTGGACAGGAGACAAGCTATGGGAGAGATCTTGGAAGTGCTGCATAATTTCACAAAAATAGCAACAGCAGTGGGCCAGAAAAGGAGCAAACGCTGATGGGAAGGAAGCAAGGAGAACTTTTCCATGCATCCATTAATTGGTCAGCACTGGTTTAGACACGTCCAGTCAAAAGCCAGTGCATGCTCAAAACTGAGGGCCATTATGAGATTAATGAGATTATCCTGTCTGGGGAAGGGAGCAGAACCAGGTTAGGCCATTTTCTAAGAAGCATTTAAAAGAGTGAAAAATGAAATGCAGCCAAATGAGGTCTGATTTATCTTTCCTTTGGCATCTTTTGGTTGTCTTCTGGGCAGTTTTTCACGTCTGTGTCAGTCTTTACTCTGATCAAAAAGGGTTAAATCAACTTCTCTGTACTGGTGTGACATCAGAGTAACGATTTTGGAGAATGCCTTGAAGCTGGATTTGACACCAATACTTGTCACTCTGGAGTAATACTGAAACACTGAGAATTTTGTTATAATCCTTTCCGTATTGTTCAAACTCTTACAGATTCCTCTTTGAAATGTTTTTCTTTTCACAGCTAGTTTCACTGGGGATACATAAAGGTTAAAGCAAAATTGGTTTTGCACAGCAAAAGGTTCTTGATGCATTTTCTAGAAACCTCAAATTCTTCTGCCTTTAAAATGGAGATAATATTAAAGAGTAAAACCATTTTAACATATGCATATGAAAACTTAGTAATATTTACAAGTGCTGCTCCTACTACTACTATTTTTTTGTTGGCCAAAGATGACATCATACTTCAAAACAGCCAAAATTCTCGTCTTGTATTTTTTTGCACATAAATAAAGCCGATGAACTGGAGATGGTATTGACTTTGTGTGAACAGTGTTAGTGAGCGATGTTTTAAGAGGAAGGAATAAAAAAGCACCTCATTTGCACTGCAGTTGGTGTTTTGGAGGCCGGGATCTGCAAGAACTGACAGCTCGGTGTTTAAAAAGCCGGAGCTGCAGGATCGCAGCCGCCCCTGGCGCCGCGCCGAGCAAACTTTCAAATCGCCAAGTTATTAAATGGGATTTCAGAGAAGACTCCCGCCCGCACCCAGATTTTGTTCTCCCCCACAAAAAATTAGCTAAAATAAGGCTCTTGATAAAGGCCCTAAGAACATTCCCCGTCTCTCCCGGGGCCGCTGCTCCCCCCGCGCTCCGGGAGCTGCTCCCGCACCTCGCCGGGACCCCCGGGAGGGTTTGAACAGCCGGGAACTCCTCAGGAGGGTTTGTACCGGGACCCCCTCGGGTGGGTTTGTACCCCCGGGACCCCTGCACAGGGAAGGAAAGGGTGATCCCGGAGCCGCGTCCCCGTGTCCCCCTCTCCGCCCTGCACTGTGAGGGGGTGCGGGGGGCGGCCCCTTTCCCGCCCCCTGCCCGGTACCTCATGAGGCGCCCGGCGCCTCCCGCCCGCCGCCCGCCGCCATCGCCGGGGCCGAGGGGGTGGGAGAGAGGGCGCGGCGGGGGGAGGAAGAGGAGGAGCCATGAGGGGAGGAGGAGGAAGAAGAAGAGGAGGGAGAAGGAGGAAGGCTCCGAGCTGGGCGTTGCTCTGGCAACGTCGCGGCCTTCGCCCCGTCATGGCCCGTGAGGGGCGGGGGCGCCTCCCCTCAGCCTCAACCCCGCCAAAACGAGGGGGGAGGTTCCTGTTGCTTTTTATTGAAAGCCTCAATTAAAATTAATCGGGGAAGGCAATAATAAGGAAGGAAATGAAGGGATATATATAAATATATGTGTGCTGCGGTATCATTACTTGTCGGTGGCGATTAAGGGAGTCCTGCTGTCTGGGAATTGGCTTTGCCTCCCAGGAAACCTGAGGAAAGCGCTGCCCTAGTTAATGCTGCTGCAGCTCTTGGGAGAGGCTTGGAATGAAATAGATACAGGTTTTCTTTTGAAATATGCTCTTGAATAAATTAGTTTGCGTCCAGAAACGGCATCTGTTTTCCTTGGCTCAGATATTTTTCTAGAAAAAGTGTTTAGGTATGCAGCTCACACGGAAAATGGGGCTAATATCTGAGCAGCTTTGAAAATCGGTGCTGTTTTGACTTAGAACAGAAATGCCGGTTTAATTCCAGAGTTTAAATACTGAAATGCTGTGGGGTCAGTAATCCCTAGAGAGGGAAAGGACAGGCCCTTAGATGTAGATCTCATGAGGTGAAAAACTAAGTGTCTGGAAGAGTTAAGTGGCCTGGTGTTCAGTGACACCATCTAACAGCAAACCTCTTTTATTTTCAAGGAAGTCGCTGAAAACACTGGCTGCATCTCTGTGTCTCTTGGAGGTAGGTTTTGAGGAGGCAATTTGGTCTACTTTTACGATGTTTTTGGAAACTGTACGTAGAATTTCCCGACTGGAAATTTGAGGTCACATATCCTCTGCATTTCACTCAGGCTGTGGGCTGATGGATTGGAAGAAACCTGGGCTAGTTATTACAGATATACTTAAGTATTAAACATACCCACAGGCCTCCTGTTCCTGTAGGCCCTCTGAACTCAGAAGACCTTTCTCATTTGTATAATTTTTCTGTCTAATTATCACAATACTGCTCAGTAGCAACACCAATGCAGATTTCAGATGCCTGGCAGGAAGCACTCGAAGAATTTCATGGCCATGTCCCCATCCTTCCAAGGATAACACAAACCTGTTGTGTTTGGCTTATGCTGTGCCATATTGTTCATTCCCCCACTCTTTGCTCAGTCAGTCACTCGCATCGTGTTTGGATTATGAAGGACAATGTGAAAAAAATCTTAATTTGCTTCTCAAATCAGGGAAAGCAATTATAAATCTTTTATTTTTAAATAGTGCTTTATGATTGGAAATTATGCATGCCTTCTGTACATCGCTTGGAAGGGTATAAATATAAAAGATTTGTTCAGCTGTTTCTTTTTTGTAATTATAAAATGCATTAAAGTACAAATGTAGCTTTAAATCCACGTTGTTCTCAAACTGTTTCTCATTGCTACATGCACTGGAAATATGAAATTAATTCGTGGCAGCTTATTAATCAATGGTGTTTGCTCATGCAGGTCACTTGCTGATTTATCTCCAATTCACTGCTCATTAGAAGGTGTGTAACTCTTCAGAGATGTTGTTATTTAACAGGTATGTTTTCCTAGTGCCATTAATGACCTCTGGATTTAATGACTCCTGACACAAGAGAGATTTGGGAGATTATTCACAGAAAATTGGAGGTTTTTTCCCGTGGGTATTGCACATAGTAGGTCATGCAATACCTGGTGATAAATTTACCAGTCTGTACTTGGATTCTACTCCCAGGATGCCAATAAATTTCATAGAGTGCCCAGGCACATTTTCAGGTGTTTATACACTCAGATAGAAGTATCCCTGGCTTTCTCGTCCTCCCAGGAACAGGTGGTACCTCCTTAATTCGTGCAATCACCACTTTTCATCAGTGTGTACCTGCTTTTCCTGGGGTTGTTCAGTGCATGAAAACATTGGAACAAACTCTGATCCTTGTGGAGCTCTGCCTGGGATGCCCCGGCAGCTCAGTGCCTCTGCAGCAAAAGTTACTCTGTGCTAAAAGTTGCTGAGAGCGTATTTTACAGACAAAAACATTAGAAGAACAGATGTTGTGTCCTGAAGGAGCTCTGCAGAGATCTGAGCAGGTTAAGGGATTACAATCTTCACCTTTTGTGCCACCTTTTTTCGTCAGAAGGTGTGGAAGGAACTGGTGCTTTAAAATGAGGTGTGTAGCATCATCTGTGGTGGAATTTTAAAAAGCTGATCTCAGATACAGGGAAAGCAATTTTAGTTAATGATATGATAAAAATTGGGCTTTTTGGTAGGAGTCTGTAGAATAGCAGAATGTCCTGAATATTCAAAGGTTTTATTGGTTGTCTTCATTTTACCCAAAATGCTGCTTATGGAAGACTTCTGCAAAATTAAGAGGGTTTAGTTTAAACTGTTTGAATGATTTGAAAGTCTTGCCAAGTAACCTTTAAAATTCGAATGTTTCCTGAGCTTTGAGTGCTCCATCTTTTAAAAACTGTCTCCTGCAACTCTACAAACCCTGACTTTAGTTTGTATTTCGAGCACAAGAAAACAGCTCCTGTGCTCCTGTGTCTGAGATGGTGAAGAATAGAGCCCGGTTTTGAAAACATCTCTGAGGTGATGGCTGGGTTTCACTGCTGAACTCTGATCCTCTAAGCTTTGTCAAGGAGACTCGCAAGGAATTCGAAGCAGATATTTTTATATTGCAATGACATCACCCCGTTCCCTGAGGTTTCCAGAAATCTTACAAGCCCTCTGTACAGCAGCGTGTTCATTCCTGTGAAGTCATTCTAAACTGAGAGTAATTCCACTGCAATGGTGTCATGTAATTGTTCTAAAGCTGCTGAATTAGATCCCGGAGTCTTGGTTGTTTTTGTTTTTTTTTTTCCGGCGAAGATAAAGCCTTGAATGAGAATCAGCCAGCGGAGCCACAAAGGGCAGCTGTAGTTTTTGCTCCCTGCACAGGAGGGTGCTCAGCCTCTGTCTTTATCTGCAGGAAGGAGCGATTCCCGTGGTCATCAGAACCAAGTGGAGAAGCTGTTTCCTGAACCGGGCTTTTCTTGTAGTGACACTGGAGGATCTGTTAAATACAGTGACTCAAAAATTATTCAGCTGTTAAAGAATTTCGGGAGGTGCGTGTTAATTGCTGCTGTAAGACCATTATGGAGGTATTTAGGTCAGAAGATGTAATGGTCATGACGTTGGTATTCTCTAATGGGTGTCCTTAAAGGTGCCAGAATTTTTCAATTGAATCTTTGAAGTTTCTCAAAATCAGGGGGTTTTCCCATCTAATTTGTTCATCCGAACGTGTGAATCCCTGTGTGAATCGTTCAATTGAACAATGAATTCTCATGTGTGTAAACATGAGTGGATTTACCAGGAAAAAGTGGATGAGTTTGTTAATTTATATTCCATATGTAGTATCTGCTAGTAGTTATATCCTTAATTGTTCTGTATTTTCCTTGTTAAATCACAGAATATCTAGAGTTGGAAGGGACCCGCTGGGATCGTCAAAGCCCAATTCCTGGCTCTGCACAGGACAGCCCCAAGAATCCCACCATGTATGTGATGTACAGCAATATATTTTATGTTCAAAATCCAAATTAATGTTCTAACATAACTCATAAAATGGAATTTGACTTTCTGTTTACCTTTTTAGGGGTCAAAAGAGGGGTCTTGGATGTTGTCTGGTCAGATTTTAGTTAAGTGACTTTTCTGTCTGAAAGCAATTTGCCAACCCTGTGTGTTGTACAATATTCCAGCCCTCTGGACGCATGTCCAATTTAGTCACTAAGGAAAGACAGTTTTGTTTTTAAAAAGCAGATGTCTGGAAAAGGAAATATCACCTTTCAGACTTTTTGGAATAAATACAAACCCAGAAATGTAGTAGGCAAAATCTTGTTTGCTGTGGTGAAGGGGATTCGTCCCGTTAACGTCAGCACATAAATATTTGCTTCATTTCAGTCAATATTTACCTCACGGGTCAATAAAACTTGTTTTGCGCTTCACAGAGTTAATATTTACTTGCTGTTTTTAGCTTGGTGACAATATTTTAAATTCTCTTAAGGGTATTGGGGCTTTTCTACTTCTTTTCTAACAAAAGAAAATTTTGTTTTAACAGAGGTGTGTTAGTTTATTAGGAAGTGTTATCCACGAGTAAGACCATGTTTGTCATTTAATAAGATTGTCCAGATTATGCCTATAACACTTTACAAGTATGAAAAGGATTTTTTGCTTGAAAGGGTCAAATGACTAAATGTCTTACCAAATTTAAAAGTAATTGCTTGTGTCTGTAAAATTAGGCTGCAAAAATTAGGATGTAGACACTAATTCAGAAGGTAAAGTGAAATTAAAGTACTCCTTATTCTGAAAATTATTTTTATTTTGGAAAGCAAGCACTAACTTAGCCGTTTTTTCAGTTGAGTCAAAGCACAGTGGCCAGGCTTGTATGGTTTAGGAGGAAATGCAGAGATGAATTTTAGGTCCTTGTAGTTGACTAAACCACATTTCCAAATGTGCAAGTTCATTTCCACAGAAGAACTTCCCCCCGCCACGTTTCATATTTATATCATAGTTGGCTGTGTGTTATTTCCAGCGGTTGAGGTTCATTAGATAGAAGTTGATACATGACTTTCAACCTGCTGCAGCCTTTGTCTGCAGCCTCTGGGTGAGAGACAGGCCCAGCTCCTTGTGTCTGCTCCAAGGAGATAACAGGGGTGCTTGTTAAGCCACATGTGTTATCTCACTGCCATGTTCCCTGTTCCTGCATGCTGTACTTAAACCCAGTCCTCAGCAGTTTGTTTACATTTCTGTCACACAGCAAAACTAAACATCTCCAATCCTGTCCCTCAGAATGGTGATTTTGTGATTGATACAATTAGAGATGAGGGTGAGGTTATTTAATTGAAGTCTTCAGTTGAACTAAAATCTCCGAACTAAATCATGGCACACCCATACCCCTCAAACTGTCAAACAAAACATCTGTTTATGATAATGATTATCTTAATTGAAGAGTTCTAGCTCACGTCGTGCTTTTCTTCATTAATAGAAAGAATTAATGGAAGAATACTTGGAAAAGTACTATTTAACTAAGAACTACTTCTGAAGTGAAACACTGCTGAAGGAATATTGGAATTCATCTTAGACTCCTATATAAATTTCCTCCTGGTGAACTTAACCAAGTTAACAATTTTTCAGCCTCCAATGCTGCAGTAAAAATGTTCTTCCTTAAATCTGGCTTGCTTGCAGACAGAGTCTGACACACTGGATTTAGTACAGCTGCAGAATTAACATTCAAAACTCCCATGCTGCAGTTTCCCCACGTGTTACATAAAAATGCTGTGCAGTTCCTCTCTCCAAGGCTCCTCTCTTAGGGCTTTAGCTGCCTGTTTGCCTCCCCTTTGGTTACTGTTTTAATTTATACACAATCCAGTTTTACACACTCACCCAAATTACTATTTATTGTGATATAAATATGGTAAATGAATAATTTTGCCCAATATTGGCTTAACATTCAAGGTGTAACAGCTTCAGAACATATTTTGAAGGCACATAGTGTTTCAGGTGATGGAAGGAAATGTGGGTCTCTTTGAACACCTGAGCTGCAGAACTGTGATGGTTTGGATGTTGTTGAGTTTCCACTCAAGAACAAAATGGACCAAAAGAAGATTTCAGTCTCCAATGTCTCCTTCTGCTGCTATGGGACAGGCCTGTGTGCTTCCACAGTTTGATAGACATTCATCTCTGTGTAGTTTAATCCTTCAAGGCAGAGAAAGGCTTAGATTCCATTCTGAAATTTTCAGGATTTTTCATCCAGAGACTGAATTTCATTCAGGAAGATTTTTGGAAAAGTAACTTACTTGATTTAGGGAGTAGATGGATTTTAAAGTCCCGTGCTAGGTAAACACCATCAGGAGTACCCCCTCCTGCATAGCTTTTCATAGCAAAAGTGGTTCTGTTGTTTTTATATTCTAAAGAAATATTTCCTAACCTTTATTTTACAAAGAGTCCTTTATAGCTACCAACTAAATTTTTTTTACTTTTATCAGTTTTTCAGCCCAGACTTGGAAATCACTTCTTCCCTCTTTATTCTAATGGTCCTTCCCCTCCAGGAAAGTCTCAGCTTTGATTCCTATGGAGTCAGCAGTGAAGGATAGATTGGGAGCAGGGTGAAATTCTTGCTGGTGCTGCTGCATCTCCTGACAGGAGAGCAGAGCCACAGAGGAGGAAATAGCATCAACATTCTTCATGAAGCAGAGAAAATAGGAGCAGGCAAATACTTTAAATTGAACTATAATGAAATCATTGTTTATGGCCCAGCTTCTCCCTTCCATCCAGAATCTGTCATTTAGGTGATTGGGCCAGCAGGTGCAAACATAATTGAATTCAGGGAAATAAATAAAGAGGGAGGCTGGGGATTGTTTGCTAAAAAGAAGACATCTAGTTTACTAATTAGGAGGATTTATAGGAAGCTGCACTTAAAAATAGATGATTATTGATAGTTCATCTTAATCATGAGAGTTACTTTATAGTTTGAGTTTCCTCCAGCAACAACCAGGAACAGCACCCCTCTGCTCTGGACACTGTTGTTTGCAGCTGGAAACTTTCCGAAAGGCTGCCCAGAAACAATGTTGTCAATTAGAGAGGAGGTAGCAACCAATATGTGTTACATCTGTCTTTGAATTAGTTACGAAGAGAAAAGAAGTTGGAATTGCTTTGAGTTAAATATAAGAGCATAAAAAGTTATAGGACGATAGGAAAATAAGATGGAAATTGCTTTTGATAGTCTCATCTGAAGGTATTTTAATGGAAATCAGAGGTAGATATTAAACTGAAATATTTGTCAGTGGACACTGCTGAAGTGAAAGTTAAATATTTTTAAAATTCATTTATTTTAAATGTAGTAGTGCTGATAACACTGGCACTTAGGTCAATATCATTTCTGATTAAAGTTCTTTTAACACTCACAGCTTTATCAGTTACCAGCGAGCTCATCACGGCAGCCAGGTAGGAATTACACATTTCCCATGCCTTTATCTAATTCATTTCTCCATCCTGCACTTCAATAATTTGAATCTGAAGTGTATCAGGAAAACAGAGTTGTTTTCTTCTCTGTGGAGAACTTGAGCAGAACTATTCCTCACAAAGAGTAACACACAGCCAGACTGAATTACCATGGAGGAGGTTGCAGCTGAGCTTGTAAATATTAATTTGAGAGACTTACATTTCCTTCTGAAAGGGAATAATAGCAAAAAACACCCCCAAACCCGTACGATAAATTCGGCTCACCAGCCTTTTTGCTATTTCATGTCTAACATTCATTTTTGAGATATGTCACTTACATCAAGCTGAGCCCAGTCTAGTTTTATGTGCCTGGTAAGATGGAGTGGATTCACAAGGATCTGGCCCATTCTGTTCTGTCACCTCACCTCATGTATCTGTTACTGTGTCTGTGCCTCTTTTTAAACAATGTGGAGAAAAAGCAATGAAAGTTTTGCAGGAGCAGCGGCAGCCGCTCGGGTCACATGGAGAGGAGGGGGCGGCGCCTGCGACCCCCGGGGTCACACCCCGGTCTGCGTTCAGTGGCAAACAGTAACAGCCTGGTTTGTTTGTTTGTTTGTTTGTTTTGTTATGTGGTTGGGGGTTTTGTTTGGGGTGGGTTGTGTTGTTTTTTTGGTCTGTTTTTTTGTTGAAATTACATATTTGAATTGCTCCTTTCAATTGAATATTGCTTTGAGTAATCAAATCACTGTAAATAACTGTGCTTTCTGCTCAGAGACAATCCCCGTTCTCCCACAGAAGTATTGGATCCAGCACAGAGGTAGCAACAAAGGTCCCAAAGCTATATAGCTTGAGTTGCACAGAATTTTTTATGTCAAGCTTAAATATTCCTGTTTATACTCCTACACTGACTCTCCAGCACTTTCGGGCAACGCCGGGCCCCACGTGAGCTGCGGTGGAGGCTGTCCTTGTGGACTCAGTTCTAAAAGGATAATTATCCTATTTAAATATTAAACATCAAAGTTCTTTTTTTATTGTTAAACCGATATTAAAGTAGGACAAAGCTGATTTACAGTTTATGGCAGTGTACTCCAGAGTAGCTGGCATTGCAGCTCATGTCCTGTTCCAGCAATACTAGCACTGCGAGGAGGCAGAGAAATGTAGATTTTAATCAAAAAACTTTATTCGAGATCCACTTCAGTTAAGTTATAAGTTAATCTTGCCTTGTGAACTTCCAGGCTGTTAAAAAGGGCAAATGGCTGCAGTGTCCTCTGAAACAATTCAAACCCCATTTTTCATCAGGAGATGATTCCACTACCCTGGAATTGAAAGTTGGGTGTCTTTTCCTGACAGATTGTTATTTAATCGCTATATATTAGCTTTCATTGCCCTTTTGATATATTTAGGCTCATAAACTTCTCATTGACTAGATTGAATTTACCACGATGTTGTTACTTTTTATGAACAGAATGAATCAATAGCAGATCTCTTGGTTTGCACTGAGTTGTTTCTTTTAAGGGATGCTTAAACTTTACTGAGAGAAAATGGAAGGGCTGATGCCCAGTCCTCCTCTTTAATACTCATTATTTGGTAACACTGAGTACAGCCTGCCTCAACCAGCAAGTGCTGTACACATTATCCAGAGATACAGGGCCAATAACATTTCCTAGCCTTCTTTGAAATGTAAAATATTTTGCTGTATTCCCGACTTATGGCATTTAATGCTTGCAAATTACTTTATTGTTGTAATAGAAAGCTTTTGTTTCACTACTAGGAATATTCTAGAATAAGACTATTTTTTTCACTGAAAATAGTAATTGTCTTGAAAATGTCTGTCTGATATCTCCTTTTATATATATATTTATATATGAGGAAATAGTAACTTATTTCATTGTACTCCTCAAATAATCTGTACAAACCAGCTGACTCCATCTATGAATTTGGAGCACAGTGTTAAGAAATATCACTGGGTTCATTTTATCATTGAATTTTAGGGATTTGGTTTCTTGCTCTTTTTTTGTTTGTTTGTTTAATAATAATTAAAACCATCTATTAATCAAGTTCAAGGACAAGTGCAAAACTGTGCCTAGTGGATCTAAAAACTTGAGAATTCTTACATCAGTGTAATCAGGTGATAACAGCCCAGACTTTGTGCTTGCTGGAGGGATTTATTTGGATTCACTGTTGCCTCTATGGGCTTCCTCACCTATTATTTATGCATCTTTATTATTGTATTAAGTGGTTAATTAAATCTGGTCAGGTTAACCTTTCTTGATGATTAGAAGTAGGCATCTCAGCCACTGGAAAGCAAATCATTTTGGGTGGAACATCTTGTTCTTGTTTGAATAATTATCTATGTTTACATTCACACAGCATTAATCACTTGAACCAGACGTTTTTTGGGAAAGAGGGGGAGTGCCCAGAGCAGGTTTTCAAATGCTGTGTACAGAAATCATAAAGGAGATACATTTCCCTTCCTTCTCCTCTATGAGCAAAATAGGGAAATATTTTGAATTAATAATCCAGAATTCAAAGAACACAAAGAACTGAAATTTATTGTCAAATAACTTTTAAAAGCCAAACCTCCAGGCTGACCAGCTGAACTGAGTCCTGTTTTCTCGGTGAGAATTCTTCAGCAGTAGCATTCCAATATTTTCCTGGTGGAGTATTTTTCATTCTTTTCCAATTATTACTGTTATTATTTTATAACTCTATTTGTCTTTGTTCTGTGGTCTGTTCTTTTTTTTGAGTGCTAGTGAAAGCCTCTTGTCATTTTCACTGTCCTTCCCCTTGGTTTGATATTTTCTGCCAACTCCTCTGCCCTAAAGCCTTTCTTTTTTCCCTTTTTCTCCATGCAATGGGATCTGACCTCCATAAAACCACTGCCTTTATTGCTCATGGAGGAGTGAGATCCCAGAAAAATACTCTCTATGTTGTGGCTTCTGTCATCAAGGTGGGAAAGACCAAAAGGAGAGATGGCAAAGTGACCTGGCAGATTTTCTGATTCTTCTTTGGGAAGAACTCAACAGCTCGGTCAAAAGATATTCATCCTGAAGATTGTCTTATTTTGATCATGAAATACTGTTTATAGATGTTGCTTCTCAGGAACCAAATTGTGGGGTCATAAGAGATCTGTAAGCTCAGTGTGGTCCAGGAAGTGGGATGGTAGGAATTATTAGAGAAGAAATAGAGTGAAACCACAAAAGATTTCTTGGTACCACTATAAACCCATCGTATATCTGTGTGAATACTCTCTGCCTCAAAAAGGAGATATTAAAGCAGCAAAAGATGTAGAGAAGGGCAAAAAATGCAATCAAAGATATGGCAGATGTGGGGAATGTGAACCATATTCCCATGTTCCTTCTACAAAAGGCCTCAAAGTCATTTAAAGATGTAACTTTCTTTTATGCAATTCCTTTTCTGATTAAAATGGTCTTCTGTAAGTGATTTTATGATACATATAAATATTATGGTTATCAGTCTTCACAGTTAAAATAAGGCTTTTTTCTTTGGCAGGAGGAAGGCTGTACATGCAAATTCAGATTCCTGATGCATTCCCACTAACTCTGCCCTTCTGTTCTGGCAGAACTAGGAAAAACTGTGGGGTTTGTATTTTCTTTTATTTGTTTCTTTATGTATCGTGTGCTCTCTGATTCTCACTTATTTCTTATTTCATTATCCTTCCTATTATTTTTCTTTTTTGTGGCTATGTTTGTGGCTGCATTTTTTTCTTCTATTTGTTTATTTTGCCTTGAACTTTCTCCCAAATCCTTCAGTTCTTTTCTTTTTAGCCAGACCTGAATAAACACATTGAAGCATCATTTTTCTCTCCTTCCATTTCCACTTCCTTTCCTCTTCTGCTTCCACACTTTTTCCCCTTTCCCCCCCAATATTTTCATTTTCCCCTCAGCATTTGTTGATGTTTTTCTTTTCCATGAACTTTCCTGTCCTTTTTTTGTACTTTAGCTCAGGGAAGACTCAACAAGGATTTGGGCCTTTTTTCCTTAATAGTGCAAAACTGAATAGAAACTGCCTTAAAAATGTGTGGGACAAACTCTGTCCTGTCTGTCCTGTGGCATGAGGATGACTGGGAGCAAATAAATTCCTGTTCAGCAAATTTAACTTCTCCTAAAAATTCAGGCTCCATCCTTCCAGCTGGAAACTGGATCATATAATGGGTTATTACAAGCTGTTAAAATTTGAGACCGAGGAGGGGGAATAGGCTGAAGTTATTCCATGGATTGTTCTGTTCTTTGTGGGAGGCTGTTAAAATAAAGCAACAGTATAAAAGATGAATTATATACAATTTAATGGAAAGCTGTGGGAAGTCATTATGATATTTCTTCCTTGATTGTCTAACATTTGTGTACTTTTTAAAAGTTTTACATTTTTTGGTTCTTTCTGAACATTATGAAAATTGTACTGAGAGGAGTAAATTCATCTGCATAAAATTGACTGCAAAGAGCAATTAGTCCTTCATTAATATGCAAATTTGGTCCAGTGCAGATTCATCTATATATGAGGCTTAAATATGCAAGTCAGTCTTGCTGTGCGAGAAGCCCAGATGCTTTTATTTACTTTGAAATTGAGGGATTTGGTTAATGATGTTGTTGACAGGAAAACTTGAATAAATTTGATGATCACCATCTTTCATATTAGACGAGGCCCATGGAAAAAAATTACCAAGTAAAATACCAATTTTATTTGGTAATTTCCTATTACCAATCTTGTAATAAAATGTAAGATACAAAGTAATAGAGTTACATTTCCTAATGTAGTTATCCTGAGACTTAAACTGTTCCCCAAAGATAGAGCCATTTTTCTTAAACTTTGTTTTTCCAGAGGGTAAAGACATCTCCATAAGCTGTATGAATAACACACTGCCTGGAGATTTAATATTGGAAAGTTGGTTCTGTGACTTGTTTCAGTTGGTGAGAGGCTATGAGCCTGGGAATGAAAAAGCAGGAGCTTTGGAAATGGTTCTTTGCCATCTTCCATGATTTATCTGTAGAGTCTTCCCAAGAATTAGTGTTGAGGCCTTTGCCCTGAACCTGTGGAACCACCCTGGAATCTGTCTGAACACACAGCCAACTCTATTTGGATCACCTAAGCTCCTTAATAAACATTTTCCTAAATATCTTTAAATCTTTACAGCCCTTGGTAATGAAACTTTCTTCCTGCTGGCACCCACTGTGGGCTGGCTCAGAGAAGCAGGGTTTTTCCTTACCAGTAAATCCAAGCTGTGGTGTTTCTTGCCTCTCTCCTCTTTTCCTGCCCCACAGTTCCTTTGGCACATCCAGGATTACCCTGGTTTTGTCCATCACCCAGCCAGGTATGGGAACAGTTCCTTTGCACTTGTCAGTCTAGATTCACCTGCAAGGTCCCACAAGTTGTTTCTCCTCATGTTTCTTCCTTTTTCTTTCTCTGCACTTCCCTCAGACCTAAATTTAGCTTTGGCTTAAGCAACCTGGTCCGTGACTTCAATCATGCCCACTTTTTCCTGGACCAAATCTGCTCTTCTGTCTTGCCTGAGTGAGGCATTGGCACTTCCAAAATAACAGAGAAATGTGGTTTAAGTGGACTGAACTGTGGGGTAATTTATAAAGCTCTAGTTGTAACTACCTGAGGACAAGTTAATAGATGAGACCATTTGATTCATCTGACTTCTTGGCACAGCTGTTTGGGATATAAATCCTCACAACAGTTAGTTTCCAAATCCTTAATGTGCTGCACTAGGCAAAAAGTTTATACAACCATGTTCAAGAAAGAAAAAAATTCAATGAGACACCAAAATCGTTCATATGGTCGTGGTGTGGTCTTGCAGGTGAATCCAAAAGCAGGAAAATAGAGATGGAATTGATTATTTGGGGGCAACAGAGGAGAGATCTGTTAGTCTTGTGAAGGCCCTGGTTATCCTACAGGGGAATCTGTGCTTTTTACCATCAGAATGAGGCACTGACAGCATCAGAAGGCAGTTTATTTGCAGTGCTTAATAGTTTAGGAGGTGATAAATTGATTAAAAGGTGAAACTTTAAAACCACACCATCTGCTGAGATGCATAATAGCCTTTGCCTTTGAGAACACAGAACTGTTGGACAGTTTCTAGTATTTTTCAGGACCATCCACAGCAATCTTGGCTTTCTGATCTAGCTCCCAAAAGGAGGAAAATATTAATTTTGAAATATATAAACAACAGGCATCTCAGCACAACCTGAGGTTGTCTCCTATCAACTATGTAATCTTTATATTCTAGATTAATAAACACTTCAGCCTTGGAGTTTATTAGTCCAAAATATATTTATTACCTCATAAATTCAAACCCCCTCCAGTTACCATCTAATTAAACTCCAGTGCTGTGCATGCTATCTTTGGGGATGTATTAATAATGGAATTATCTTGTGAAACAGTAATTACATACTTTGTGCATTCTTTGCCACACTCTTTCTTCAGTGTCTGTGTGATGAGTGGGGCACACAGTGCTCCATTGTTTGGAGCTCCTCCAAACTCTCTGTGTATCCAAGGATAAGCAGATTTTTTTTCCCTCTTAGTAGAAGAGGGAGAAAAGTTTGTGCATTTTTTGTACTCAGGAAGGACCACCAGACTAGGAGCAGTTATGAAACATGATTGTGCAAGTGATTTTAGCTCGTGCTTTCTCCTCAGTCTTTGAGGAAATTACTCTCAAGAGTAAAACCTCCTTGCAGGATATGTTTTGTTCTTACTGCAGCTGCCAAAAGGCGAAGACAACCACTTTATCTTCAGGAGAATATTCATTTATGAGACTTCACTGGTGGCATAGGTTTGAAAAAAGGAAAATAGGCTTAAAGCCTTCCTCAGGAGAGAGATTTACTCACAGTTTTTTCCCAGTGGTAAGTGTACTGGCTGTATTCTAATTTATAAATGTATTGACTCTATCTGTGCTTGTGCTTTATAAGGTCATCCCCCCATCTTCTGCCCTGGATAATTTGTATTGACAAGAATTCTTTTGCTCCTTTTTCCTCCCTTACTGCAGAATTAGGTGTCTGAATCCTGCCTGGTGTTCCCTTCCCTGCATGGAAAGAGGCACAGGAGGCAACACCTTTTGCACATAACTTCCCTGGAGTTCTGAAGTGCCTTATCTTTAGTTCAAGTACATCTGTTGAGCAACAGTGGGAGCGTGTGATTCTTGTTGACACAGGCTCTGCTCTACCTGACAGGAGGGGGTTTATTCTCTGTTGTACTTCCAGATGCTGTGTTCCAGAAATTGTGTGTTTAGGATCCATATGTTGTGTTTTCTTGCCTTTTATTTGTTCACTGCAATTGCTGGGGCTGTGCAGTGTCTGCATGGTGAGGAAGGGCACTTCCCACCAGTTTCCTCACTGAATCTTTTAGATCTTTCCAGCACAAGTTCTGCCCTCTCCCTGGTTTTCTGCTCTACAAGTTCTGAAGTCTGATGCCAAATACAGTATGGAGGAGTGGTCACTCACTTCATACAAAGGGGTTTGATTGAGCTTCCAGCTGGAACTCCATCTCCACTCCTGCACTGTGATTGCAACTTAATGTTTTTACTTGCATTTTGCAGTCATTCAGAGGCCAAGTTTTCAAGTCTTCCAGATCTGGACTTGTTTTGATTTCACTGCAGAATCCTGCAAGAATTCTGCCAACAGCAAGGCCAATGTGCTGGAAAGCAGATGGCATTTCTAGTACCTAAAGCCTGGTCAGGTTTGAGTATCTCAGAAGCAAGAGTGACTCAAACTTGTAGCTTTAATTTCCAATAAGACACTGTTTGCTTTATCCAGTAATTTTCATCTGCCAGCACTCAGTGATTTAAATCAGACAGTTTTCATGGATGAGTGTTATTCTTTGGAAATAAAGTATGCCTGACAAGCTCCTGTAGTTTCATGAATAGATTTTTGTAAACCACAAAATGAAGTGTAATTACTGTATGATATATATTTTACAGAACCTCAAGTGGCTTTATCAGCCCAGTGTCTAGGAATTCACCTCCTGAGACTGAACATCTTGTGCTTGGTGTCTTAGTAAAAATGGTGTCTGATACCACATGGCCACACTGTAGAATGGAACAGTTTCTCCATTGTAATGAATAGCAAACATCTGCAAAGAATAATTATACTTATGACATATTGCTCAAACATACATTATTATTATTACAGCTCAGGATTAATTACTGGTTTGTCAAAACCTGCTGATCTCAAAACTTTTGGTTGTCTAGTATTTCTTGTGGCTGCTGATGGTCTGTGTGTCCCCAGAATGGTTCCAGGTTGTGTCTTGCCTGTTCTGTCACTCTGGGTTTTTTTGTCACTGGTGTCTGATTTGGAAACTGTCAAGCTAGGCACCTTTCTGATGTGTTTTTCTTGATGTGAATAAATTCACTGCAGAACACTTGCAGAGCAAGAGATGTTTGTTGTCAAGTAATTACATCAGATGAAACACACAGAAGGGTAATATTTTAGTCTGGGTTTTTTTTTTTTTTGCTACAGGCATGAATCTGAAGATGAATTCTGGGAATTTAGGGGAGGAAAAAGACAGGGCTTTTATTTTCTTAAATTTTTTTCCTTGTCCTCTGTATTTTGCAGTGATTGCTTTGAGTCTGTAAGGTCATCATGGTTGAAGGCATGAAGATGAGGACATTAAAGCCTTTGCCCACTTATGACAATTACTCTGGAGACAAACACAGCTCAGAAGACAAATGTTACGAGCCACCTGTAAGTTCTGGTTCACAAAACAGATGAGAATCCAGAGGTGCTTCTGAACCTGGAAATGAAATTTATTCTTGAGGTAATGGTTGAGCTCATTATCTGCTGCTCTTTCTAAATGTAAAGTAAGGAGTGCAGTGCCCATATATTCTATCTATAACAGCTGACATGTTTTCTGCATTCCTGTGTTTGCCTAAGAAGTCATGGATAATCAATTTGATGTGCAAAATATACTGCATGGATGAATTCTGATACATATCACTTGCCATGGCTGTGCTGTTATGAGAGGCAAAAACTTCCAGAAAGGAAACAGCAAGGAAAATCTGCCTGATAATTTTCTCATCAGTTTTTCTCCAAGGACATATCTGTAGGTGGATTCTGTAGACAGTGTTTGGGGTTTTTTTCCCCCCTTGAGTTGCTGGTTCTGTGTGTGTCAGTTATTTTCTCTTGCTCTATTAGAAATCAAAGCTACCTTATCACTTCAGGATAGATATATCTATATTTATATCTCTCTCTATATCTATCTCCTATAATCCTAACTAGGAAAAGCTAACCTGAAACTTTTCATTTGCAGCCTTTGTTATTATTTAAATACATGCTTGAAATTATTTTTAAAATTCCCTACATGTATTACAAGTAACTTCCCATCTTATTGGGAAGCAGAATAGGCAGGAACCAGCAGCAGCCAGATGTGATTATAAAAGATGTTCTGTTTTATAAATAATAGTCTTGTTGTAATGAGACTTATGGTCTTAATGAACTCTTAGAATGTTTTTAAAACAACCAAATTAAGTTTGACATCTGATTTTCTAGTTCTAACCCTACCAGATCACTTTTTGCCTTATTTGCAAGGACAACCCCCAAAATTTTTCTTATTTTTAGAGAATTTCTCACAAAATAGAGTATCTCTAGTTCTAGCAAAGAAAAAAGGGAAATTTGAGTGGATAAAAAGCATGAATGACAATCCTGATAATGTGGAAAAAATCAATCTGTGAGCTTAGACATAGTTTCATATTAGTCTCCTCCTTCCTTGGAAATCCATATTTCCACCAGAATATCCAGCAGCATTACATAGCCTGTCAAAATTTGGTCATGATATTTCATGGACCTGGTGCATCCTTCTGCTGGAAAGAAACAGCTGGATATTTTGTGTCTTAATGTGACCAATCCACCTCTGTTGTTGTCATTTTAATTGCTGGGGCTGTTTTTTTAAGTCCTCCACAGAAGGTCTTTGTAGTGACAAGCGAACGGTTCACGCTTCGTAAGCAAACATAAAGAATGCTGCTGCTAATTGGAGAGGGAGTAATGCAGTTATGATTCCATCAACATTTAAGTTACATTGGGAAAGGACACGGTTTTTGTTGTGGTTGTGTTGCCACATAAAATTTTACTCGGGGTGGATTTGGTGGGAAAGGTTTTAGAACAGAACAGACTAATAATCCTAGAATTACAGGGACAGGAGAGATGGAAGTTAAATTGTTCTAAGCCACATCTACAGTACAAAAATCAGCATTTTATTACTCTTTCTTTAAAATTATAGTTCTTAATTGCTGGCTTGTGAAATAGCTTGTGTGTGAAAGTGGAAAGAATGGACAGCCTCAAAAAAGCCCCCTTTCCCCTACCCTGAAGAACTGCAGGCACAGTGTTTCATGTGGGAGAGGACTCCTCAAAAATCACCAGTTTCCCAAAGGAAGGAGGTTGTTATTCAGTAATTTAGGTCTTATGGGTGTTTTCCCCTTGATGTTCTGCCTGTTGCACCTATAGACCTCCCAGTTTCTAAAGTCTGATGGACCTTGTGTTAAACCTTGACTTTCTTCCTGAATTACATTTCCATGGAATACTTGGCTATGGATTAACAGTTCTTTCCCTTTAATGCTGATTTTTTTTATACTCACATCTCTCTTCTCAGGTGGAGCCTCATCTTGAGTAGCCTTGGGAGGGCCAGAGGTGTTTCCTTTTCCAGTTCACTGCCTGGATTTTAGAAGATATAATTTTTTAGCATCTAAATAAGGAAACCACAGCTATTTACATGAGCAGAATCACAGGGATGACAGGGCTTCCCCCCAAAACACTGCCTGTGTAATTGCTGAAGACATTCCAAGCCACTCTAACGAAGTACTGTCTGCCAGTCATTATGTTCTCCTTGGAGGACCATCTGTTGCACTTCAAATATGTAAAGGTCTGCTATCATTTATTGCTCCAAACAAATCCAGGCCTTTGTCTGACGTGCTGGAGCTCCTGAATGGATTCTAAAGGTGGTTTCAGTCACAAAGGGCAGGATATTCCCTTTGGTTGCACTCCAAGTGAAAGGTACTCCTTCAGCTCAAGTTTCAGAGCACAAATATGCTGATTAAACTGATTTATGAATGTTTTCCATTTATTTAAAAATGAATAGTGAACAACAACAATTAAAAGTGTCTGAAGTACGTTTTATCTTAATTCAGCCAGGAGGACGTTGGAAGATTTTTGCTCCTGGTGAACAAATCTTTCTGTTGTAGTGGTATCCAGATTTGATATATACTGAGATTGGAATGAGAGTTACCTTAT
Organism: Edolisoma coerulescens; assembly: GCA_013397115.1. Lineage (NCBI taxonomy): Eukaryota > Metazoa > Chordata > Aves > Passeriformes > Campephagidae > Edolisoma > Edolisoma coerulescens. The sequence continues at coordinate 167,611 of VWZW01003883.1, read as the reverse complement.
TTTAACTAAACTCTTTAATTAGCTTATTTGTATTTGAAGCTAGTGATTCAAAGAAATAGTAAAAAATAAGAGTCAGCAGCTTGAAATGCTCAAACCTTTCTTAGCACATGTCCTTTAGAAGGATGTAATACTTGGTTGTACAGTCATTATTTATAGGTTAATTAGGATCCTTTCCATGAGTAAAATGAGCAAGATCAGGCATTAAAATATGCTGGTCTTTGTTTTTCCTGCTGCAGATTTGAAAGAGGCTGTACAATCAGATGGGAGAACATGAGCATTGTATTTTCACAGCAGAAAAGTTCTGGTCGGAGATTTCCAGCCAGATAAATCCATAACAATTTTTGTCTGATTAGGGAGTGGTCCTATCTTTTTCCCTTTCTCCTCTTTCCCTTCTCCTTCCTGCACAGCAGCTAATGTTCTGGTCAGAAGTAATAATATGTTAGATCTTGAATGTCAGTAGCCCCAGAGATTCTGACAAGACTATTCATGTGCATTCATACGTCTTAACCAAAGCTGACACTAAAGAGAGCAAGAATTCTCATATTCCTCTTTTTATTGCCATGCATTAAACTCAAATCTTCTCTTGGAGACCTCTGCTAGAAATGACAAATTCACCATTTGAAAAAGGCATTTTAGCAAGATCTAAACAAAGCAGCTGGACACCAATCTGGCACAGGGCAGAGGCTCCTGTGAAAGCTCACAGTGCAAAGCTGAACCCTGGTTTACACCTCACAAATGCTGTGAGATAAATACTAATGGGAAATAAAGATTCCCCCTAATCTTTGTATTTTTTTTTTTTTAATTAAGCTGTTTTCTAATTTCTTGAAACTAGAGACCATGTCCTCATAGGGATGCTTGGATTCTGGTAACTTGAGGTAGTTGTTTTCTGAGAAACACACATTGAGTGAATATTCTGCTCTACCTTTTACTCTGGACGTATTTTACACACACTTGTAGGATGGTGTACAGCACATGTTTGGGTAATTTTGCAGGGATCTGATTAAGTTGTTAAAGCCAGGTAGGCAATTTTGCCAGCAATATTTTTAATCTTCTTTTTTAAAATGGTTTGGTAGGAGTGACTAAGGCAGACTAGGTGGCTCTGGGCAGCTCGCCATTTTTAGGTAGTTTAATTTGTTAAAAATTATCTTTCTTCCCACCCAAATCCCCTTGAAACCATTTGGAGAAGAGAACTGTTGAACAGTTGCCAGTAATAAGTCCTGCTGAGACCTCTGTATCCTCCTGACAGAACTGTTGGTGCCAACTGGAGACTGACTGGCACGAGTTTGAACTCTACACTACTTGATATATTTACTTCACATGCACCAATTACAATAATTACCACCTCTGTAGCTGAAGTTTAAGCACTCGGTCTGCACTTCATACCTCAGGTTGTTGGCAATATGTTCAATCCTATAATCTCAATTTTCTTGGAATAATTAAGTAGAAAATAAATACTTCAAAAAATTAGGAGACAGAATGGAAATCAGAGGCTGAATAATAGAGTTGTTTGTCATGTTGCTGTTGTTAAGCTGCATTTATTTCTAGTTAATCTTTATTTCTAAAAGCATCTTCTTTTGCCTACAGAGATTCACCAGGAGATGCTGTAGTCCATTGACTTTTATATTCAGCAGTGGAGTATCTCTTGATGTGAATGAAAAAGCTACATGAACTCCTACTTTGTTTAGATGTTTTAGAAATATAAATATTCCTTTCAAAATAAATGCTTTTGACTAGAAGGGAAAATCACCCATCCCTTGCTCCTTTCGGCTGGATATTTCCATGTGAGATTGTAGGGATGTAATACCAGGACTGGCTTTAAATGCCCAGTTCCTGGCAATTCCACTGGTTTAAATCTGATGCAATGGGAACCATCTCTCCCCCACCCCTGTTGTCTTTCCAAGAGACTGGTTAATTTTTAAATTGGATCAGCAGCATTTTTTTTTTTTAACTGGTGAAATTTCTATTACACAAAGATAAACCTTAGACTGAGCACAAACTGACTTGCCTGTAGCTTTCCTAATATGATTGCACTGCACAGAGTAGATACTAAAATTTATATTAAAATTTCTTCATGCAGTTTCCCTCTAGGGAGAGGAAGAGGGAAGGAAAAAGCTTCATGTGACAGATGCTAATTATGCAGCTTAATGCACTTCTGGAAGTTGCAGAGATGAGAACTCTATAAGAACCTATCTACAAAACAAAGCATATTTGCAACAGCATTTTTTCCTCATTTTTTATTTTTTTTATCTGCGTCCTCCCTGTTTTCCAGGAAGTTTTATTTCCCAAAGAGTACAAAGTGTCTCAGGCCCAGACTTTGCCAGACATGGCTATGATTGTTCTCCATTGTGTCTTACTGTTCTGAGGTGCTGTACATGGAATTGGGACAGCTTCAGGGTTCTGAGTCAGGAAGAATTCTAGTTGATGGGTTAGTTTTCTTTCCTCTTTTGTGGATATTTCATTAATTCCTTATCCTGTGTTTAGGTTTACTGGACAAATGATGTTCTGCACTTGTGCTGGGATCCTATAGAAGGATTTATTGGGATGAATGTGTCAGGACTGATGGACTGGATCCCAAAATGCATTTTATATAGAAGTGAGCTGGGACACAGAGAGTTCCTCGAAACTGGGAGGTGCATCCCCACCAAACCCAGTGTTAGACTCTAATCCTCTTATCCAGACATTGAGCTGTGCTGTTTGAAGGAAAAGAAATGGATTCCCAGCCAGGGAATATTCAGTGTTATCCTGAAATCAGCGGGGACATGCAAGAACCATTGTCCTGCATTTCCAAATCTACCAAATCCCCTTTTACCAAATGATTCTTTTTCCTCTTAGCGGTGAATCCATACCAGCTCTTGTGTACTTAGTGCTGAAGGCTGCCTTCCCTAATTTCCTTCAGATCCTTGGATTTCTCCTTGGGGAGGTGTGACTTGAGAACCTCTCCCGCAGGGGCATCACGGTGGCGCTGCAACTTCCGAGGGGCTTGGCCTGGCCCTGGGCACCCAGGAATGCTCCTCACAGCCCTCGGCTGCAGCCACCGCAGGGAAAACCATCTGTTCCCCTTGGAAAGGGGTTTGCTTCCACCCGGAGCCCTCCCCCCGCATCCCGGCTCCGGCCCCAGCTGCCGTGTTTCGATGAGCACTGAGGGAATGAATCTCCTGCGTTTAAAAATACTCTGCTTCTATTTAGATGAAAAGAAGAATCTTGCTTGCCTACACTGACATACAAAAATAGGCTCAGTGTGAGTAAATCTTCAAAGTTTCTCTTGGTGAATATATCTAGCCTCGCCTTTTTTTTTTTTTTAACTTATCATATAAGTTTATTTATAGAGTGTCCTTCTTTCCTCCTACTCTATCAAGACATTTGCAGAAGGTTGTCGCTCGTCTTGTTCAGGAGTCCTGAAATAATTTGCAGGGCCTTTGAAACATCATCGTGTTGCATAGTTGTGATCAACGTGCTGCTGTTGCATGAACATATCATATTTTAATGTGAATGTCAGGTTAGCTGAGACATGCAGGGCTTCCTTTTACTTTAGGTGCTTTACACTGGTTTGTGTTTTCACTTGAACGCTGCAGTAAAAATTCTGCATATAGTAACTTAAAATTTTCCATTCTACATGCAAGGCATTGCCTAGAAAATTAATGTGTAATATGAGAGGATTAGTAAGATGCATACACTTTCCAAACATCTCTTAAAAATAGCTTTCACTGTCACTGTAGCATCTTAATTCTGAATAATCTCACAGTCCTTCTGCAAATCTGTGCATATAGTAACAGAGAAACCACCTACTTCATCCTCTTGAACTGCACAATATGGATCTGGGCATAAAAAAACTGGGTTTTGGAGTAGGGCTCTGCTTTGGCAGAGAGGCTGTCTGGGGGACTAGTGAGAGCATTAACACTTGCATTAAATATTGAAGTCAGCTTTCACAATACTTGCCTATCTTTTCCAAAAGGCCGCGAGATCCTTAGTTTGGAATTTGCTCCCCGGCGCAAAGCGCCGGTGCAAATCTCAGGAATCCTCTGCCAAGAGGTGGAAGCGGTGGAAGGGGAGCCAAGGCGAGTGTTCCCTGTGCTGGGGGACAGTCTGTGCCCGGACTTCGGCCCCAGGCTGCCCGGAGGTGCCCTGGGGTGAGCACAGAATCCCAGGATATCCACAAGGACCACTGAGTCCAACCCTTATGGCCCATACAGGGATCAACCTCACACCCTTGGCACTGATGCCCGGGAGTGGATGGGAGCCCTGTGTATAAATATCTAAATGGGGCTGCCAAAAGATGGACCAGGCTCTGCTCCGTGGTGCCAACCACCAGGACATGGCACTACGGGCAGAAATTGATGCCCAGGAAGTTCCGCCTGAACACGAGGAAGAACTCGTCCAAGGGCCGAGCACTGGAGCAGATTACCCAGAGAGCTTGTGAAGCTTTCCTCATGGGAGTATTCCAGACGTGATCCCGTGTTCTGTGCTCG